>OX371264.1:31400331-31759175 GCA_947311025.1 Lypha dubia | reverse complement strand
TGTCTATAAATATCTTCCATCTTTCTCTTTTAGACGCTGCTTCTCAAAGTTCTCCTATGTTGTTGTAGTTTCTATCTTCGGATGTACTATTTATCTCATTAAGTGTCGACCTTCTCCAGGTTGTTTTTGGGCGACCAGGTCTTCTTGAACCTTGGGGGTTGTAGGAGAGAGCTTGGTGACATATTTCAGTGGGTGGTTTTCGAAGCGTATGGCCAATCCACCCGAACTTTCTTCGGCGTATCTCGATGTTGACGTCTCTAAAATTTGAGCGGTTCCATAGCTCTACATTGGAAATACGATTCGGCCAAAAAATTTTCAAAATTCTTCGTAGACACCGATTGACAAAAACTCGGAGTTTGTTTTGTATTTCATCTACTACGTACCAAGTTTCGCAACCATACAGTAGAACTGACAGTACACATGATTTAAAAACCTTGATTTTCGTTGCTGTGCTTTACATATTGTTATTCCAAACTCTATGCAGTTTTGTGTATGCTCCCAGTGCTTTTCTTATTCGGACATCTACATCCTTCTCTGTGCCTCCTTCTTCAGTAACTATGCTGCCCAGGTACTGGTATTCTTGTACTTTTTCTATTTCGATTCCATGGAGTGTAAGGGGTTCATTGGTGTTTACGTTTATTCTCATGTCTTTGGTTTTAGAAATTTTGATCTTAAGTCCAACTTTTGAAGATTCACCAGCCAGATCGTTTAGCTTTTCTTGCATATCACCACGCCTATGTGCGAGTTCGCATTTGTCGTCTGCGTAGTCGAGTGACTCTAACCTTTCGTTTGGGTTAACTGGGTTCCAAATAATACCACGAGGTTTACTTTCTGTTGCGCGCCTTGAAACCGCATCTATTACAACCAGAAATAGTAGGGGTGAAAGCAAACATCCTTGCCTGACACCAGATAGGGATTGAAATGGTAAAGACATTTTACTGCAGTGAAGAACACAGCTTTGAAAACCAGCATAACTATCGCGAATTAGTGAAATGATTTTGTCTGGCACACCGATGTTTCGTAGTTCAGCCCATATACATTCTCTACTTATTGAGTCAAAGGCTTTTTCATAGACAACAAATAGTGTACATAACGGAGATCTCATTTCTAAGGACTGTTCGATTATTATTATTATTAAGCGTGTTTATTTGGTCGACGCATGATCGGTTTGCACGAAAACCAGCTTGTTCACGACGTAGCTTGTCATCAATATGTATCACCATCCATTCCAGTATGACCTTCATAAAAATTTTCATAACAGACGAGAGTATAGTAGTGCCTCTCCAGTTGTTACAATCTGTGGCATCGCCTTTTTTATACAACTTTACGATTGTTCCTTGTAGCCAATCCGAAGGAAAAGTTTGAGATATCCAAATATTACAAAACAAAGGATGAAGAATGGTGGCAAACGGTTCAGGGTTACACTTTAGAACTTCTGCTGGGATATTATCACTACCTGCTGCCTTTCCATTTTTCATACTCTTAATGGCGTCAATTATTTCGTTTGCAGATGATGTATCTGTTCTTATTTGCAGAAGGTTTACATTTGTTTTGTGTGTTGGGCAAACTTCTTGTCGTTCTATGTTAAGGACACTCTCGAAATGCTCCTTCCAACGCTTCAGTTGGTCGTCAACTGTCTATAATAAATAAAATAAATATTTTTTTTTTTTTTTGAATTAGGACCAGCACACAGGGGATGTTCCCTACGTATGCAAAGCATTGAGCCGGAATTAGGAAAATAGGTTTTGGGAAGGAGGATAAAGGGAGTAATGTTTGTGGACATTCGATTTGAACCTTGACACACTGAAAGTGGCAGGAAAGACCTCTGCGGGGAGTTTATTCCACATACGAACAGTACGGCCAAAGTACGAATTCTCTCTGTAATGGGTAGTGCGGTTCCCTGACATATTGACCACAAAGGGATGTGCTCTTGATGAAGAGCGTGTTGTACGTGAAAAGTGACGGGTTTCGGGAACAAGTTCCCTGATTTCATTAGAGCACATTCCGTTGTAGTAGCGATAGAACAACGAAACACACCCAACATTGCGTCGATGCTCCAGTGAGTCAATAGAGTTGGCTACTCTACTGTCACCGATAAGCTTCTTCGCCCTATCCTGTACGCAGTCGAGTAACTTCAAAATAGATTTTGAAGCACCGGCCCATACATGAGAGTTGTATTCTATTTTCGGTCGGATAAAGGTGGTATAAATATTAAGGAGATCAGATGGAGTGAACTATGTCCTACACCGTCTTAAAAAGCCGAGGCATTTGAATGCTTCTTTTGAGACATGAAAAATGTGATCATTCCATCGAACATCACAATGTATTTTCATGCCAAGAACATCATGAGCTTCTGATTCCTCAATATTTATACCATCCATATTTACAGATGGAGCAGCGTAGCATGTCTGTGTGTGAGCATAGCACATTGGGTCTTTCGTGTGTTAAAATTTACCCTATTAACATGACCCCAATTTGAAATTGACAGGAGATCGCGATTTAGCGTATCATTCATATTTTGCCGCATTGCCTGGATTTCCGACGGGTTTGGCCTGTTGCTGAATGAATACTAATGAACTAAGTTCTGTCATCTGCAAAAGAGTAGATAGGGTTGGAAGTTTGACGTAGAAGGTCATTCAGAAAAATAAGAAAAAGGGTAGGATAAAGAACGGAGCCTTGCGGTACCCCTGAATTTATCTTGAACTCGTTTGATGAGACCCCATCTACAATAACTCGTATAGTGCGATTTCTGAGAAAGCTCGATACAAATCGTGTGAAGCCATCACCGACACCAAAAGCAATCACTTTTGACAGAAGTGCTTCATGCTACACTCTATCAAATGCCTTAGAAATATCTAGAGCCACCACTTTACTTTCGCCAAAGTGATGTATGCTTTACAGCACTTCTCCGAAAGGAAAGCTAGTAGGTCCCTCGTAGAGCGGCCCATACGAAAGCCATACTGCCGGTCGCTAAGTAAACTGTTGAGCTCCAAATACTTCACAAATGGAACAAATTGCAATTGGGCGATAATTTACAGGGTTGTTGTCCTCCCCCTTTTTAGGGATCGCCGTTACATTTCCAACCTTCCAACACTTCGGAAATTCACTAGCACGGTACAAAGTACTGAACAGGCGTGCCAATGGACGTGCTAACGTCGAAAAGCACTGTTTCAAGACCAGTGCTGGAACACCATCCGGCCCAGGAGACTTGTTTACGTTAAGCTTCGCTAAAACCTTTTTAACTGCACGCGCTTGATAGAATATTTTTGGCATAGTTGCAGATACACCCTCGAGAATGGGTATTGGCTGACTGCTTTCCGGCAAGTGAGAATTTCTTGCAAACATTTCAGCCAGAAGGTTAGCTTTATCAACTGGGTCAGTGAATACATGGTCGTCCTTTAAAAGAGGTGGAATTGAGGAACTAGCATTATTCTTGACTCTTTTAACGAATGACCAAAAGCTCTTCCTATCCCGTGGAGCATCAAGAACTTTAGTGCGAAGCGCTGGTCGTACAAAGCTTTTTCGCGCCTTAGTACTCTGGCACATGAAGATCTCGCCTTTTTGCGCAGCGAATTAGTATCGGCGTATTTATTATTACGCCAGATACTAAATGCTTCCTCTCTGGATCTGATTGCATTTCTGCACGTCTGATTGAACCAAGACTTAACTTTCGGTTTAATCAAAATTTGCTTAGATGGAATGAAAGTTTTCATTCTGATTATATGGCGCTACAAACAATATTATTTCCTTTGTAACAAATAAATCTCACTTTCGATAACTTTTTTCTATTAAAATCGCTGCTGATCGAAGTATTTTGGAAATTTAAATTCTGGCGTATTTCGATTCGAAAAGTGCACTGATCACCTTATTTCCAATTCCCAAATTAAAAACTTAATCCTTTTTACAATTATTCGACACATTTATTTGGAATGGAAATAAATTTCATAAACTCTTAATGGTCAAATAGACCATCGACAGTTTTTACACGAAAATTAAAAAGTTGTTGAATTAATATAAAATATATAAAAGAAAAATATTATTTAATTTCTAAATCAAAATTATTGTAATTGTGTTTTTTTACAATTCAACATTTCACAACTCTGAAAACTCAATAATAAACCGAACGATCGATTAAACGATCAATCGCTGCATCATTCAAGTTTTAGTTACAAAGTCTTTGAAGAGTCAGTACTATTGTTAAGATGTTCCTTCGTTCCTACAAAGCAGTACAGATAAAAAAGACAAGTTAATAAAGATGTAGTAGATGTGATGGAGAGGGGAATGTGATCATGCAATCTAAACGAGTATAGAAGACTATAATCAAATGAAGTATTGATCATGAAAATTGATTGTTGGATTTGTTTAAGTTACATGCTGTTGTTAAAGAAAAATGGGTTTATGTTTATTATAATAAAAATATTGTTGGCTTTTATTTCTTTTATATTAAAGCTTTGGTAGACAGTAAGGCATTTGGGATACCAATCAGCCAGCCAGCCAATTTGACGGCAATGGCAACATAATCATCATCGTCAGCAGCAGCAGCATCATCATCATCGCTATGATCGTCAAATCGTTTAAAGCGCGAGTATTGAAATTTGTTTTGTATTCTTTTAGGATAGCGCGCGAATTGCCTTTGATCATTTTACGGTTGCTTAACGATTCTTTTTGGTTTTCATTCTTCTTCCAATATACTTTTATAGGACACGCAAACAAATATTACTATTTTGATATTGATACGATTAGTATGTACTAGGAAACTCCACTAGGGTACATTTAACCCATCTATATAATACAGTAAAAAAAAGAAACAAAGAAAAATAAAATAGTTGCTTCCCTAACAATTCGCTTGATTGAAGAAGACACTCAAACTCATTGCAGGTATCTGGTATAAAAAAATTTAACATTTGCCGATGACTCATTGCAAAACTCATTGCAAGTTTAGCTTATTTTTTATAAAAATTACATTGACCAACTCGTTTTGTAGTGCACTTGAGCACGTCGCGAGCTTGACAAATTCAAATAGCGGTTTGATGGTTTTCTTTTGCCTTTCGATTCTTCTTCCATTTTAGCACTCTGGTGCTGATGATGGTGGCCCATCGGGATAATGGGGGTTTTTTACGAACGTATTTTTTCTCCTTCATTTAGAAATAAATACAAATAAAAAGTTTAAATGTAGATTGTTATTTGTTTCATTTGCCAACATTTGCACCATTATTTCATATATATTTTTTTTTTGTCTTTGATATTTTGCCGACACTCTCTCACTGTGGCAGCAATAACATCAATTGCTTAAATTTATGTTGCTGATATTGTAATTTTAATGTTTTGTTGCATTCAAAAGTGATTGTGAAATTTCTACTTATTTGGCATTCTTTGTTTGTTTGATTGTTTTTTTCCTTTCTTATTATTTGTTTAACAAATGCTTTTTTCTTATTCCGTATTTTTTTTTTTGTAATTTTCTTGGACAATGACCAGAGTTATAATGATATTTAACTACAGATGGTATTTTTGTATCTTTATTTTATTTTTAATAAAGAAAATAATTTTAAAGTACAACAAATTACTGTATTTGTTTTTGTTTGAAGGAATTGTACCAGTTGTTTCTTTAAAAGAAACAACATCAAAGTTTGCAGCAATTAAGACGAAAGCAATAACTAAACTTTTGATCAATAAATTTTCTTTACAAATTTTATAAGAATACCTCCTGAATATTTGAAAGAAAATTTATGTAAACAATAATTTTTTTAAATGTAGGTATTATTTCGGCTTAAGTTCAATACTTGAATTAGTGTAAATTCAAATCATTATTAAGTCAAGGGATATATTAGAATATCCAATCAGAATGACGGAACGTATCACTATAACGATTTGAAGGCAGCGTCACCTCTCATCAGCATTTTTTGTTCGTTTTTATCACTTATGAAGGTGGACACAAGTTTGGTAAGAATATCAACTATGACAGCATTTACACTATGGCATTTTTATTGCGTGCAATTTTGATTTGAATTGATTATGTTGAAATAGAAATGTATACAGTAAAAAAGTAAAAATGGAATGAAATGCAAAAATTACTCAATTTGAGGGTAATCTTTCTTTGTTGAAAACTGCTCTTGCATCTGTTGCAGATCTTGCAGGTTTAGCTTATTTAGATCTGCAATGATTACAATACTAAGAGTGATTTCTTCTAATGATAACAATTATCGGTATTGCAAATATTGCAAAAAAAGTAAGTTTTTCTATTTAATGATAATACTATTTTTGATTAAGGAAATAATTAAAAATATATTTAAAATCAAACAATTGATTGATTAAATAAATCACAACATTAATTTTCTGAATATTAACACATTAATTGATCGGATCATTGTACATAATTAAATATGAAATGAAAATTAATTATTCTAATAATTGAATTGAACAATTCAATAATTGCATTTTTAATCAGAGTCAATTACAATTTTTATTGAATAAATTAACCAGGATAATTGATAATTAAAAGAGAAATCAATTATGTAAATAAACCAATATGTAATATTATTTTAAAGGCTCTAATTGTGTTAATTACTTCAGCAAGTGACTGTAATATGGAGTGCAAAAACAAAATTTCAAATATTTTAGAAAATTTTTTCGTTTTTCATATTTTTTTTTCAAATTTGAAAGGTACAGCAACACTTGTACTAGAAAGTTTATGGTTAACGTGGCTGCCTGCTCCGCGCAAGCGTTCAAGTGGAATCAATAAGATTCCGTTTTGACACGATAACGATAATTTTTCTATAGAACATTTGTTGCATTAATGAGTTTTAATCATACATGGGTCTTTTTCATTGGCATTGAATTTTCATTGGCATTATTTTAAACATTTACAAAGAAAAAAAAAATCAGTACCAATAAATCCCATAGCTTTTTTTTATACATATATAATTTTTCTACTATTTATAATGAAAAAACAATGAAAGCTTTGAAATACTAATTACAATTGATAAAAAAAATAATTAATACTAGATATGTATCTGTATAAAAAAAATATGGTCACATCAGCTTTTGAAAAAATAAAATTAGAAATAAAAATACAAACCAAGCTATGTACATATTTGTAACATACACATACATACATACATACATACATATATATGTAAATAAATATATGAAATAATATTCACGTTTAATACTGATAATGGTTTTGAAAAGCTAAAGCATTGCTAAGCATTGATTATTTGTAATGCTTTTACTTTTTAACTAACTAATAATGAAATAATTTCATTGAAAAGCATTAGCATTGTTCAAAAAATCGATAATGCTAAAAATTTAATTGGCATTGTTTATAAGTCAATGCCAATGAAATCGATCAATCAATTAATGAGTCAATTTATTTAATTACTCCCATGTATGGTTTTAATAAATTAAATTTTTATATTTTTCATACTTAAATTTTTAGTTAATTTTTAAATAACATTTTTGTTAATCAATAAACTGCCTAAAGTCAAATAACAAAAAAAAAAAAAATATTTTCCAAATACGTTGTGAAATGTTCGCAAACATTTTTACGCTTCAAATTCTAAATTAAGTAACAAGTGGGAAAACCCAAAACTGTGAGAATAATCAATTTAATTTAAGTAAAACGATTTAACAAATAAATTAAATGGCGTTTAAAAATTATGCAGAGAATATAGATTTTGCGTCTGTGTTCAGGCAATACGCACACCGTCTACAAACATTTTGATACAGAGGCATATCTATATATAAACATGCGACTTATGTGTGTATGTATGTATGTATGTACATAAGTACAGCAGTAGCAGCAACAATAACAGCAAACCGAAAATTTAATATTTGTAAATTTGCGTTACGTAATGGAATTTAAAGCGTTCCTTATCAGATTTTTGATGCTGTTTAATTCATTCTGGTTTTATCAACGCTTCGACAACAACACAAAAAAAGGTAAATTATATTAAATTGATACACAAAAATAACTGCGTGCTAATGTCGTACTTTTAAATTTTATTTGATGTTAAATGTTTGTACAAGAATTTTTTATACATTTAACCGAAATTAATACACTCATTTAAGTACACTCGCATACAAAAGTAACTTTCATGGTGGTATTTAATGATAAATTAGAAATTTGATAAATAAACGTAACAAAATGGCATAGAAAATTAAGTAAACAGAATGAATATGAAGACACTAAAATAAATTTCATTTAATCAATAAGGATGAATGGCTAATTTAGAAAATGGTTTAAAATCAATCGTAATGATGTTATTATGAAGTATGAAATTTTTTATTTGTGTAGATACTAATTAACTTTTTAACTTTCACAGTGCAATTAAAAAATTACGGGGGTGACATATTAAAGCAGGACGAATGAGTTGACTATAAAATTTGAATGAAAAGCACTCAGATTTTTAGTGATTTTCATTCAAAGATTACACTCAACCCATTCGTCCTTCTTAAGGAAATTGAGGCTCCAAATACAGTCCAATGAACTAATTCACCTCAAATTATTTTCGTGTCTACCCAACTTGGAAACTAGAATTTTCTAATTGATACATTTCTAGTTGAAGAAAACAAATCGGTTTATATAAAATAATTCTGTTTATCGAAAAGCTTTCTTTGAAGCTTGGAATAAAATGGGATTTCTCGATATAGTTTTGAGGAAAAATTTTTTGCATTAATTTTCTAAGGAAACATTTTTTGTTACTAGTTTTTAAAAATATAATTTAAAAATGTGTGTTATCAACAAATTTTCTATATATAATACTTTTGTAATCGATAAATAAAACAAGTTTTACCGACGATACATTTGCTTACAGACGACATAAAAAAACATTATCAAAAAAGTAAATTATTTCAAGTCATATACTTTTGTTTTGATTACGCGTACTCTAATC
Organism: Lypha dubia; assembly: GCA_947311025.1. NCBI lineage: Eukaryota > Metazoa > Arthropoda > Insecta > Diptera > Tachinidae > Lypha > Lypha dubia. The sequence goes on along the minus strand of OX371264.1, from coordinate 31,750,284 downwards.
CAGTGATGGAAAATTCAGTACTTTTGTACTATTTTCAGTACTTTTTCACAACAAAAATACCACAGTACCCCCACGTCTTATTTAGTACTAGTTTTTGTTTTGCTTTGTTCCCTGTTTAGAAATCTGCGTTATTTTTATAATCATTGACAACATTGGCTTCAAAACAAGAACATAAGGAATGCACAAATTCGTTATTCATGTTGTTGTTAGTGTGCGTATTTTGCAAAAGTTGTTAATATAATTGGTCCAATTTACACGAGATTAATTTTAAGTTCGCACAACTTTTGTTCTTTCGAAAACACACTAGACTAATTAATCTGGCGTAAAATTGTATAGTACATATACAGAGCTTTGTGTGTATTAGTGTATTTTGCACACATTTGTTTTATTTTTATGTACATGTATTGGTTTTGTTCTGCTAACGCGGGTTTGAACCTGGTTGAAAAATTATGCCAACCAAAAACGACTCTCTTCACCGAAAATACCAACAAGCTGCCATGTTATGCCAGCACAATTAATCTCGTGTAAATTGGACCATTCAAGCAACCAATTCGAATGTGTTTTAAATATGTACATGGTTTCGATACAATGCTACTTTACACATTACTAGTCTATAAACATATATATTTTGCACACCACTAAGAAATAAAGCACTTTTTGTCCTAGAATTTAAAATTAAAATAAAATAGTGATTTAAAACTTTCCAAAATATGGAGTCTGCTTCTGCTTACTTTTATTTTTGAATAAAAATATATGTTTCATAAAAAGTACCACATTGTTGAAAAAAGTACTCTTTTTGTTGACGGACAGTACCATTTATATTTTTCATTTTCCCGTCACTGCCCTAATCTGAAATCTTAAAACACAGCGTGTGCGCCGCTCAACAATCTAATCACATTCAATTGTTACAATTTTTGCATTTCCTCTTGAAACTAAAATGCCCAACAACTTTGTTAAATGTCATAAATCACTTCCTTTTCTAAGTGGCGGCAATAACTTTTCAACAACTTTGTTAATGCACATATGATGAAGATAAAGTATCTCATATATCTTGGCCGCTCTCAGCAGCATTTGTAGACAATTAAAGTGGGCCCACACAACAAATTTTCTATCGGCCACACTACAGCGTTTAGAGAATATATAAAGACAGACACAACTTAGGTGGGCCCAAAAAAAGTGTCATTTCAATAGACAATCACGGCAATCTAAATGTCCACATATTTTGCTACTGTATGTGTAACAATTACCAACAATTAAACGACATTCATGACAGAGATAATGATGGACAAATTCTTACATACATACACAAGTACATACAAGTACATAGTTTTCAAATGTAAAATCCCGAAGGACACAAGACATTTAGTATGTTTTTTAAAGACGTGTATTTAACAAAAGACAGACAGACAGACAGCAAAGGAACGATCAATTATTTTGTTGAGACAAAGCAAACTCAGTAAAATGATAAGAAAAAGAAGAAGAGTAAGGAAAAGATAAAGGTAGGGTCAGATGGAGCAAATATTTGGAGAAAATTCAAATGGAATCTTCGTGCTTCTCGGTTCTTCTGGCAGTCAATCGAAGTTTTTAAGCTGACCCGCAGTTCCACATCAGGAAACGACTTTGCGCCGCACATTGATTTGTTTACACGTTTTCTCAATTATTTGCCAGGTTTGACCATGCCTCAAATGATATTAACACTCTTGTTTAACTAAAAAGTAGCATAAAAACAAAAGATCAGGATACAAAGTCTCTGCATTACTTGTTGATTTTATCATATTTTTCTACTTTCTTAGTTTTTTTTTATTTTTTGATATTTATCCAAAAGAAAAGACTCTTTCAATATTAAAGCAAAAATTGAGAGAGATAGAGAGAGATAGAAATAAAATAGTGTGTGAATGCCAGAACCTTGTAGGTGGCAAGTCTAACACCCGCTGGGCACTTATAATTAAAATTATCTGCATTCTTTAAAAAAAAAATGATGCTCTCTGAGTTTTTATTTCAAACGATAAAATGTAGGTGCACTTTTGCACTTGCGCACAGCATAAAAACCTTTTTCTCTCTATTCTTATTCTGAAAATACTTTTGCCCATATTCTTATTTGTCAATGAAGTGTCATTTTGCAATGACATTTCAAGTCCTTACATGCCAACCTCCCCCAAAATCGGTGTTTTTCCTTTTATGTGGTATGCTGGTGGTCCGCTTTTGACTCATCATCATTTTTGTTCTTCTCTACATTTATTCATTTTTTTATTGTCTACTTTTCTATTCTTCTCTAGTTTTTATATTTCATTATCATAATTATTTCAATATGTGTCTCTTGTGTGTGTATGTGTGTGTTTGGGTGTGTGTATATGGTCCATATTAGGAAAAATTATATTCGTATTATTGAGTGTGATATTGTTTTGAATTTCTTTCACACAATACCTGTATCACTTTAATGTTTTGTGCCTGCTCTTTATCTACTATTTTTCGTTCCATTTGTGGTAGAAGGAGAAAACGTGTCCTAAATAAAAGACAATTGTCTTTAATTGTTTTTAATGACGATATTGATGGCTTATTAATACAAAAACAAAACTGAAAGTCATTGGTTTTAAAAGACTTGTTTTTGGAATAAAAGAAGAGTAGAGTTTATAGTTCTAGGAACACACAAGTAGTTGGCAATATTTTTACTTTTAAGTGAGAATTGAAAATGTTTTGCTATTTTTTTTCATTATTTATTTAACTAATCGTACAGGTGTTCAAACATGAACCTGTCAGGATTAACAAATATTAGTGGTTTAGCCGATTAGTCGAGGTAAAACCACTACAATGTGAACTGGTTAAAGTGAATGGTTTCAAATTGCTGACTTTAATTAAAATTAGTACAACACAAGAATAATATTAATTTTTAACATTTTTCATATTATTTTTTATCAGACAACAATCGAAATTTTCTATAGTCCATCGAGCCGGATGTCGGTTCTACTCATTATAACTACTGTAGGTGTTACGTCCGCTGGTCGCTAGGTCTGCAAGTATAAGGACATTCCAAAGGACATTCAACGCGAATGACAATTTCACAACTCTCGGAATTAAGAGCATCCAAACGTCCAAAAACTCATAGCCTCAATGTTGAAGATCACTTGTAAGTAGAGTAAGAAAAACGTTGTCACTGTCACCTTTGTACTTCACTTGGTATTGAAAAACACACAAAAATCATATGCTCAGGCTGCAGCAACGCTTTCTACTACAAATATTTTGGACTCTTCTACAGATTGAAATCCTAAGACATTAAAAAATATTATAAATAACACAAATATTATATCATTAAGTGGTTTAAATTCCTATCGCTTATCAAGAAGACTGAACAGATTTTATGACCAGCGGAAAACACTTTAAAAATCAGGTGCAAATTGTACCCACTTTAAGTCGGCATACCTTCTCCATAAATCCCATTAAATTTCTTAGAAAGTTGGAGGAGCAAGTTCTCTTCCAAAATATTTGATTATCGCCATTTTCATACTTGTAGAAGTACATTTGTATGTTGTTTGAAAATGTATGCTTGTAATTTGGTACCATAGTGTTATCCTGTGTGTCCTTTAGAATTTAAAATGTATGAAGCATATGATTTGATTTCGACTTGGATCTGTCTAAGGACAGGTTGAAAAATAAAAACTTAAATTTATTAGGAAAAACTGGTACAAAATTGTTTTGTATGTAAAATAAAAGCATTGGACTATTATATATATCAGGTGACTTGGAATGATGGAAACTTTAATTTGTCCCCGAGTCTGTTTATTACTGCATTCAAAGAACGGAAAAATGTTCTCAGAGGCATAAATCTAATATAATCTTTGATATTTGTATTTGGGAAACCTTTTGCTTATGGCGCCCTCACAGAAAGTCATAATTATGTATTAATAACACGTATTTAAATTATAAAGCTTTTTACGGTAACTAAAAAGAATTATAGACTCTTTGGAGTTTACCTCCGGCTACAAGAATTGGCGGCATGAATTAAAGTTTTACAAAAGCTTTTTATTTATGGTATTTTTATTATTACTATTATTATTATTATTTCTTTAAGAACTATTTTTATAGTGTTTTAATTTTTTTAACAATTAGCATTTCTCTTAACATGCACTTTAAAACCCCGGTAGTTTATATAAAGTTTTTCAAAGCCCCCCATCGTATAGTGAATTAAAAAATCAAGTTTATTAATTTTCAAATTATTTTCATTTATATATTTTTTTAAACAAAACAGAAGGCATCAACCTCTTAAAAATAAAACTATTTATGACTACAGCTTATAAACTAAAATAAAACTTAAATAACTAAAACAGTCTCAAAACTCATTGGGTTTTCACCAAAAAAAAAAAAAATATATATATATATATATACAAATTAAAAGTTGTAGAATAACACAAAAGAAAATTTATACAAATTAGAAGGGCTTCTATTCTTCTAAACGAAACTTGTTCAATAAAATAAAAAAAAATATCGAGAAACAGCAATTTTGTCTAATTAAAGCAGCATATCAAAGACACCAAGAAAGTAAAAGAAATTAAATCGAAAAGTAAATTAACGCCCATAAAATAGAAAAATCGAAGAAAACAGTAAGAAAAAGACGAGATAAAAAGAGCTGCCTTTGATTTTCGGCATTTAAATTGATCATTAAGAACAAGATAAATGTGAAAGTTATGCAAATTTATTGTTTGGTTTTCAAAAAAGAAAAGCAATTAGAAGCCAAAGTAGGGATAAGAAGAGGCCGAAGCTTTCGGGTCAACTATGGGTTGATGATAGGAATTCATATGATTGTTGCCGCTGGGAAAAAAGGAGTTGGCAAAATTGTAGCTGTCCCAAGAGGAAGTAGGATGGTGGTGATGATGATTATGGTGCGAACCTACACCAGCAGCAGACGCAAATTGTGATCTTAATTGTTCGGCCGGTGTGGTGGAAAAGGCCGAGGTGGCTGTTGTCGGCACGGAGTAGGACGAGCTGGTAAAGCAGCCCGCATTTTGTGCTGAATTGACATATGAGGAACCATTGGAATAATTTTGATTGTTGGTGGTCGTAGCAGAAGTGGTGGAAGTGTTGTTTGAGGCATTTCTGTTATTCTGCTGTAAAGGAGAATGATTTGCAGAACTTGTGCTGCTGGTGCTATTCGGTGACATGGAAGCTAGAGATCCCGTAGAATGGGCATAAGTATGATTTTGTTCATATGCAGCATGTTGTACGCCACTTAATCCTGGCCAAGTAGCAGCGCTTTGCGAATACAAACCCATACTATGATGGCTAGAATATTGAGCAGCTGTGCTGGCATTAAATGATGCTGTGGAGCTGAAAGACGAAACTTGTTGTGTATTTAATTGTTTGCGTAGACGGGCACGTCTATTGGAAAACCATACTTGAACTCTAGCCTCAGTTAAACCAGTACTTTGGGCTAATTCTTCTCTCGTATAAACATCAGGATATTGAGTGCGTGCAAAAATTCTTTCCAAAGCATCGATTTGCTCATTATTGAAAGTAGTGCGAGAACGTCTCTGTTTGCGTTTTAGTTCTACTCCCGGTTCGCTGTCGTCTTCACTATCATCGCCCGAATTGCCGGATAGAGGACCCAAAATACCATCAATAGAGTGACCATTTAATCCACACTCCGAACGGCCACCACGTAGAAGACGGCTAATACTGCTTACTGAAGGTGCATTATTCTTTTCGCAAAATCCAGACTCAATCAATTTAGTGCGTATTTCCCAGCTAAAGATGCCCGGATTTTCTTGCTTCATTTCCTCGATTTTACTTTCAATGTCAGGAGTGGCTACTCGAGGCTTGCTGCCACCAATTACTCCCGGACGTATGGAGCCTGTTTCCTGATAACGATTCAATATCTTGGAAACACAGCCATGAGATACACGTAATTGACGGGATATGACACAGGGACGTACACCCGCTGCTGCCATTTCAACAATTTGACGGCGTATATGATTTGGCAAGGGACGGCCATTAATGAATACACCACCCAGCTGATTGACACGGCCTTGTCCTAAAATTTTCAAATAAAACAAAATAAAGAAGTAAAATGGCATACAAAGAAGAGATTTTTTAAGTAGGACTTAAGCATCTTGATATGAAATTGCTCAATTTTCTTTCAATTATTGTTTAAATAACAATTGTCTAAAATCCCACACACATTCACAACACACTCATGTCGATCACTCAAGAATCTCTATTTAACATCAATTAGTATTGTTGATTTGAAACAATGGCTAGCAATAGGGATTATCCTTCGGATGAATTAAGGTTTGCAAAATTTACATAAAATAATGTTTTTTTTTTAGGAAAAACCAGTTTGCATAAGAATTTGGTCATTTTGCAAATCAATCTTGTGGAAAAGATTTATTGAAAAAAATGCTGAAAAAATACTCCCTTTTGTTGTTTATAAATTTAAATTAAAGAATTGACTTGAAATGTTCTGAAATCATAAGAAGATGCTTAAGTCGCAAGAAGAGGGAAAAAAATATACTCCAGCTGTGCAAGTTAATCATACAGAGGAATCATCTTTTTTTTTTTTTTTTTCTTTAATATAAAGAAGAAAGTTTGGTTTAAGGTGATCTCTACAGCACACAGACTGACTCTTTGCCCATTTAGATCAAAGCTTCAAGCCGAACGCGCCAAGACGTCTGGCAGTAAAAGGTTTTATTTCTTTCTTAACTTGAAAACGAAACATGTGTAAAGTTTAAACGACAATCATCATTATTATGTTTTGGACGTAAATAAAAAACATAAAATCACAGAAGAAGATCAGCTTAATGATCATCAGAAAAATATATGTATATTGAGTGTAAGATCATTGCTCTTCTCAAAGGAAAAATTATTTTATTATGATGAAAACATAAAAGAGGAGAGCCTCATGATGTACATCTGCATGATCAGCTTAATAAATTTGATAAGAAAAGTTTGAGTGTTGGTAGGTATGTGTGTTTGTAGTATTCAGAAATTTTTAAGCACGGTCAATAACATGATGAAGCAGAAATTGTGTTTTTATAGTTGGCCCAAAAGATTTTTTTTGTTGTTATTTTTTAATAATTACCTTGAAAGGGATATCCAGCAAAATAGGGAGTCATATTTAGCGTTGACACAGCCATATTTCATAAAGATGATGCGTAGTTATTTTTTATTGTTTGTAAAAAATGATTTTTTATCCAATATCTAGTCTTTTAAGGTAGTAAATTATTGTTTTAAAATTACATAAAATTCACCACACTTTGTTAAAACTTATTTTATTAAAGCATGCTAAGCAATTTTTTAGCTTACAATTAAGCAATTTAATCCAGTTGATCACTTAAAAATCTCTTTAAAATTCCAAAGCAAAACAATTCTTTCCTATAAGTGATGTGACTTGTTTGGTAGCCCAATTATTACTGATTTAGAAATGGTCAGTGTTAAGAGTAAAATGGAATTTTGAGATTTTCTCTCCGTTCTCAATGAAACTCTGTGACACAACCATACACAAAATAAAACAGAACAAACAAAAACAAACCCACGCTTAATAAATAGCAACAACTTTTTAACAAACAAGCTAACAACAAAACAAAACGAAACAACAACTTCAAATGATCATGTTTTAATGAAACCATCTACCTCTTTCACATAAAAACGCAAGACTGAACCAAATACCGTACAAGCTAAAGAGAGACACAAGGCAATTTATTCTTAAACAATGGCTGATTGTTTACATTGGAATTACAACCGTCTCTCTTACTCTTTTTAATTCCAACAAAGTCAAAAATTTTATTTTTCTTATACTTTTAGAGGCCAGCCCTCCTCTTTTATTTCATTTCCACACTCATAGAGCCCAATGAATGCATTTATGTTGTAGAAATAGTTTTTTTATTTAGTATTTTTTAGTTTCACAACAAAAATAAAAAATATGAAATAAAATCTTGTTTGCAAAATGGAAAAATGGTTGGTTTTTCATTGATTTTTCACAGTTATTTAACATTTCTTTTTGAAGTTTTGACCTAAGCCGACAGCTATTTTGATTTAATTTCCAGTGCAGTATTCGCAAGACTCTTATTTCTTTTCCTCTTTCTAGTATTTTCTTCTTTCTGATTGTAATTCTATCATGTGGTTGGAGATTTCTTGGCCACTATTTGCATATAATGCAGAACATTTAAGTATGTAATTCCTTTAAAAAGGTTTGAGTAGTGCCAATTTGCAAGGAATTAATTTGTCAATTACTTAAGAGATTATTTTTAAGAAAAACATTTGATAGAATTTTTTTGATGGATGTTTTTGAGCTTATAGCCTATAGGAAATTTCTAGGATAGAAGAACTCTTTTTTTTTTGAATATTGGAAAGCATTCATTGTATATATTAGGCCATGGCTTATAGTGAGAGAAAGGATAGAAACATCTTCGAAAGTTCCATGGAAAAATTTCAAAAATTAGCCATTTCTTGGTGTCAGAATAATTCTTAGTTAGCGGTTCTGAAAATCACTTTTTCGTAAAATGATTTAAAATCACTTAAAAGGTGTTCTGGGCGCACAAATGTTGGAAATTTCGTGATTTAAAACCGGTCAGCTAACAGCATGACGATTTCAAGTCACTTTAAGTTTTTTAATAATTTTTCTTTAAAATCTGCAATAAAATTATCACACACAATTAAAATGATTTGTTCTTTATTTGTTTTTGCAATAAAGTTAATTATTTTACTTAGAAGAACCTACAAAATTTACAAATTTAGGGACGCTGTATTTTTAAATTTGCTTTTTAAATTTAGCTTTTAGATCAATTATTGCTAACGAACTTGCTCCAGGCATTTTTACGATATATTTACAAAAACTTTAACTTTAAATCGTAAATTTATTATATTTTTGTGGTAAATTTCTTAAAGATACAAAAAAAATGATTGTAAACAGAAAAATCAGCTGTTTGCTCGTGATTTAGAAAAATATCATCACCAAAAAATTAAAATCTCGTGCTTTTTAGAACACCTTAATATCACTTTCGTGATTTTAAAAACGTTCGTGATTTGATATCACCGTGATTTCAGAACATGCCAGTGAGATATCCTTTCGCTGGTTGGTGGCAGGACTTAAACAGAATATTGCAACTCGAGTCTCGAAACAATATTATCTCTGCCATAACTGATCATCAAGCTTTCCAGCTAGATAACCGCCCAGTCCACAGGTTTCCAAAACAATCTTTGAGATCACGTCAATAGTACTAAAGATAGATACTTGCATTAATTTCCTAAATATCGTGGATTATTAGGTACGCACTCAAAAGTTCCAAGTTGAAACAAATTTAGATATTCGACCGCGGAATAGGTTTGCTTTTCTACTCTTCAATTTCTTACACTCTGTTTTTTAGAAGCTCATTTTATTTTTAAATTGCTGTTATATGATTCCCCTGCTGAATCTTCCTGTTGGTTCATATTCTCCACCATGAATCATTCGGACAACAAGTGCTAGCAAACACAGTCTTTGGAAATGATGCGTATGATTTTATCAATCTCTGCATGCACATTTCATACAGTTGGTGATAAATTTTGCCGATTGCTCCGAAGAGTTTCTCTGTTTTGGTTTCGATAGTTCCATTTTTGCTTAGAAAATTTTTCTAGAATACAATACAGTTGTGCTTTAAGCTTTCAGGTAAAATATATAATGCAACTCGTGAGTTACTATCATTTCGTGTGAAGGATAAGAGTATTACATTTTTTTTTCGGCTTGGATCGAATTTTCCAACAAAATCAACCTTAACAGAAAAATATATGCTTTATTACATCGGGTTTCTAAGTTAAACATGCAAGTTCCAATGTCCGATATCTTATGATCTTTACGTCAGTTGGTCTATCGTTTTAACTCCTTTGGTAATAACATTCACCTCAACGATGATTTATACCACGTTTATGTACCACCGCTTCATTCATGACAATTTTCTGATCATTCGTTAATCGTTGTCTTATCCATGTTTCTTTTTTGCAATGACATATCACCTTTTGCTTTATATCGATGTCCATCTTTTGTTGTTAACTCCAGTTACATGTCGTATATCCTGTTTAGACATCATTCCTAGACATTCATAAAACAACAATTTTATCCCTATATCCGTTTTGATAGCGGAAAATTTTTTTTGGGAAAATGCTTTCTTGTAAACACGTCGGTAATCTCCATGTCAGATTTTCCAGCTTGGTATACTGACAACAAAGATCCTTGCGTTATCTTTTGAAAATGATCCACAGTATCTTTTCGGCTTCTTCTTAACGGTTTCCTTCAACTATTATCTATGCTTGTAGGCCTGCGCATAGACCCTCACACATCTACTTTCATCGGCTAGATTGCAGCCTCTAGATCAGGTTTCCCCTTTTTGAGTATAAATGAACGGGATTCTAATACTGCTCGCCATCCTCTTTTATTTTGTACCATAAAAGAATGCTCGAAATCGTCATCTATGTCGTAGTATGAAATACTAATGAGCTGTGGTGTGTCATGTTGTGATGGTATTTGCTAAAATATCCGTGCCCATCCAGGTAGAAGTTTACCTCAATGGTTCGCTTTTCAGCCAGATATTTATGCTTCTGAGGAGTTTCCTTGTTCATTTGGCTGCCGTAGGTACTGTTGGATAAGGTATTCATTTGGTTCACATATGTTTTTTGCACAGCAAGTATCATATTAATGCTACTTCTCTTTATTCCCTTCCACCATATCTGACTCCCATAGAGAAAATTACCAGCTTTCTCTTGTTCTGGCGTGATCCTAATATATTTACATTTAGACGGTTCGATTCTGCGGTTCTTTAGTCGCTCTGATCGCTGGATATTGGATTTGAGTAGTTTACATATCTATTATTTGCTATTCACACATCCTTTATATCGCTGGTTATTTTGATGGGTTTGCAATATCGTAAAGAGGAGCAATTCAGCTTTTTAAATAGCTGAAGACCAAGAACGTTAATCCATACCTTCGTTCTGATCGTAACGCGTCTCTGTGACTCTTGCAATTGTTACGGCTGCTATGTCGTCTGGGTAGCCGAGTGGAAAAGAGTCCTCTAGCATTGCTCGGAAACGCCTCGTTAAGGATTGAAGATTGAAGAACGTCTGACCATATTAGAATGTGGCCTACTAAAATGATTTCTCTGTTCAGCGAAAGTGAATTTATCAACAACATCCTTTCGCTATCCAACGGAGGAACACCCAGATCTCAAGCCATAATCATAATCTCACGTATGTCGAAAAACTTCCATCACTTTACTACTCTGTGTTACAGAAATAATACCCAAATAATAAATCGCTAAACTGCAGAGCAACAATAGTTCAAATAAAATCAGTCAGCCAAAGAAATCGTATATGATCCTTAAATTCCCTTGTCACTATCTATGATTTTTTAATGTAATTAAAATAAATACATAAATACGAGTATATTGATAATTCAAAGTTCATTGAAAAGTGAAAACGTATAAATATCGGCGTTTTTCTTTTCATATGATTTCATACTTGTGTGATTTTCAATCTTGCATCATTATTGCCACACAACCACAATTAAATCAATAATAATCAACTAACAAACAATGACTACTTGCCACCTTTCTGATGATGAGGCGTTGAATGCCTTTGAAGAGAAGCGAAGCATTCAAGCATTTACCGACAACAATTGCCACCAAAATGTCTACCGCAGTTTATTGTATCATGACCACATGTGTGAAAGCAAAAACCAGAAAAAAATGTAAAACAGACTGGCAGGCAGGGCAGTTCAATAATAAACTCTAAATACTCCACAGTATACAATAAGCGTTAATAAGAACACCAACATTAACAGCATTAGCGAACGAACAATAGCGACAAGAGGAAAGAAAAATAAATGTTACGCCTGCGCAAATGTTTTAGTTTAAATACCGCTCAACCACCAAAGAAGATCACTTTTCTCTCTTTATCGAACTATTCACATTCACACATGTTAGTTGGTTTGATCGCGATCATGATGATCCTTTTTTGTCTTTTTCGAGGTTCGGTTGCTTGCTGCATCGTTAATACGCGTGCCGTTTGCTTTCTCTGTCTTAACAAGTTAGAAGGAGAGTAAATTTGTGTTGTAATCATTCGTTGTACAAGCAAAAGATCACACATATTATTCCGTTGTTTAATTAGTTAAGGTAGAGATCAGTTTAATGCCGAACCTGAGAGTGTTGAGAAAGGAGAGTACAGCAGGATATTTATTTTTTTTTTTTTTTTCTTTAAGGATAAAACATTAGACCAACTGACGCAATTATGAGAAATTTGTATAAAAGAAGGCGTTTTTGAAATTGCACTTAAATGAAAAAATAAAAAAAAAATCCAAATTTATTGTTTCAGTTTTTTTTTATACGAACATGTAATTAATTGGCTTTTAAATGTTAAATCATCTTTGTTGGATATTTAAACATCCATCCAGGTAGCTTGAAGTTAATTTATTTGCTCACAGTTTTAAAGTGATCTGCTGTTAAATGCCTGCTATTCTTCTTTATTATTATCTGCTGCTTCGCGATGCTAAATTAGTTTAAATAAATCAAACTGTTTTTGTGTTATTTCAAGATTTAAGCTTCCAACTTTTTTCAATTTAAAATATTTTTTTCCAAATTGACAATTTGGTTGCTGTTAAATGTTTAGCTTATAAACAAAAGAATATTAAAGGGGGATACGATTTTAGTTAATTTAAGTTTTAGTTTTTAAGTAAAATACAGAAGTCTTTTACAACCGGCTTAAAATGTTAATTTATTTCTGTTCCCTTGTTTTTCAAACAAAACGATACGACAGTATAAAAGACTTTTTATTAATTTCAACGTTTTAATCTCAATATATTTTTTTAGAAAATTATATATTTAAGAATTAGAAGAAAACATGTAGGCTGCAGATCAAAGGTTGTAACAGGCTGATGTTGATTAATTTTTAATTATATTATAAAATATAGCTCTTTGCTCCAATAATTCCGATTCCACTTGGAGTATGTTGGTTTTTTTAATGCCTTACCCCCCGACCAGACCAGCAATTTCATGTGTCTTAATACAAGCAATAACGTCAAGTTGCCAGTGTTCAAATATGTATTTGTGGTAGGGATATCGTAGATATCTTAGAACACAAATATGAAAATTTAACTGAAGAAGGTTGTATATTATTTGTATTGTAAATTTTAATTACGGGCTTAATTGTAAAAAAAAATTTCAGCATTATCAATAGTATGAATGTTTATTTTAAAAATGTTTCACTTTTTGTGGTTTTCATTTATTTATACATTTGTGTTTTAATTTTTTTATTCTATTTGCCCAAAAAAACAATTTTCATAGAAATCACAACTGAATTTGACAATTGCTCAGCAATATCTTCTAGCAATTGTTGCTAAACATGTGTTTGAACACATATTCGTGCGGTCCACACGCAAATATCTTGTGTCGGCAATCAAATTTGACGGTTGCCACGGCAATAATTGCCAAACTTATTGCTCGTGTGGACGGCCTGTTAAGAAACTGGAATCATCTATTAGTTGTGTCTAAGGCCCCTTTATAAAAGACTGGTCATTAATTTACCGATCTTTCCTTTGATAGAATGACTAGGACGTCATTAAATATAATGGGTGGTATTATTGATTCCTAAAGAAAAGAAGCTTCAAAGTAGAGAAATATCGATCAACATTTAACATCCCTGATCTAGATAGTTATGAGCTATTAATTCTGTCATCAAAAAAAATTATAATAAAATGTCCACATGTAGAATGCAGCTTAAGAATTTTATTTGTATCTACTTAACACTAGAGGCACTACAACAATGCTCTAAAATGTACAAAACAAGCAAAGTTATAAAAATATACTTTCTCTGCAAAGCATATTCTCTTTCTTCAAAGAAGGAATAGATTAAAAAATATATATCTATAAGAAGTGAATAATTGAATTGATGCTGCGCTATAAGGGACCAACAACAGAAACTTAAATATAAAATAATTATATCACCTCGTTTAGGCGAAAGTTAAATAGCCATAAGTATGGCTTCAGCTTTCTCTCCTGCTCAACTCGAAGGAACATTTTTTGTGAATATTAAATTTTCCTTATATTGCATTTCGTTAAGTTAAACACATATTATTTAAAATATCACAATTCAATCAGAATATTCTCAAGACTTCATGTTTAAAAAAATTGAGTTGAATTTTTATATTAAATAAAAATTGTGATAAAACAAACAGAAAAGATTTATTCATTTTAACCTAAATGAACTTAATATAGACCGATGCAAAATAATCAGCTCTTTGCAATAGCATTTACAGATGTACCACAAATTCGATTCGCTGGCTAAATATTTCTTCTATTTAACATTTCTATTAATAAGTATTTATGTAAAACAAATTTATTATTCTTATCAAATAATTTACATTTGATTTATTCATTTTCACATCATAGTGCACGTACCTTATATGAATATTTATGTAAGTAAGTGAGAAGTTTTTGAAAAATTCCAGTATTAATAATTCCATAATTTGACATTGACTTATGGCTAACCAGCTAAGAAATAGCAGTAGTATGTAGTAGTAGTTGAAGTCATATAAGTGGTAAAGTAGTCAAAAATAAATAATTCTTTTAATAAAACATATGTATCAATAGAGTCAAATTGAATACATAATAGGAAAACAAAATTAAAATAAATAATCATAATAAATCTCAGCCAATATGCAATGCAGCAAACATATATTCAAACTATTCCCAGCCCCATTAAAAGGTTGAATGTTGTATTGAAGGAAATGGGAACAAATAAATGTTGGATATAAGAAGAATAGAATTCAAATCTATGGTAAATGATTGCGCGCCGCACTCTCCACTCAATAGCAAGCGGTAAATAGTGGTTTTGTGCTTTTGATGTGATTTATTTACCAAAACAAATGCAATTTTGTGATGCATTTTAGTTATGCACACAAACATGCACACAAATGCCAATACATTTTTATTTATACCAATACTCGTACCAACTTAGGCACACTTGCACACAAACAAACACATTTTATCGATGCTTTTATATAAATCGTTTATTTTGAAATACAAGTCCAAAATAAATATATATATACGAGTATATATTATTTTTTTTTTTGAGAATACTGTTAAGCAGCCACAACAAAACACTTAAAATTATGAAAGAAAATTTTGTTTTGAAAAATATATAAATTAAAAACTTACCAGAAATTGAAAATTGAAGTGAAATTCTGTAATGAAAATGTTATAAAGCTCAATTAAAAATTTAATTTAGTTGTAGAAATTTTACATATATCATTTTTCTTAACACATACAGTTACAAAATAATTAAAAATTTTAAAAAGACCATACAGCGGGTTTTATTCAAAAATATATGCAGGGATTTAGAATTTAAAAATTCGAAATTGCAAGATTTATGAATGTGTTCGGTATTTCCTGTTTGGTATCTCTAATTGTAAGTCGTAATATTTAAAAACTTTTCATTTAGTCTGTTATTATATTGTTATATAAACTAGATACTCATACTTAAACAACACAAAAAGGTAAAAGGTTTTCTATCGGATGGTGTAAATTTGATAACGAGGAAACCGTAAAATTTTATAGAAAAATTCTTGAATACAATTGATAAATGAGTCTTAATCGTCAATAACTATGGATTTTTTGCCTTAATCTTCAGTTGGTCCAAATGATTGACAAACAAAAATGTGCCAACAAATGACGAAAATCCCATAGACATCATCAAAACTTTACAAAGTTTAATTTTAAAAATTTTATAGAAAAATTCTCAAATACAATTGAGAAATGGAACTTATATCGTCAATAATTATTGGTTCTTGGCTTTGATCTCCAGTTAATCCAAATGATTGACAAACAAATATTTCCAAAAAAATTATCTACTTTAAGATACATACTCGTATAAATCAAGTAGCAAAAATGTAAAAAGTTTCGTCGAGCAATTTTTGCAATGACCCGACTAAACATATTTTAATTTGAGTTAAATATTTTATGTCATAAGCTCTTACGTAAAACATATTTAACTCCCCATATTTATCTTCACACACATCAGTTATTTTGGGGTAAAACTTCCTCCTTTTGGTGTATTGTTATTATAGGCAATCGGAAGATTTTTTAATCCTTACTTTTGTTATATTTATAAAACCTGCTTACCAAATGTATGTAAAATACTATGAGGATAATATTTGTTATATGTGTATTTCAAGTCTGGAAGCTGACGCTGTTAGCGTTTTTCTTGCCCCTATTTTAAAAGGGTATCACCCTTAAGCTCACCTTAAATAGGAATTAGCGACCTTAAATATCATAGAAAAATATTTTGCTAAAATTTGTGTAATAATTCTTGCAAGATAACAAAATTCTATAAGAGCTACACTCAGAAAATTTTGTAAGCAAAGTTAACTGAAAATGTGATATAAAATAAATGAAAGTTCAATTAAAAACCGGTCTCCTTAGTTCATTTAATTTTAACAAAATGTTCATTTAATTTTAAACGTCAAAAAATTAACTCAATTTTATCCTTAAAAAAATATTGTTACATGCAGATTATATTTCAATTTCAGTTAATTTTGTTTATAACTTTAATACAAGCAACGGAAAATTTTGAAAGCAACCTATAATCCATATTAAACTGCACTTAGTTTTTTTAAAGACTATTAGAATCATTTAAAAATTAAATTGCTTAGAATTTCAAGTGATTTTTCATTTCAAAATGACCGCACAAAATACTTCTTGATTAAAATACATTGCGTTACTGTCATAATATTGTGAGTGTATACGAGTAAATAGTGATAAAACTTGTCTTTTGGGATCACTTTGAATAAGCTTGACAATATTTTCAAATTAATCAAACGATAAAATTAAATGTTAGTAAATATTTAAGAAAATATTTATTATTTTAACAGATAAACAAAAATTATGCAGAGTTTGTGTATTTTCTATAAGCTAAAATTCAAAATAGACAAACAATACAAAAATTGACTTGGACAATAATATTATATTAACAAAATATTTATGTACATATTTAATTTTTTCTATTAGATCCTGCACATTCTTTGCTTTTCTCATAAACTGATGGTCAAAGTTATCTACGTGAATAGAATCTAATGGCCAATTTTTAAATTCATTCGTTGATACGCAAAGTAAATTTAATACCAACTCTGCCAGGTCTTTAAACGGCCGTGATCCAGCGGCATCTTGATATGAATAAACTTCTGTAAAACATATCTTAGTTGTTTGTTATTTGTATATCAAATAAATCATTCCACCTTATAAATGAAATTTTTTTCCACTGTGACTCATATATATCTCTTGGAACATTTTCATTTGACGCTGGTTGTAGTATTTTTATGATTGAACTAAATTTGGGTTGTCCTAATGGGTTGCAACACATGTTTGGAGAAAATTGCTTATATGTTTTGAAAATGTTGAGATTTGACGGCAAATGTTTCAATAAAGTTTTGAGGTATAAAAAAACAAGTCCTCTTTACCTTTAATAAAAAAGTTTTAGTTACCACAGTAAAAACACTTATGTACTCAAAAAAAAACAATTAGAATATGTTGATATTAAAATAATAGTCCAAAAAATAAACCAAATTATATAAACAAAATAAAAATCCCCAAAAAATTCCCTAAAGTATATAAATTATCCTCAATGAATTCCCCAATCCCCAAACCAAATTTTTCATCCCCATTTTGACAAAAAAAAATCCCCGATTTGGGGATAAATCCCCTAATCTAACAACACTGATTTTCATTTAAATTTATTTTGCTAATTCTATTTTTCAGTCGTATTTAACTGTTCTCATTCAATTGTGTTCAAAATATGGTAGTACAACACAATAAAAAATTTCCCACAAATGTCCTTAAAGAACAGCTGACTAGAACAAATAAAAAAATTAAAATATGTACATATATATATATATATATATATATATATTTATTTTTTTTTTTTGTTTGAGCTAAAAAGAAGAATAATTAAGAACTGCTGAAGTGTTTTAAAAGAATAAGAGCAACTTTTAACATATGCAAATTCGTAAAACTTATGAAGTAATTAAATACAATATGTTGGCTATTTAATGTTGATTTAATTTTGCGGTGAAGAACAAAATTTTGTATTTAAATGAGTTTTAAAAATAAATGGCACATTATCATCCACCAAATTATTGGCCCAAAGATCATCATACTATAATGTTTTAAAAGCTGTATGTATACTAGTCTACTGATGATTTGGTTTTAGTAGTTTTGAAATGCACGCATATAGGAGTAGACGTTTGCTTTAATTAATATATATGTATGTATGTATGTACATAATTGCATATTCTTAAATATGAATGTATTTTATATTATTATAAATGTAACTGTTATTTTATAACTATAGCCAGGGAAACCGAAAATATATGATAGCAGGTCTTTTTCCCTGCACAGATCCAAAACTGCCTAACAGAATGCTGGTTGCCTATAGGTTAGGTTAGGTTAGCAGGTTGCTGGTAAAGTGAAGATTAGATTCCAGCTCACTTGGGTCCTTACGTGGTCCCATTGTGCTACCTGTAATGAAGGAGAGTAATAGAGGGAGTAGTAAAGGGAGATTAGAAGAGTCAGAAGAAGAATAGGCAAAGAGAGGGACAGAGAAGAGCAAGAGAAGAACAGGTGGGAAAAGTTGAGGCAAAGGGTGAATTTTGCAGTGTAACAGGCAGGATGTCAGCCCACTATTGGGCGAACCATCCACTGCTCCTGATAAAGGAGCTAAGACAACCAAGTTCCGTAACTGAAAGCTCGGAGAGGGTACTGAAGGATCTGTTGCCTAGAAAGCGAAGGCGGTAATCCTCCATAGCTGGGCAGAGGCATAAAAGGTGTGTTATGCTTTCATTTTCCTCCTCGTCGTTGCAGCTGAAGCAGTATTCGTTGTATGGTAAACCCATGCGTCTGGCATGGGTTCCGAAGGCGCAGTGTCCCGTGATCGTGGCCACAAGATTGCGCAATTGTTTTTTGGGAAAGTTCAGCAGATTTTTGGTTCTGTTGACGTCTATGCAAGGCCATAGTGTCCTCGCTGTGGTGCAGGTTGGCTCATTAAACCATCTGGTTTGTGCCAACTGCAAAAGTGTTTTATCAATTCGCTTCCAGCAGGCCAGGAGCGGAAGGCCGCAGAAATTGTCAATATCAGCAGCCTCTAGCTCTGTGCCTCTCCTGGCCAGATTGTCAGCGATGAAATTGCCTATATTTTCCCCGTGTCCCCGTATCCATATAAGGGTAACACTAGAATAATTATCCAATGTGTTAAGTGATTTCCTGCATTCCAGGGTAAGAAGGGATGTTGTGTACACACCCGAGAGTGCAATTATTGCAGGTTTGCTGTCGGTTATGATTTGAATAACTCTGTTTGTTATTCGATAGTACCGCAGCCAATTTGTAGCCTTTTTGATGGCGGATATTTCAGCTTGGTAGGCAAATGAGATGGAATTGTACCTATCATGAACTTGGTCCATATTTTTATCTCAGTACTTTTTACGGCCGAAATATTTTGGATAGGAACTTGGCCTTATTTTCACATTTGTGTTTTTGTGCCGATCTCACTTCTTTTTTCTAAGTTGTTTTTGTATAAATAAATATGTATGTTACTTAAATGGGCCTACCTGTGTACGAAATTTCAGTTTTCTAGCTATAGCTTACTGGAACTGCCCTATACAAAGAAGGGGCACCATAGACGCCCCAGATGAAAAATTACCGCTTAAAAATCATTTTCGTTAATTTCTCATCAGGACCTACCTGTGTACGAAATAAAAACAAAGAAGGGGGACGTTATATTTTAAGTTTCACTATATTATGATCAAGAGGAGCAAAGTTATGAGGGGGTAAAAACAGCTCGCATTACCGTGCGCCTAGATAGTAGTGACGTGGTTTGAGTGCCTATTTACGAAAACGAAGCTCCTTGGTTCGTGTCCCAACGGACGTAAATTTTATAAGAATGCTTTTATTACCTGTTCTATTGTTCTATTTTATTAGGTATTTATTAGGCACTGTTTTCTCTGTGTGTGCAATAAATGTAGAGCCAAATAAAATGTTTATACGTTTCGAAACTTTTGAAAAATTTCGGCATGAATTTCTTAGTGCATATTTTTGCATATTTTTAACTTAATCGTACATTCAAGAAAACTATTTTTTAGTTTATTTAATATATTTGGGTATTTTTGCCGCATGTTGTGTCAGTATTTCATCCAAAATTAAATTTACTGTAATTGATTTTTCCCCAATACTTTAAAATTTATACACGATCCTTTGATTCATTTCGAATTTATTTACAGACTTGAAATTGGTTCAGTTCATTTTAGGGATCTTTTTGTAGAATTTATTTTTGCATATTTTACTCTTAAAAGCATAATATTGCTATTACGAATAATATACATATATTTTAGGCATTTTTTTTTTTTTTTTTTTGTTAATTTTTTTATTATTTATTTAATCTTCAATATTAATTGAAACATCAATAAGTTGTTCAAATCATAAATCTATAAATATTAAATATATGTTTAGCCAATGCTAAACAAAATTTTTAATTTCAACGGTTGATTTTTCTTGTTTTACATCTCTCGTGTAGGGCTGCGAAAAAGCGGCATTTATTACTTTAAATTAATTTTAGTATTTTTTTTTTCTTTTCAATACCACTCATTTCAAGATATTTCGCTTATTTGCATGCATTTCATGTAAATCATTCGAGATTTGCGAACATTTTTTTACTATTCATAAGGATTTTGCTCACTTATGGCAAAATATATGAAGAAAACAATGAATTAGTAAAAATTTAAGTCCACAAATAATTTACAGATCATGTTGTCCAAAATCTCATAATCGAATAGATGAAGGAACAGAGTGCAATTCCTTGATTGACGACTCTCTGACCATACTTAACAAACCAAAAATATACTTCGTGGTGCCAGAAGTTAATAAGATGAAAATTACAAGTTAAATTATATTTATGTCTTTTAAAAACAAGCATATTTTGAGAGCATATTTTTAAAATTGTCCTGTATAATAAATTAATATAAAACATAGTTTTAAAGCCACATTTCTGGTTTCCCTGACTATAACTACAGTTTTGTAATTTGTGGTGCAGCACATTGCACGGAAAGTCGGAAGCTTTACCTTCCTTTGGCACGTGACATTTACAAAATGTATTTATTATTATAAAATGTTCATTGTGTCTATAATGTCGTCTGTGTCGTTATTCTATGAATGGAAGAGTGCAACAAGGTGCCATTAAAAAATAAAATTAAATGAAATTAGATTTTAAAATTCTCTTTAATGTTTAATAATTACAAAATATTTCTTGTGGTACATATTTAATTACTTAAATATTTATTTGCCATTTTAATGACACAACATTTTAATTAAATGTTGTAAAAATTATTTTCACTTAAAATAGATTTCAAAAGAATTTCAAAATTGAGCCTTTAGGCTTTAATACTGTTAATACCTTTCCATTTATGTTAAGAAAGTGTACAAAAATAACTCAATTATATATTTTTTTTTAATGATGTTTCATTTTATTTTTCTAATCAATCAAGAATTTTCAAAGAAACTATATTTCAAATTTAACACCTGTAATTATATAGACGACCATAATCAAAGATAACGCTATTAAGGGTTGAAGGTGTAGACTTTTCAAATTTATATCTGATGGAGTGTCATGGTTTAGCGCCTCTTAACATGATTACCCGAGCGTTAAGATGTTGAAGCGCCAAAAACATTTGTTTAGTTTGAAATAATCGATTTTTGTTTTCGTTATTGTTGTTTAACACTTTAGTAAAATATTATTGAATTTTAATATAAAAAAAACGATAACATTTTTAGAGCGAAAAATTATAAGGTTAAATTTTATTTTTGATTGTTTTGTACCAGATAAAATTAACACAATTTTTGGCGTTCAAGTAGGCTTTAAGCTTCAGTCTCTTTCAAAAGTTATTGTGCGGAGATTTAGGGGATTTAAATATTTCACGAAAATGTTGAAATGTTGAAAGTGTTGCATACTCTTTAAACAAAGATTGTAAAATTTACAAGATTTCCCAACTTTATATTTCGGCCAAAGAAAATTTTAAGTAAGAACTGATAAGCAGCTAAAAGGTTTTCCAATAGGGATGATATGATTTTGAAGTGGCGTTTCGGCCATTTGTAATATGTCATAATCTGTCATTTATTTTTCATTGTATTCAGTAGTGTTTACAATTTCATCATGGAGAGATATACGCAAGAACAACGTTTACAAATTATTCAGTTTTATTATTAAAATAATCGTTCTTCAATTGCAACTTTTCGTGCGCTTTTGCCATTTTATGGTCGTAATAATCGTCCAAGTGTGTCCGCTATTCGTCGAATTGTTGAAAATTTTGAGCTTACATTTTCTTTACATAATGTTCAAGTGCCAATAAGACAAAGAACCGCTCGAAGTAATGCAAATATTGCTGCCGTTCAGGCAAGTGTTGCTGAAGACCTCAATTTGTCGATTCCAAGACGTTCTCAACAATTGGGACTGTGTCAAATCACAATATTGAATGATGATATATAATTGCCTCCAAGAAGTTGTGATTTAACACCATTAGTAAGGTGACCAACTATTTTTTATTCAAAATGAGTACACTTTGCAAGTATTTCATAGGTGAAAAAAAAAGATGAAAAAACGATAAAAACTTTATTTTCTTTTAAAAACATATTTTTCTTCGGAGTGGATTTTTTTTGTTAAATGAGGATGTTCGTCTAATAATGTAGCCACATTCGAACAACTTTCATTTTGCATATTAAATTTGACTGTTAAGACGGCAGATAATGTTTTTACAGAAAGTTGCGACTTCTCACTGCACCAATAATCATTCCCTAGTGAAAATACCCTTTCAACAGCAGTATTAGTGCCTGGACACTAGATAAATAAATTCAACTTTTATTTTATTTTGTACACCTCAAATCTTGTTAACTTGAACAAAAATTACGAAATTTTTGGTTTGCTACGTGGTCTAATAATTAGGTCTGCTTATCAATACAACAATAAAAAACGACATGCATTTTTTTTGTGTAAAATTATCACAATATTGTCAAAAAAAGCTGTCTACAAAACAAATAAAATGTGGTTTGTACATATGTATGTATTTATTGGTTATGCAAAAACAAAAAGCATAACGTAAACAAAAATATTCAAGATGCTGGCCAAAAATGTAAGCAACTTTTGACAAGATTGCGCAGTTTACCATTTTTTGCAGATTATTTAACGGTCAAAACACAACCCTACAAAAACCATATTCCTTCTTGCGCAGACCTGATTATTAGACCATGGTTTTCTCTAACTACAAATTAATTAAACAGAAAGGGAATTCCCATAAAACTTTTCCGTACATACTACGCATACGTCAAGGCTGTCAGGCATGCCGTAGCAGTGATGCCAACTCTGAAAACATCAAAAGTAATGTGCATGATGTAATAAACAAGATGGCAGTGCTACGAAAGCTCACTATTTTTGGCTCTACTTATTAGGTAGCTTCAAATGTCAAAGAGCTGTTTTTCTGGTTATATTTTTGACAGCTTAAGTTAGCTAGCCGTTACTTTTTCTCGTGCTGCCAATTTCTTGTTTTCTCCTGCTGCCACCTTGTTTATTACATCATGCCACTGTGAGCCCATGGAAATAAGGTAAAAACGGGTAAAAATTAAAAAATGTTTTAGAAAAACAAATGAGTATAAAATTATACAAATGAGTACTTTCAGAGTACAGTATTTGAAAAGAGTACGGTTTGCGAAAAAAGAGTACAAAACTCAGTAAATGAGTATAGTTGGTCACCTTACCATTAGACTATTTCTTATGGGATTATTTGAAGTCATCGTCTTTCGAAAAAAACCAGACTCTCTTCAAGCTTTAGAAGTCAATATTGATCGTGCCATTCATGATATACGACTTGATTTAGTGGAAAAAGTGCTCCAAAATTTGGTTCATCGAATTCGTTCCTGCAGAAGAAGTCGTGGAGGCCATTTCAATGATGTTTTGTTTAGAACTTAATTATATCGATTGTACTTCACATTAAATAAAAAACTTTTGAATTTCCTTAACAATAAGTGTGTTTTTTTTTTAAGGAATCAGATCACTCTTATTGCAAAACCTATTACTTGAGGGTTACATACTTCAAGAATATACTTCTAAAATATTAATATTTTGGGATAGCAGATTCACTTTTTTTTTTCTATAATAAATGTGTGTATTTACAAACTTACTGACAAATAATTTTATTATAAATATTTTTATTGTTTTGCAAAATTCATATTATAAACTTAATCGCAAAAAGTGTTTTACAGTGATAAAGTATTAAAAAAAAAGTAATTGTATTGTCTTTAAGTTTTTTCTGTTTCCGTAAATTCCTACATACTGTTTTTTAATAACTTAAAGCAAAAAAAGTAAAAAAATTTACCACAGCTTGCAAAAAATTGAATAGGCGCTTAGAGGCAAATAAATTCATAAAATAATTTGTGCCATTTTGACCAAGTTTTCACTTTTACACATTAACATTAAACAATTACGTTTCACTTTTTCTTCAGTTTTAAATATCTCTGCCAACAAGTTTATCATATTTATCATATCATATCAAAACTCCAATAACCTGTTGAATTTTTGGACAGTGCAATAAAAAAAAAATTATAAACATCTGTCGTGTTTTTTTTTTGGCACCGACCGTATTTATGTATTTCTATAAAGACATTTAATGTGATTTCTATGACACAGCTTTTTAATCGTTTTTCATCCTCTTACTTGTATGTATTGATAAAAACCACAGCGATATCATCCTGTTGCATTTTAGGATGAACAAACAAAAATATTAAATAAATTTTACAACCTGCTAAACTGTTAAATACAGACATAGAATAGAAAATGATCACAAAATAAGGATAACTTAGAAGATTGATAGGACCGCAACAACCGCAGTGATAATTGCTGTCTTCATGGCTTCCCGTTACAAATTTTTGTACTATTTTTTACCAAAACATTTAGTGCGGCCGTATCTATGAAAGCGACCAAATATGTATATTATCCTTGGTGATTTCGTCCTTAATAATATGGCCATAAAATTGCATATTATTTCCACTTCGAATTAGGGAAATTGATGAAAAAATTTCAATGTCAAACGGAGGATAGTTTTTTTTATTTTGGCTTTGCACATTCTCCACAGGCGTTCCTGTTTTAGCATTTAAGAGTTTGTTAAGGCGTAATAATAAGTTGAAATAAACTAACAAACAATTAACACTGGAACCACAAACTAATGGCAGAATATCAAGATTAAACAATATTTTTTTCTTAGTAGGTACCTGTTTTAAATATTAAGGAAGATAGGAAGAGAGAGAGAGAGAGTTAGTTAACAGTGTGTGAGATTCAAGAATCATTTGGCAACAACTACTCGTACTAGTTTTTGTCTTTTGTTGAATGCTACTACCACTACTACTACTGCCGCATACTACCACTTCTAGTCCTTTCTTTCTTTTGATTTTTTTAATTTAGGTTTTTGTCATTTTTGTCGCCTGATCATAGTGTGGCTAATTGAACTGTTACGCTCATATTTAGACAACGCACAATTTTTAGTCTGATCACTTACTGTTTAAAGAATTTTTGGTGGTCTGCTCTTCCATTCCAGCTATTCAACTATTCAATTTCCTCTTTGTTGTCCACTTTTTTTTGGCCCACCTAGTGGGCGAATTGTTTTCTCTTATTTAAATGGACAGATCTTCAATGAAGTCATCAAAACCCAAAGGCCATGATCGATTATCAACGCATATTTGAAGAAAACAAAACATAAAACTAAAAAAAGGAACATACAAGAGAAGAAAGTTAATAACTTGCATATGCTGCCGTAGCGTTGCCAATTAATTTAGCCGATTACAAACTCACACAAATAAAATAATATCGTTCTTTTTGCTCAAATTTTCAAAACTAAACATCTGACTGATCTGTCGCTGTCTTCAAATGACCTATGAACTCAGTAAAGCCGTTTCCTTTAATAGCAAATTATTTGTTTACTGCCTTGTTTTGAAAATCAACAAAAATATTTCAAACCTTTTTTCAAATGTTTTAATACATGCTTCTGCTTTTTCTTCTTCTTCTTTTTGTCTTCATCCACTTGTTGTTGTTGTGTTAATATCTGGGTAGGTGGCATCAGTTGTTTAAAAGGTGTTTTGGCAAATTGTTTTAAATTAATGCGTTAATATGCCATACAAATTAATTAGAGATACTTTTTTATAACAGTCTTTATTTCATTTCATTTTCAATTATGCGAAAATTGTAGGTTGAGTGTGTGCTACCATTTCAAATTCAATTTATTATTAAGTGGTTTCGCATTGTGGTTTTATGATGTGTTATTTTTGTTTGTTGGTTTTTTTTTTTCATTATAAAAATTTGCATTATTAGTTTTTTTTTTTTAAATTCTAAAATATTTCTAATAGCATTTATCAAAATTAGAAATATTCGCTGTTGTTTTTTGTTAAATTTGTTAAAGTATGTGCTTGCATTTACACTAGACCGAATGATATAAGAAATGTACTTATTTGCAAAACTGCCACTTTCAAATTTTACTGTATAACAGAAAACAAATTAACAGAGCTCTGTTAAATTCTATGGGTTTCATCCAGGATTTAAATATTTTAAAAGTTAACTTGACATAAGCAGAAATAAATTTTCAAAACGATCAGATAAAAATTTTGTATAAATAATATTTTTAGATCACGTTACAAGGATCAGTCGTTGATTTTGTTTTACCCTGTTATTTCAATTGAAAATGTTTTAAAATTTTTCATCAACATTTATTTAATTAAATCTAACAATTTTTTAAAAATTTTTTTGGAATTTTGAGTGTGCGACCATACAGTGTGATCGTTTCATTTTCAACAAAATGCAAAATCGATTATTTGTAAGATTAGTGTTCAGAGGTTACAGGATTCAAATTAATGAAGTCAATTAATGAAGTAGAAAAACCTCTTAAATTAGATAATAAATAGATAGAAATAACGAATAAATATAGGCAAAAAGTATCAAATAGTTTTTGAATTAATAAAGAAAATAATTTCCAAAAATATTAGACATCGACTTGTTGGGTCGTCAATACTCTCAGATAGTCAGCATGCCTACCTTAAGGGACAGTCTACTGAAACAGCACTGCACGAGATGGTAAGGTTCATAGAGAGATTCCTTGAAAATAAACAATATGCTTTGGCTGCCTTCCTAGATATAAAAGGCGCTTTTAACAATGTATCAGTGGCAGTTATCCAACAGTCTCTCCAGGATGTCGATGTAGAGGAATACATCAGCAACTGGATTATCACCATGTTGAAGGCAAGAAACGTCACTGCAAAATTAGGCAATAGCAAATAGTCAAAATGGGCATGCAGAGAAACACCACAGGGTGGGGTGATCTCACCCCTGCTTTGGCTTTTCGTTGTTAACACAATTCTTCTCAGACTGGACGCTGCGGGAGTAAAAGTTGTGGCTTATGCGGACTATGTAGTAATAATGGTATCACGGATGTTCACGGACGTGATAAGCGGTATCATGTCCAGCGCCTTGGTTACACTCAGCAAATGGGCTACAGGTTGTGGTCTAGGAGTGAACCCTAGCAAAACGGAACTGGTACTATTTACTACAAAGACCAAAGTCCAGAGATTTAGACTCCCTCGGCTGCATAATATGGAACTGTCCCTATCGGACAATGCAAAATATCTAGGAGTCACCCTGGACACTAAACTATTGTGGAAACCAAATGTGATGCACAGGGTCAAAAAGGCCACAGTTGAAATATGTGGTAGACCAACTATAGATACAGAGATCTGCTTGCATTTGGCTTACTAGATGTTTACGTACTAGTCCTTCAGAGGCTCTGTATGCTATGTTAAACCTGATTCCGATCGACCTTCATGTATTGGCTGCATCCTCAAGCAGTGCGGCAAGACTAGCGGCGTCTGGGAGGTGGTGATCAAGAACATATGGCCATACCAGAATCCTAGATCAGTTATCACCGACACTGAGGAAGCCCACCGATTACATGGTACCTCATCTTGACTTTGAAAGTACGTTCAAAGTCCTTATTCCATCCAGACGGGAGTGGAAGGGGGGAAACATAGAAAAAGTCTTCGACTTCAGGATGTATACTGATGGATCAAGAATGATCTGCGGTGTGGGCTCTGGAGTATTCTCGAAGAACATTGGAATAAAACTCTCATTCCGACTTCCTGATGAAGGTAGTATATTTCAGGCTGAAATATTGGCTATAAGGGAGGCGTATAGGGTTTTGATTGACAGGGGTGTCCAAGGAAGAGTCGGCATCTTTGTCGATAGCCAGGCGGCACTTCTGTCGCTAAGGTCTCCACTACTTTTTCTACTTTAGTTAGCCAGTGCAAAGACACGTTATCCAGACTAGGTAGTCAGACTGACGTTACCCTCATCATGTGCGGGAAGCACATAGCAATTTCCAGGGCAACGAACAGGCGGATGAGCTGGCCAGGGCTGGATCTACCATGGCCGTATCCACTGCTGAATCGGTAGGCATGCCGTTGGGCACTATTAGAAATTGCATTCTCAAATATTACTGGCAGAAAGCTGAAGATAGGTGGCGACGGGATGGATCTAGTATCTTACACTGACGAGTGGAGTGGTCTGTCAAAACGGAATCTTAATTATTATACTTGAATGCTTCTGCGTAACAGGCAGCCACCTAAACCAACCAATCCAAAAATTGTAATTTAATAAAACCTGTAACCAGTCTCCAACATCATTGATCATCTTCAACGATCATACATACAAATCGGCTTATATGAATAGTTTGTTTTAATCTTTTGTATGAACTTATTTATTTATTTAAAAATTATTTAAAACCAATAAAACTATTAACATGACCCAACAGTTTTTTTTTTCTTTTACGTCCAGAAGGCGGCCGACTTCAAATGAGAATTCCTCAATAATAGAAAACTATAAAAAAGAGACGCGTAAAAATATCCAAGAGGACAAAAACAAAAACTACGTTGTAACAATGTAATTATTATGTAAATGCTGTACGTTTAACTTTTGACTGTTGTGTAAATGAGATGACCAGCAAAACATAAATTAGTTTAGAGATAGAGATGGAGTTGGAGCAGCCATAATGGACACAAATGTCATTCATAACTTTATTAACACGACTGTGCTTCAAATGGTTTATTAAACCTCAACCAAAAATTTACGAAATGTAAATATAGAAGCGTAAGATTTCAAATTCTCGGTGGGAGATCGATCCCCTTACTCATACATATGAAAACGGCATGTAGTAGTTGTAGCAGAAAATTTTAAATCAACTAATCATTCAAAATTTTTTGACACATGTATCTATTATTTTTTCTACTACTGTTGCTATTTTTTATACCAAGAACTACATACATTTGTATTTACATATGTGTGGCTGCTTGCGATGCTTGAAAACTTATTCATTAATTATGACTTCATATGCAGCAAGTGATTTCTTTACCAATCGTTTTGTGCTGCTGCTGCATGTACGTGGCCTTTTGTTTCGAAAACTGTCAGGGTAAATTATTGAACAACAAAAGAGTAGAAAAGAAACAAAAGTTCACACAATGAATGACAAGTAGCAAATATCAATCTATCATATTATTTTTGTATTCAAATATTGATTATAATAAATTTCGTTTAAATGCCAAATATGTTACTACCGTATTTTTTTTGCAACCATAAAATTTAACGTCTTTCATGTTTTATTTCTCCTTTAGATTTCAATTACCCGGTATTGGTTGAATACAGCACCACCACCAGCAGCACAGCAGTCCATTTTTATTGCTTAAATGATGGGAATATTTTTGACACTGATTTCAAGTTAAAAATAAAAATATATATAATAGCAAATCCATGGTGTGAATATATTTTAACCAAAAAAAAAAAAAAAAACTTTGCTTATTAAAAATTCCAATTATTAAGTAATTATTGAAAAAGATATCTTTTTCATGTCTTGGAAAGAAAACATGAAACATATTGCGCTGTCTTGCATTGGCTTTCAACAGAAGACATTATTTTATTCAGGGCTGTGGAGTCGTGAAAAAATAGTTGCGACTCCGACTCCGACTCCAGCCGCCGAAATTTTTAAAGTACGACTCCGACTCCAACTCCAATGCTAAATGTATGTATATGGAGATTCCCGATAATTGAATCGCGAAATGTTCAACAATTTTTCTTTGAGGGTACTTATGGACCTCTAAACGCAATTGAAGTTTGGGATTTCGCGAAAAAACATAAAAATAAATATTACAAAATAAAGCTGAATCAAAATATGGCTGTATTGTTTAGTAAAATAGTGGTCATTAAAAGAAAAATTACAAACAAATTTTAGTGCACCGATTTTGAATCATAATTGCATTTTTAAAAAAGAATTTTCACAAAAACATATTTTTCATTGATTTTTTTTTTGCCGTTTTAAGCAAATTTAAAAACATTCTTATAAAATATATTCAAACTATAATATTTTGCAATTAAATGCAATTTTTTGCAAAAAAATTTTTTTTTGTGGAAAAAAGGAGTTTTTATGAATTAATATTAATATGTATTAAAAATGCAATTATGGATCAAAATCGGTGCACTAACGATTGTTTGAAATTTTTCCTTTAATGAGCACTATTTTACCAAAAAATTCAGCATTAATTTGTAAAAAACAAACAACTTTTTTTCGCGAAATCTCAAACTTCAATCCCGTTTAGAGGTCCATAAGTACCCTCCAAAAAATAGTAGTTGAACATTTCGTAATCAGCACAAAATTCCCCTGCTAATGATTAACGCGATTCAATCATCGGGACACCCTAATGTTCATACACATTTAGCATTGGAGTTGGAGTCAGAGTTTCTTTCAAAAACAACAACGTGTGTTTTAATGTGTGTTGTTATATACGTCGTTAGTGCTGAAAATTATTATTATAATAAACATTTACGTTGTTTTTTTGTAAAAAAAAATTTAAATGGTCAATATTTAAAAAAAAACTTCGGTGGCCAGAGGCTGGTTTGGTCGGCACTGCTTTAGAATGAATATGACAACGCTTGCAGCGAAGTTTTTTCTTTTTAGATTTTAGTCTAAGCCCGGACTAGTGAAATATTTCTTATGAATTTTTTTTTTATTCTCTTCTACACTTTCATCCGTGTCTGCAAACTGAAATTTTTGTAATGAAATTTCACTGTGTGAACCGTGACTTTTCAAAATTGCTTTTACTTGGGAGAGAACGTTAATGCTTTTGTTTGCTTCGGTTTTTTCTCAATCATGAGAAAATAAAAGCACAAGTTTATGAGTGACAAATAGGGTTAATGTTGAAGTTTTTGAAAAAGGAGCAAAATAGTCGTTTTTTTTTTAACGAAAAGTCTCCCATTTTTACGTTTTTATTTAATCAAACACACAACAAAAAATCAACAAAATTAATAATTCAAATTAAATAAACTAAAAAATAATTCATTAAAAAGATTAAGTCAACTTCTGTAAAAAGGCAAATATTTGAAAATAGAAAATATTAAAAAAAAAACAAAATTCCCAGAATTTTTATTATGGAAAATATTTAAAAATTCTTTGTCGGAGTCGGAGTCACGACTTTTTTTAGCGACTCCGACTCCGACTCCCGCAAAAACAGTGCAACTCCGACTCTTCGACTCCGACTCCACAGCCCTGATTTTATTGTTGCTGCTGGCATGTTAACAATTTCAAATTTAAGTTAACCCGTTCAGAAAATAATAAATCAAGGTATTAATTTTTTAACTATTACCCTATTTTCAGCAGTAATGTAGCAGCCGAAAAAATTATCCAATACTTGGCTAATCGGGAAAAATAACTAACAATTGTATTCAGAAATTTATAGTAAAAACCAACCGAAATGGGTTAAATTTTCTGTATGACATGTAAAAAAATATGAAAGTTGTTGAGAACTGAAGTCCAGGGAGTTAATAAAATAATCGTTCTATCGGTTTTTCTCTTGTTGTTGCTACTATTTGATAACAAAAATGTTGCAGAAAATTCTCTGTAAAAAAATTCATACACGAGTGTGTACTACAATGAATACACATGTGGTGAATGTTACATATCACAATTCTTTTACTCCCTGCCACTCAATGCTTGACAATTTTGTCGTTCATTGTCATGGTTTTAAAATGCTTTTTTTATACTGGAGAATATGTATCGGGTGTTTTTTTAGCTAAAACTATGGTTTGACAGCTGAAAATGTCAAACTGTGTTGACATTTCTGTTCAATAAGCAAATCATCGTCGTGAGTCGTTTAACGTCACAACAACGTTTCCAAATTGTGGAAATTTATTAAAAAATAAAATAAATCTGTTCGCAAAGTTCATAGAACATTTTTATCAAAGTACTATGTTTGGCGGTGTAGCTCATTTCTGGTTTAAAAAAATCCTCAAGCCCTTAATGAAGCACCATTCCATCAATTAAAATTTACCGTTTGGTGTGGTTTACACGCTGAAGGTATCATCGACCCTTATTTTTTTCGAAATGAGCAAGAAGCCGCCGTTAAGAAGAATAGTGAACACTACCGAGCCGTACGGAGTTGGTTAGAGCGTTAACTACTCAACACTCTATCACTTAGGTCCTGGGTTCGATTCTTGGTCGGGGGAAGTCATCAACATCATGAATTGCTCTAATGTACATTAGTGTGACATTATATTAACTGTTGTTGGACTGTTTAAGTGAAGAAGGCATATCACTGGTCACTAAAAAATGTTCAATAGTGCTTGGTACTGTTCCAAACTAATGTACATAGCGTCTTGCTTCGTTGGAGAGCAGAACCGTCGCTGAATAAAATGAATGTTTAGAAGGCTAAAGAGATTTAATGCATTTTTATGCCGACTCTCTTGCAGCATTAGGATTTAGTGGAAAAAGTAGTAAAAAATTGGTCTGATCGATTTGACCATGTAACTTGCAGCCGTGACGAACATTTTCATATATTTCTATGTCGGAAATTATATAATATAAAAACAATGAATTTATTTGCCAGATTATTATAAAAAAATGCATTTCAACAATATTTCTGTCTGTTACCATTTTAAATTATCATGCACCTAACAAAAAAAAAAAACACCCGATATATATTGTTTTTCAAGTACATACATACATACATATGTACCTATTTTCCAACATCTGGCTTTTTTTTTTCGTTCTAAATATCAACATTTATACACGCGCCATCATGTTGTGGATGATAAGTAAAAATCACATTTACTCGTAGATTTTATGGCAAAAAAAAAATGTCGTTTCAAACATTTAGAGATTAATAATATGGTTGAAATGTGAAAGTTTTATAAAAGGATTACTATCCTTTAATTTTTTGCTAATTTCTTTTAAAGCTTTCAATTGTTTTAAAATGAAATTGTTGTAATGAGTTTAATTTATCAAGGGTGCTAGATAGTATTCATAGTTACAGTTATACCCTGTATAGGTACTTTAAGCATTTAAAATCGAGTGTTTGTATGGTAATACAGGTTTAAATACTGGTTTTTCAAAGCATACTGTGTTTATTTGACTGTGAATTTTTGTGAATCTCAATAAATTTGGCTGAAATCATTTTTAGGAAATAGTAAAACATTGACTACTTTCAAAAGCTTATAAGTATTTCAAAATATTTCCAATAAATCACTGTAATAATCTTACATAAATCCAATAAGAGATAAACTGACAATACCTTTTTACTATATCTTCGCCGACATATTAGTTTATTGGTTTCATTTCGAAAATTCTCACACTAACAGCGTAGTTTTAATCGCACTATTTAAAAATACATTTAGGACTTTATGGTTATTGTTATTGTGCGGAAACATACTAAATCATGGAAAACAGAAAAATGCCGCCACCTAAAACAAAACAAAAGAAAAACTACAAAATATACAAGTTCGAATTTGAAACAAACAATAAAACAGAACGCTTGACGCTGAGCAGCCAGCAAAGGATGCAAAATTCGCAATTAAATAATAAAAAAAAGGAATGACAGCATTCGATCGAATGAATGAGAAAAAAATATATATGAAAAACACATGAAATATAAAGAAACAAATTACTCAACACAATGCCTGTAACGCCAACACCTTAACAAAGACACTTTTAAGTGAAGCGGAATTATATTTTAACCAAAATTGTGTTAAGACACAAGAGACAGGCAGTCTGACACACTTGCAACAAGAGGGAGATTCCCTTCTGAATCATTGAGGCTTTAGCCGTCAAAGTACGAACATTTCCAAATGTTATTTTATTACTTTTCCAAGTTCATAAAAATCTTTCACATTTTAAATTTATTTATGATTATTTTCTTTATTTTTTTCCCTGTTATTCTTGTCGGCTCAGACCAGATGAGGCAGGCAGGCATGTTTGCGACAGCCTTTTAAATGTGGCATGCTTTGCCACATATAATCGTTGTCATTGACCATATTTTATTTGACTGTTCTTCTACTTGTTCTTGATATTTCTGTTTTTTTATTTCTTACTTCTACTTCTCAACTAATGGAGTATGAAGGTTGTTGTTTTCATAAAAATACAAATTTTTTCGCCAATATTTAAAAAAAAAATATATATACATAGACACATACCTATATAAGAAAACAAAATGATTTGTATTTGTTAAATTTTTGCATACCAAGAAATATATATGCGATTTTAAATTTGTTTTTGACTGATGTTATTGTGAAAAAGGACCAAGTGGAAATGGGCAGTAATAAGCTGTAAATAAACAATTATGGAATCCTCAAATTTTATTATTACAAAATATCAAATATTTGCTAACAGTTCTACAAATAGGTACCTATATGATATTTTCATAAATTGTATCTTATAAACTCGGCACAAAGAAATGGTTTTATTTTACATTTTTAGTTTAGATGTTTTTTTTCTAGTTGAAAAATATTTAACAAAATATATGCAAATCTAAAATATTCGAATTTGTTAAATATGAGCCGTTTATTTTGAAAGTGGCATAAGTCATTTTTTTTTTTGTTGATTGCAAATGTTTTACAAATGAAAAGATACCGTTCAATTTTGCTTAGTGTTGCCAATAACTCGATTTTTTTGAAAAAGTGACTTATGCCACTTTTAAAATAAATGGCTCATATATGGCATTCCATCCAATACAAAGAAGATTATATTTAATTCTATTGAAAATATGGGGTGGTGATGTGTAATTCCGTTCTTAATTTCCACAATATTCATATGCGACCGATAAAGTATATATATTTTGAATCCTTTTAGACACGGAAGTTAAATCAACCATGTCCGTCTGTTCATGAAATCGTATTGAAAATTAGCAAACGTTATAAAAGAATACCATCCATACACATATTAACTCAAGTCGAATATATATGTTACATGTTTTTTTAATATTTTTTTAGAAACTTTTTTTAATTTCTCCGAAATTTTAGTTTAATACTCGTATATTTTTCAAAAATTTTGTAAGCGACTTTTTTAATATTGTTTTGGAGTCCTTTTACGGCTATTTTTAAAAGAAGACAAAAAATTGCTCTTTTAGAGGCATTATAGCGGACGAATATGTTCAAGAAAATTTTATAAAATTCTACTATGGGTCTTCAAAGACACCAACACTCAACATGAATATTAGAAATATTAGAAATAATTTCAAACTTATAATATTTTTAAAGCTAAATTTCCATTTTATTCCCAATTAATGCTAAAATATTCCACAATACATTCCGGATGTAAACTTTTAAAACGCCGATATAGGTATTAGAACATTTTCATTTTGAAAAATAATTGTACAGTGTCAAAAAATATTCCTTAATATGTATTTCGTCATTTGTTTTTAATTTTTTGAAAATTTTTTAACTCTATTTGAAACGATATTCCACAAAATTAAAAAAAAATACTCATATCATAAACAAATGTTCGAAAGAATTTTGAATAATTTAAAATTTAGTTCTAGTGCGTACTTGATATATTGATCTTCAAGTTTCGTGCTTATTCTTTGAGAGACCGCCGAAAGGAATTTTATAAATTCCAGAAAAATGGTAAGTTTTGAAGGAAATTTATGCGGTTATAGGCGTTGCGTGCTGAGGTATTTCATCAAGTCTTTATTTTTTTAAATATTTTGTCTCTTATTTTAAGAAATATTTTTTTCCAAAACTCTTTGTTGGTTTTCAAAAAAATAAAATACGAAATTCCTACAGGGTTCCTATTTTATCTCTTACGATTTTCTTAAATCTGTCTAAGTTTTTAGCTCGTAAAAGTTTTTTAAGGCTTTAAAAAATAACAACAAAAATAATTTTACTGGTATAAGTTGCGGGCAATTAAATAAATACAACAACAATTTTCAGAAGATGGAATAAAGCTGAACTTTATAGTTACAATGACATTCATGCAAAACAACAAATATCAACCCCGACTTAAAGACTTAGCGAACCTTAAGGAATTCAACAAAATGATATGAAATGAAGAAAAACGAAATAAATAAAAAAAGTTTTTCAAAAAACAAAAACTATATAAATAAAATTAACAACTGCTCATAAGAAAACAATAATACTTAGGACAAACAGAAAATGTGCGCTTTGCAAAAAAAAAAAAAAAACAAAAGATCAAACATTTAAGCCGCATCTCAATATTATTATTACTTGTATTGTAACTAAAAAGAAATTCTTATAGCAGACGAAAGAGGAAGATTGCTCGCTGAACTTTGGTTAAGACTTATTGACGATTGTTTTGCATGCTGTTGTCTCACAGCTCAAAGATCTCTATACCGACGACCATATCAACCAATCAACCATACCAAAGGCAACTAAATACTAAATACTAGTACCAATAATTCAACTTAAAATGTATGAGTATCATCATCATCAGCATCAGCACCGTCATGATCGTCAAACTAAGTCAGTGAAACATTTATGCTTTTGAAAGTTGTCTATCAATTCATCAAAAAAAGTTGTAACAACATCCTACAGACGGTAATTAAGGCAAAAAATTTAACAGTTTTGGTGAAAGAAACTCGCCAAAAAATTTTTTTACAACAGAAAGATTTCTAACACACCAAAAGCTGGATTCATGTTTCAATACATTGAAAAAGCAAGAAGGTTTTCTCGAAAAAATTAAAATTTTAGAAAATACCAAAACTGTATACAGTTAATAGACAAACAAAACCATTCTTTGTGATAAACTTTATGACCGCGTTATACATTCGATTTAAACTATTTATTCACAGAAGTGAACAAGATCACCAGTTCTAAAATCGCCTTTATTTCGAGCTCAAAAGATTACAGTCTCGTAGATTCATTATGTTTAAACCAAAACACAGCAGAGTAACAAGACACTGTAAACATAGCAAAAGTATCATAATTTCGTTAAAATAATTTTGCTAATATTTTTTGCTCATAATGCAGGGTTTTCAATATTCGTCTTCGCTATCGATAATAATATTTCGTAACTTTTGCATATATTTGCACTAAAAATATTTTCAACATCAATTTTATATGAAAGAAGCAGCATTCATTTAACAACAACAATTTGAAAATTACCGATATTTTTAACTTAACAATTAATATAAATTTTGTTATTACTTTGTATTTGTTAGTGTTATTTATTCTAAAGCTACTTCACCACACCTTATTGGCGAACCGCTGCAATTTTCAGGCGCTAATTGTATTTTATTGTTTTGTAATAAAATATTCATTAATTTTTTTTTTTTTTAGTTCTTTTAGTTCTAAGCTTTAACGGAAGAGGTACGTTTACAGAACTATAAATTCCGACTATCATACGGTTCCCATCCCTGATAACATATTAATCTTATCAACGTTAAACGAAAAAAGTAATGTTCATAGGCTTAAAAGTGATCAAATATTCGAGGAATACGAGAAAATTCAACACCAATTTAAGTTCCAAGGTACACAGCAGAACAAAGCCATACTATATTCGTCAATGGTCTAATTAGAAATTGATGTTCATTTTCCTTGTTCGTCTGCAGTATTTAGAACGTCTAATTATTTATGTGCGTGCAGTTAAGTTTTAAAATTTGAGACCGTAGGCACGAACTATTAGTTTCAACAGCAATTTGTTAACAGTCTTACATAACTGTTAGACATTTAAAACATATATTTTTTTTTACTAATTATATTTGTATATACACAACAGACTTTAAAAAAAACTAATGGAAAATTTACATTGGTCTAATATTTTAGCGATTTAAATTAACCACGTTTAAAATATCAAATGTCCAAAAAAATCATGTAAGACTGTTGATCGAGCTCTATTAAAAATTATGGTTTTGTCTGGGCTTTAAAATTTTAAAATTTAACTTTATTCACATTAATTCTTTTTGTATATAATTTTAATAATTCACACAAAAATTTAAAAAACTTTTTTCCAATATTTGGAATTTTTCAAAGTTTTGTAAAATCAGCTAATTTTACATAAATATAAAATGTTAACCGAAGATTCAAACTAAACATTTTAGTCGAGCCAATTTTGAAGTTAACAGAGTGCTGTTAAACACTTAACAGTCGTAGTAAAAGTTGGTGAAACTCATTTCCGATGCAGATTACCGGTTATTAATGAAAAACTAATGATATCTCATTGCTTAGATATGGTGGTCTATTAGGCCAACAGAGTCCAGAAGAGGTGTGATATCTACAGTGCAAGGAAAAAATGTTCCGAATATACTCGTAGAATTCGGGTAATTAAAAAATATATCTAGTATAAATAAAAGAATTACATTATTCACTAACTGGCAGACTATAGGCAGCTGCTTCCTTAGGTCCAGAGGTGTGCTTCGCTGGGTATTACTGGGGCCCACAGGAGCACCCCGTCATCCTTCACCTGCTTCCCATTGAAGAATTAGTGTTGAGAAAGGCTTATGGAAGCGGGCTGGGTAAGGCCAGGATTTACAGGTCATACATCACTCTTGAAAAAGGTTAGTTCTAGCAGACGGGAGACCATATCCCCTGGTTTTACGGACTCCAAAGCTGTTGAGACTAATTTTATTAGAACAGCTTCACTAGTTATTCCGGATAGGGATCTTTGTGTCAAATCTGATAGACTGTACGAGGGCTGCGCGGTCTTTACAGATGGATCGAAAATGGAAATAGGCACTTGTGCTGGCGTCTATTTTTTAGGAACGGACATTCGTAGGTCTTTTAGGCTACCGAACGAATGTAGTGTATTTCAGGCTGAGATCCTAGCGATCCTCAGGGCCACGGAACTAGTGACAGAATACGTAACTGAAGGCGAGGAGGTAACATTCTACGTTGACAGTCAGGCGGCGCTGAAAGCTTTGAAGGGGCATAGTGTCAAGTCGAAGCTGGTCAGCAAGTGTAGGCTATCTCTCAACTTACTTATGGACAAATTTAACGTTAGGCTATGTTGGGTACCAGGACATTGCAATATTGAGGGAAACGAAAGTGCTGGTGAGCTGGCAAGAATAGGGTCAGCATTAGATGAGGCAGTTAGTGACAGGTTGGTTAAACCTCCAATCGGTCACTACTATAGAGAATTCAGTAATTGGGTAATTAGCAGAACTAGCCATTCCTGGAGGAATAGAGAAGATTGTAGAGTCTCGAGGTCCATATGGACAGAACTAG
This sequence comes from Lypha dubia, assembly GCA_947311025.1. Taxonomy (NCBI): domain Eukaryota; kingdom Metazoa; phylum Arthropoda; class Insecta; order Diptera; family Tachinidae; genus Lypha; species Lypha dubia. Next base: position 31,710,720 of record OX371264.1, on the reverse strand, counting down.
ACTTAGGTAAATCTGATCTACTGCTGGGTGTGAATAGAAATGTTTTGAGAGTTTTAGTAGGCGCCTTGACTGGCCATTGCTCGGTTAGAGCGAGGACCAGCATATGGGAAAATGGCACTCTGGATTTCTGTAGGATGTGTGGGGATGAAGAGGAGCCATAAACTATAGAGCATATCATCTGTCATTACCAAAGGCTGCAACGCCATAGGCAAAGATGGCTGAGCAGACGTTTCCGTGAGGGCATTAGTGATATCGCGAAGTGCAAACTTGAGGATATCAGGGGCTTTATCATGGGAATTAAATGACTCCAATTGGGTCTCCGAGTGGATGTGTATTTCACACTACCCTTCCTAACCTAACCTAACCTAACTGACAGACTAATTGGCTAAATCATTATCGCCCATTTATACCGACTTGGTCCAGAGAATTAAAATTTAGTATTAAACTCCCTTCCCGATGTTTAGAACAAGGCTAAAAAGTACTACACACTTCATACTTTTTTATATACTTTTTGAAACGAGATTGAAAAATATATTTTTATTAAACATTTGTTTTTTGATAAATAACTTTTTGAAAACAGTACCTATGAGTAATAGTTCCATTTTTGATTAAATACTTCATTTTCAAATGTACTCTTTGAAAAATCTATTTTTAAAGAAAATACATTTTGGATAAGGAAATTTTCAAGATGGGGCTTCTTTTTGGAAAAGCACGTTTTCTTTTAATCAAAGTATTTAAAAAACAGGATTTTTAGTAAAGTGGTTTTTGAAGAGTATATTTTATGGACAAATAGTCTTACTGCATAGGCATAATTATTATTATTAGTCTTTGGAAGCAGTAATTTCGCGGAAATAAGATCATAAGCTCGTACATACTTTTTAAGAAAGGAACTATTCCAACCCTTAAAAATTAAAGCTCTTTTCTAGACCAAATATTAATTTTAACTACTGTGGAATTTTCGCCTGCTATGCCTTCTTTTATGCTCTTTTAATGTCAGGGCACATTTCGAATTCGGTACCGTTTTGTCTCTAAGTGTGTGCGTTGCAATAAATGGTTTGTGTCCAAAGTTTTGAAATTTAAAAATTATCTTCACAAACATCGTTTTTTATGAAACAGATAGCGATCTACACAGATACACTTTATGGAAAGAGGTACTTTTTATAAAAATTCATTTACTGCAAAATGAACTTTTTTGTTCTTTCAAAGGCACTTTTGAGAGAACGCATTTATATGAATTAAATTAAAGTGCACATATTGTTATTGATTTTCTGAATATGTATTATAATTTTGCATATACAAATATCAATATCTGGAAATAAAAAATAAAAAATAATAATTGAATGCGCTGCCATTTAAACGTATTAAACTGACCAAAACCATCAGTATCGAAACATATTTAGGTTGTGATAATATTCAAAACATCAAAAAAGCCTAAATAGGAAAGAAAATTCCAATTTAGTTATGGCAATCAATGGAGGAAATTGAAAAAGGACATCCTGTTTACGTGTTAATGAGCATATTAATTGTGGCCGCAGAAACAGCATAATAACCAACCAACCAACCAATACCAGGAAATAAAACAGAAATTTTTCATCATACACAACACCGTTCCGCTCACAATGAAGCGTCGTGATAAAGGCGAGGCAAGCAAACTGATAACGTAAAGTGGATTATGTATTTAGCGTGTCATAATGCTTCATTAATATTTTCAAGAAAGTAATTTAAATTGTTTAAAAATATTCAAAAAGAAATAAAACACATAACTAAATAAAATACAAATCAATTATAAAATTTATTACTACAAAATAAAAAGAAAAAAAAATTGGTGTTAAAAAAACAGATTTCCACGAATGCTTAAAAGAAGAGAGAAAAAAACAAGCAAATTTCCTTTAGAGATTTAAAGTTAATATTTTTGATTTTAACATTTCATTCAGTTGTTAACAACTGTTGTAAATTTTTAAAATATTTTTTTGTAAAAATAATTTCTATATAAAGTGGTGAGTTTTATTGAAACAAACTCATACCTTGGAACAGATTGCTGCTTTTCTCTAATTTTCTATTACATACACCCTTATGTTCTCTATATCACACATCCTTTTTCTGTTACTATTTTAAAGTATTTCCTTTTGAAAAAATTTGCTGTTAATATGCGTAAACTTCACGCTTAATTCGCTGCATTATGAACATCATGTTGGCTTTTTTTTTTGTTTAAAAGAAATAAATTTTGAAAAATTGACAAAACTATATATTTTAACAAATGGATTTTTATTTTATTATTGAAATTGTGAAAATATGTTACGAAAAGAGGCCAGGTGTAAGTTTGTTCTATTCCTTTTTCTAATTCCTATAGAGGTTGAGAAATTTTAGTTTTTATATTTAATGGAAAATATAAAAATGAAAATGTATTGACGACATTAATTGAATTTGTTAATTTTTTGATAAATTATCGATATTAGAGAGAGAGAGAGAGAGAGAGAATGGAAAATATGGAGAGAGCGAACATCCTGCATAAATAATGTGACCATACGACCCGTTTTGAACGGGACAGTCCCGTTTTCAGCTACTTTGTCCCGTTGTCCCCGACAACAACTCGGGGACGCAAAAATGTCCCGTTTTCAGAAATTCGGCAAAGATAATTTTTTTAATATTGATACATACTTATGTACATTTTTTTGTTTGATAAATTTTTATTTATTGAATCTTCAATTATAAATTGAAACATCAATAAGTTGTTCAAATCTTAAATCTAAAAATGTACATATGTACATATGTATGTATGTTAAAATCAGGGACCGGAAATAAGAGTTATTTTTCAATTTTTGAAGAAATAAATCATACATAAATGAACATCGTAGAAAACTTTTAATTACACCATCATGATTTTTAGGCGAAATGCATCCAACATATTGCATGATTTTTAAATTTTTGATTTTTATTTTAACAATCAAAAATAAGAGTTATTTTTGATTTATATTTTTTTAAATGAAAAATAAAAGTTATTTTTGATTTTTATATTTTTATATCAATAATAAAAATCAATTCAAAACTCTTATTTATTTGTTGATGCCGTATGTATTTTAATATGCTGCTTCATTCAAATTTCTATATGAATATAATATATTATGTGACTTATCCATTATCAGCTATAAAAACATGAATGCATAGAAATATGTAGCTTATGTAGCTGCCATTCAAGTCAGTGTTAAGAGGTCGTTTTCAGGTGTTCAATTTTACCATCATAATTGATTTTAAATGTTCCTCAGATAAATTATCTCTCAAATCTCCCAATATTAATCTTTCTACACTGACTTGAGTGGCAGGTACAGAATGAACAATTAAAGCTAATTTTCGAAGCCATGGAAACACAAATTTTTTGCTCTCCCAATATTCCAATAAATTAGCAGAAGTATCGAAACGCTTTTCTTTGTAATTGTCTATTTCAAAATAAGCTTTGCGGACGCTGTCATTTATTGTCGTAGGAGTATCATCGTCGTCCGAAGACGAATAATTCATCTCCATTGACCTTAAACCGTCTGCTAAAACAGATCGAGAGCTTGCAACGGAGCTTCCATCTATTACAAATAAGTTTATTATAACTGTGTACTTTATTTTTACTTTAATACGTAACAAAGATTAATAAACATATTACCTATGTCACGAATTTTTAATTGATTTTTATTATTGATATAAAAATATAAAAATCAAAAATAACTTTTATTATTGATATAAAAATATAAAAATCAAAAATAACTTTTATTTTTCATTTAAAATAATAAATATCAAAAATAACTCTTATTTTCTATCTAAAAATATAAAAATCAAAAATAACTTTTATTTCTTGATTTTTTTGATAAAAGTCATAACAGTTACGGTCCCTGGTTAAAATACATCACAAGTCTAGCTGAAAGATAATTTCATCTAAAAAATATTGACCGAACTCCAGTTGCGTTGTCAGTTGCTGACAATTGTATTACGGATGGCAACTGCCAACTTAAAGGTTCCAGTTTCAGTTGCTATTTAGTGCTTTTCCGGCAACCACCAACTTTCAGTTGCCGGCTGGCTACTGAAGTTCGGTCGCTATCCATAATCGAGCCATTAAATTACTGTTCTTAAAAAGCAAAAAAAAAATTTAACCCCCTCTCAAAATAAGAATACTGTGCGTTTACTTGTACGTCGCTCGTCAAACTAATAATCAAAATAAAACAGACCAACAACAACTAACCTCCCAGGGATGGAAAATTTGTTTTCTGTTATTGTATCAACCAGACAAACAAATTGTACTACGATCGATAATGCTGAAATTGTAGGCGAAAAGCAACTGATTTACGACCTTCTAAAAACCCATCGTATTTATTTGTTTAGCTCATGTGCCTCTAAACAAATAATAAGTTTAATAAAATCCGTTATTAGTGGAACGCATGTTAGTTTTTTACGTCTAGAAATCCAGCGATCGACATCGTTCGATATCGTGGGCCAGGCCGTGAAATTGACGGGGTGAAACAAAATTGATCGTTAATTTTATGTAGTCGTATAATTACCACAAAACATTCATATCTATTCCAGAAAACGCGTCGATGGAGTGAATATTTACATGGAAACAAAAACAAAATTTCAAGAATTGTTTTTGCTTTTCATACATTTCTTAAATTAAATATACGTGAGAAATTTTAACGCGTTTCTCTCTCTATGAAAAGCAGTAAAATTTATTTGATAAACAAAAACAAATTTTTTAAATGTATGTAGAAGATGGTTACACCGATATTGACGAGAATTTCGTGAAAATTAAGGCTAAAGAATTTTATAAAACTAGTCGAGAGTATTTAGAGCAATGGACTGTTTATAACAAAGATTTAGAAAAACTTAATTGGGCAAATTTAACAGAAGTACGACAGTGGGAAGATGTTCAAAAAGTTCTAGATATATTGATCGAAAAAGAACATATCGATTGCAATAAAGATACGGAAGTATTCGATGAATTTTCACTCGTATCTAAATACGTAACATCGCAGAAAATTGATGAATGGAATCAACAAAATATTTCTACGGAAAATCGTTGGGTGGAAGTATTTAAACATTTTAAAAGCAATTACCTAAACCATGCCAATTTGCAAATTATAGTTGAATATATTTTATGTTTGCCTGGTACAAATGCGCCGGTTGAACGTGTATTTTCCTTGATGAATAAGTTGTGGATCGAAGATAAAACTCAATTAAGGGTATCAGTGCTTAAGGCTATGTTAATTATTAAAGTTAATATTAAAAAATCCTGCCAAGAGTTCCACACATATTTGAAATCGTCACCTAAAATTTTGAAACAAATTTGTGCCTCTGAAAAATATAACAATGTATAAACAATGTTTTTTAGTGTCCATTTACTATGGACAAATAAAATATTATTACATTATTTATGCATTTCTATTTCATATAACCGAACCCATCAGAATTATTCGATGTCCCGTTTTCAGGTAAAAAAAATATGGTCACTTTATGCATAAAGTAAATTGAAGTTTTGTGTCCGGAAATACATAGTTTGCGAAATCTCTATAATTAATAGGCACGACTATTTATTGTGGCGGATTTTATGGCCACATCATTTAAACGAATATTACAAAACTTATAGCTGAATAAAAACATTTATTTACAGAACTGAACGAGCTATTGTTGGTTCAGAGTTTTCGGAGCTATAACTGTTTAAAATTGCTGCACACGTATTGTTGCTAACAACAAAAGCTGCATCAGATACATGAGATTAGATGGCTGAATGACCTAAGCAAGATGTTTCTGCATGGTTGGTAGTCCATGCATAAGAAGCTGCCACCTGTAGAGTTCTTTCCAAGTAACACTAGTGTGCTTTTAGGGATGCTCGGGGATGATGGTAAACACAAAGCTTTACTCCGTCAAGTTAAGCCACAATCCAAGTACTGACATTAATCTTAAAAAGTATCTTATGCAACTTAACACATGAAATTGTTGGCACAACCATGCCATAAACAAATCTATTTTTCTCATATATTTTTTTAAATTTTTTGATGGTTTTTAAACTGAAGTTCTTTTCAAGTGTTTTTTTTTCATTAGCATTAATTTTTTTAATTAATTACCACTTCTACTAGCATTTTTTTTAAATTAATTTTTATATTCTTTGTTACAATTTGTTATTAAACTGCTAATTTATATTATTTGCATATAACTATCCAGGATCTAATCTAATATTTGGTGTTTTGGTTTTCACTTTGCAAATACATGACTCTCATGAGTTAGTCAAAACAAATAATATTTTATGAAGTTTTGTTAGTGTTCATGTTGTATATGTACTAAAGAGTACAAAGCTAAAAATGCAGAAAACCGGCTTAATAAAACTGCTAAAGGATACTTTGTTCCCATTAAAAAAGGTTTCAAATAATTAGTTTGACAGGAGCGTAGACCACGATTTTAAATTTTCGAAATGTGGTCTTCATTAAAATGATTTATGTATAGCAATAATTATCTAAAATACATATATCTATACACATACATATACATATATGTATTTGTATGTATCTTATTTTATTATTCCAACTAATCGTGATACAGAGTTTCCAGATGTCCATCGCTCATGTGCACAATTTTCGAAATTCATTAAAATCAAAATTAATTTATTGCCATAAATTTCCAAATTTATTTTTAACACTTACCACCGAAAATACATTTTTTAATGTCTTTCTTTCTTTCTTTTTGTCTCATAAAACTGTTAAAATATTTATGATTATTACTTTATTAGCGAAAAATTTTGCAGCACTCACGAGACCTGTAAAAGAATTTTGCCTGATTTTATGTCAAGTTAACACTTCCATTCAGTTATAATGACGAGGACAACAGGAGACCAAAATTAGTAAGACAACAACAGCCTGTATTTAGCATGAAGATGAGAAAAAAAGACTAATAAACTCATATAATTTCAATAAAAATGTGATAATAAACAGCAGATAATCCTCTCTATAATGATCAATAATGAGAGTCTTTAAGTTGCTTTTAAGTATGAATTTCCAGAAAATTATGAATGAAGTGTTAAAAAAGTTCAGGCATAAAAAGAAGAAAACATGTTGTTATTTCTAAAATATTTTTAGCACTTGTTGTGTTTTTTTTCTTACTTGTCTTTCTGTCGAATGCCGACGATTTTGGTTTTTAATGATTTACTACACATTATAAATTATTAAGATCAAGGCATTGTCTTAAGTTGTAATCGGAGCTAAAGACTTTCTTTTTTATTTCTCAAGAGTGAAAGACAAAATATAAAACAAAAATAAAAGTCATAAAATTGATGATGAAATGTTATACTGTTGATCTGGTGTAATAAAATTTTCAGTTAAAATGTCTCAAATACAGTCAAAAAATTCTAAAAATTTTACCATTTAAAAGGTTTTTTTTTTTTGTTTTGTAACACTTTGACAACATGTTCCAAGAATAAATAAACTACAGCAAATTACAATTCAATACAAGATGATCTTGAATAGCTAAGGAATATTCTTAGATGTGTTAAAAATATCAAATTGTTAAATTCCAAGAGTTTTTCAAAGTTAATGTGTGAATTTTTTGTAATGTATCGTTGTTTATGACTACTGAATGGTTTAATGAAAGAGTAGCGAATATCCTTCGGTGCACAAACACACAATAAATAGTCAATGGCCATTCCTTTTGTATACATATATATACACATGTAAAATCGTAAAATAGTCATGTTTGCATTTATTTTATTTATTTTTATGAGTATAGCACCCCTACGGTCAATTGTCACCAAACTGCAGTTTGTTTTTGCTTTTTTTTTGTACACTTTGCTAAAAGTATGTCAAAGTGTAAAGGAGTAAAATTTCTTTGTGTCAGAGTTTGTTTTTTTCCATTTGAAATCTTAATCTTTGGAGACTCATCAGTCATGTGGTTGAATATAAAATTATTCAATTTCTTATGCATCCATCCATTTTACTGGTCACACTGTTTCTTCATTTGAATAATTCGTTGAATATAAAAGAGGACTTTCCTAATATTTGTTCTTTATTTTTAACCAATTTCCCAAAACACTTAATTCCAGCTACTAGTTTTTCCTATTCAATTTTCATTCAATATTGTTTATTGTTCTTATTGAAGTTTTTTTTTTTTTTTTTTTTTTTTTGAGGTAGAACAATTTTTAACGGGAATTGACCACTTGTTGAGGTCAGTTAGAAATTAACAGTTTACGAAAGGCAACGGATAGAAAGATTGATTGGCTTAGAGAAAGCGGTTTAATAATTGTGTTATAGAAATAAATAATTTATTATACTTCTTCTTCGACTTAGTATTTTCGGGGGAAAATGTATATATAAAGTATTATTTAGTAACCACACGTTACAAATACGATCATTTAAGCAGTGGTCTCGTATTTTTGAGAAAAGTTATTATTAAGAGCCAAAAACTGGGTATAAATTTTATGCTACAAAAGATGCGGCACAGCCTAAATTAGCACACTTAAAGCATCACCTGCAAGAAGCACGGACCACTGAAAACTTTTTATAAAATTTACGTTTTTAATTTTTTCTTCTCACTTTAAGGAAGACATACTAAAAAACCCAAGTAAGCATAACAATGAATCGAACTTAAAACAATTCATAATGGGAAATAAACGCTCAAATTTTTTTAAAACAATATAAAATTCCTATTTGAATGAAGTACGAAAGTCTTTTTTACTCTTAGTAAGCTCTTACAGCCATAACTAAACAAGAGCGGAAAGCGGAACGTTTTCTACCACCTAGCTTTAACGCTGAAATGCCATACCTAAACAAGAGCGTCAACGCTTTGTCAAATCGATAAAAACAGGGTAATTAAAAAAATATAGCAACCCTGATTACAATAGTATACACGTGGCCGAATAATACAGGTCTGTGTATCTCTACAACAAACACAACAAAAAAATTCCTCTGTGCTTGTCTTTTGCAGCACTTCACTATTAAACGCGCTGTCAAAATCGGATTTTCCAATTGCAAAATTTTGCCGCCGCGTTATTTCGGGATGCTCCATACAAATTGTATGGGCATGAGAACTTTTGAGAGCTATAAACCCTTGCCGCGTGTTTAGGTATGGCTGTTAGTTATTCTCAGGCGTGTCTTTATAACAATTCTACACTCTATTTTTGTCTTTCTCGATTAAGTCCGGAGTTCTTAAATTTTTTTATATGGTTAAATATGATGTTCAGTCCATTTAACTGCCCAACGCCCATCCATTGTGATTATAATCTTTATAACAAGGCCAAACTTCTTTGCAATAGACCTAATTATCAGAAAAGCCAATTAATAACTATTCTCTATTAACTTCGGTAATTAAATATTAATTTATATCAATAACATTACATTATAAATATTTGTTATCTTTTTTCTCACAGTCGGCATCTTCTGTTGCTTGACCGTTAAAAAAAGAAAATATTTTATCGCTGGCCAAATACTCTTCACTGAATATTGTCATCACATTTTTAATCACTTGTTAATTGACCAACTTATGTGTAAGAAATGAATTTAGACATGTATGCTTCAAATTTAGTATTGGAATAAATTTTTACATGAAAAAAAAAACTTTCAGAATTATAATCAACCACCCATATTGTAAAAACTTCTCGTTTTTCCACCCTGCTTTTTTGTTTGTTAGAAAAACCATTAATAAAAATATTCTGCTGGTAAAATATGTTTAATTCATGTACATTCGTAAACGACCTACCTAAATGTAAAAGAGTAGATATTTTTGGAGGCAGATATGAACGTTGGCAGAACAGGTATGTAAAGGTCTGTATTCATAAAACTGCGGTTGTTTAAAAACTTTTCGATAATTTTCCGCAAAGATCTTAATGATTATTGACATATCTTATAAGACTGGGTGGGGTTTTGGTTTCAATATTATTTAAACAATTAACAACACTTGTCAAAACTTTTTCTAATAAGTGACTTGACAAGTCCATCGTGTAGCAATTAATCTCAAGTTAAACTAAATTATTACAGCGAAATTCATATTAAAAATACGACGATTTTCGACTTTATTGATCTTCGCAAGAATTATATGAAACGAATTTATTTAACTTAACATGGTTATTTAAAAAGCAGAAAATGTTATGGAAATATCATTTAGTAGACCATTTAAATGACAAAAAAAATTCTTGAGTACCATTTTGCTGTGCGCTTTGAATTAGATTATTAAGAGTTACATTTATAATGTTTGCCAAGATCTCAAAGTGTCGGTTGCTAAAGAAGGACTGTCGGGCTTGATGAATGCATAGCATTCTTCATCACTACTCCAGCAACTACTATAGTTCTACTAGTAGCGCATATTTAGATGATATAAAAGAATGATCAATGATTATTTGTAGCTGCACTATTAAGCAAGGTTGTTTAGAAAGCCTACTTGTAGGAATTCTAAACTAATTTCGCTCTCCCTACGCCTAATCCCTATTAGGAATTTCTTGAAACTTCTGAAGATGCACCTGAAAGGCAACACCGAAGCGATCACTAGATGCTTCAAGTTTACAATTCCGCAAAAGTTATGATACTAATGCCACACTACTTCTGCAGGAGCTACCCGAATAAGCTGAAAATGGAAAAAATTGTTTTTTTATGCCTCTCCTTTACTGTTATACAAATGTGTAACGCAATTTGGTCACAAACACTTCGAAAGTATATGTGAGATAGAGGCGACATAGATCACAAATACCCAGCGGTAAATTGAACGAAGTACCTAGATAATAATCAATGACATCAGGATGACATTTTAAGCGAACGATATAAGTACTTAAAATGTTATCTATGTGTAATCTAATTAATTTTATCCACTCATTATAACTTCAATTACAATATAGTCGAAGAGTTGGTTGAGTATATTTGCAAAAATGTTTAGGAATTTTTTTTGTCTTCTTTTAGTACACAAAAAATGCAAAAAAAATATCCACTCATTATAACTTCCATTACAAAATAAGCGAAGGGTTGGTTAATGTATGTTTCTACTCTTAATACACAAAAAATGCAAAAACAAAAATGCCCTAATAGTGGCATTAAAAAAAAATACAAAAATTGTTTCTATTCTTTTTCTGTTTGTTAGTTTATCGTTGATCGCAGAACATAAAGCTTACACCACAAGTAAATTTCTAAAAAGGTATTTACATACATATAAAATCATTGGGATTAGTGGTACTATGTTCTAGCCTTCGCTTACAAATGCAAATTAAACCGTAATGAACGTGCATTACACCATAACTTGCTAAGATTTATTGATGTATCATTAACGTTGCTTAAGACTTCGCTTATGAAGTAAACGCAATTGAAATGCGAATCACTGACATCGCTGCTTACTCTTTCAGCGAAAGCGCACCGATTAAACGACCTATGACACTCCTATGCTAAATTTAAGTAGTAATATAAGCGACAGAATCATCACTGATAGCTACTAAATATTGCTTACATCAGCTATTAAATAATGACAATTTTTACCGCTGGGTAGTTCTAGAAAAGAGCAATGGCTTTTCGGCACGCAATAGACACAATATTTTCTTCTATTCTATTATTCTATGCTCTTCGCTAACCTCACTTTATTTCTTTATATTTTTTTTCAATTCATTTCTCGCAGGCAGATGCATCCTTACATTCACTATGAACTTAAGTGTCCACTTTCAGATTTCTTGCTTCTATATAATCCATAGTGCGATCATCATCTAAGGCGAACACATATTTGGATGTTCCACAACATGTTGCACGGCTTCTAGTTTGTAGCGGGTTCTTCAGGTGAGAAATTCTCAGTACAATAATTGCACAATTGGTTATACGAACTTTTATACAATGGAGAACTGGAAATCGTTGATTTACGATTGAACAAAAACGCATACTAAAGAAGTCATGTCAAAATTTACCGCAGTTAAGAACGCGGGAAGAGGTGAATATGGTAGTGTCTCAGCTAAGTGCACTTGGGAAAAGATAGTGAGGATCACTACTGTGTACGATGGAAACAGTTTTCTTCGGTAAGGCAATCTAATAGTAACCGGAATCGAAACGACAGCCTCCGGCAGCCAAATAGGCTAGTGCAGAGTTATCTCATCATCGCAGATAGTCTTCACAATGATGCTGGTGCAATGGCCATTTCCGGTATATACCCCATACCTAAAAATGAACTCATGCTTTTATATGCTGCATTTTCTATCAAACGTGTACACTTTGAAGCAACGTTTTCACAACAAAGTCATTAATGAATAAAAATAAATCTACTACCGTGGGTGCAAAGATCCACGCACTAGTAACAAAATGGCAAGCAAAAAAAAAATAAATTATTTATTATTCCCAAACAATAGACCTGGTTAAGCTGGGAAAAAAAACAAACTTAACACGAGTATAAACTGCAAACAGAATACAAACGGCAGCCAGCCTTCACGGTTTAATTGGTTGCAAACGATATACTTAAATGTCATACATTTGCAAACACACAAACACAGAAGAAAAGAAGAAAATGTCAAATGCACAATAGTGAATAAAAACACCAAAATATAGCAGCAGCCATTGATGTGAATTATAAAGGAAACAGAAAACAGCTTCTTCCAGTTCCTGACAGCTGGCTTCGTTAGTTAGCGTAATTTTTTTCTGTTTGGGGATTTTTGTAGATCATTAATAGTTAATGCTGGTGGTGGTAGTTTCGAAATGTTTATGGTGGTGGCTAAAATTCAAGACGAAGAAGTCTGTGCTATAAACGGGATATAAAACCAGGAAATGAACACTAAAACACCCTTTTTCTATCAACCAATCAGAAAATTACAAGTGATCCACACACACAGAAATCCTGCACACATATCAAGAACAGAACACAAACAACACTCTTTTAGTTAATAATAATAAACATGTAAACGTGAATTTTGTTGCAAGTTAAAAGCAACGAGCAACAGAGAGATGTGCTATAAAATATTCATTATATAGCTGAACTCTTCCTTTCATGCATTACCAACTTATGAGAGCACAAGCTTTGATCGTTGCCATTGTTGAGCAGCCACAAAAATAGCTGATATTTTTTATTTAAATAAAATTCATAAATAAAAAGCCCAACTGGTTTTATGTTATTTTATTTTTTTTTCCGTTTATTCACGTTGAGTACGTATTAAAATGACGCCCCTTTTGTTCAATAATTTATCGTCCACTATTATTCAGAGAGTAAGAGCTCGCGAGTTGTTCTAATGCTCTATATCACAGCAGGCTATCGCGTGTATTAAAATTATTTAACTTGGCAACTTTGCGTTCTGCCACAACTATACTTGACGAACCAGTTTTAGTGGTTCTTGTGATCTTGTTGCGGCTTTATTAATTTATGCTCGCGCACTCTGTAGTTGTTGGCCAAGTGTCGTGCTGCTTGATTGAATAGAAAATAACGCGTTTAACATACAACAACAGCAGTGAAAAACAACAACGTTTATTTAAAGTTTTTAATAAAGTTATTGCCTTAAGAAAATAAATGCTGTTACTTGTTAACTAAGGAAAAATCCGGCAAAACAAAAGAATCAGAAAAAAAGCTTCAATTTCAAAGTACCTGCGCCGCCGGTATAACGGAAAGCCATGCTTAGTGTTGAGTGGAAAAAATATATTCAAATGATTTTTAGTTTGAATCTAGAATATTTTCTTTAACTTATGAAAAAGTGCAATAATATTATTAAAATCTTTTTACATCCAAAGGCTTTTTATAAGTTCATTTAAGTTTAAGGATATTTCAACATTAATTTTTAAGAGAAAACAAACAACAAAAAGTTCCTAGCATTATGGATATGTCCAGTGCGAATTCGTTGAATATGCGACCTATTTTCGCCGGTTATCCTTTTCAAGGTGAGTATTTAGAAAAAATAGCAGGAAAATTAAAAAAGCTTTGGATTATCTTAAAGAAAAGTCATGGAAGTGGCCTGAACTTTTGTCACTTATCTTTGAGTTTGCACAAAAGTTTTATAAACGGCGATAATGAACATCTTTTATAGGGTTTTAAAGTTAATAAACCTAAAGCTTCTACTCTTTCAAACTCTGGTCTGTATGTTTAAGACTACCTGTACTAGAAAATGTTTGAATCAAACCTAACGTATTAGCTGACATTTTAATCAAATTTAAGGAAACACAATTTTTGCCTTTAATTGTTTAATTTTGAGAAGTTCAAAAGCCACCAAATTTTTTTTTAGCAGACTTCGTGGCTTAAATTTTTATTGCTGCCTTTCGAACTCCAGCAAAATTCAAAGCGCTCCGCAAGAAAAGAACGAAGTTTTGTATTGGACATTTGCTCTAGCCAATAATTCTTCAAGACCAAAAGAAATTTTGTGAAAATTTGCGTAATTCATTTCATTAGCGTTCATATTGTCGTTTCCTTAAATTTCTTAAGAATGGCAACTCTGGACAGAAAAGTAGTACCACGAAAAAACTACTTCATACAGAACACTGCGTCGGAACCAGGAAAATTTATTATTGAGAGAAGAATAAACGGACATTCGTCCTCAACTTTCCTTAATCGAATGTGACAAAAAAACACCTGCCAGAAATTTATGCCACATATGACTTGATCGGCTCATTCAATCACACATCAACCATAAATGAACATTCGCTTAATTAAGGACGTATCTATGGTTCACTAAAAGAAGCTGGTTCTAGGGACACATTCCTAATTTCAATAATAAATATTTCATAGTTATAATAAAATAGTACAGTGTGGTTATAAAGTCGCTTGCCCTAACGGTCATGATAAGCTTAAGCCCTAGCAAAGGGTTGTCTTCCATTTTCACAAAGAAATAACTGACGGGATTTAAAAATTAACTCAAAACGTTCTACAAAGATATAAACTGGTTAAACGTGCTTGGTATGAACTTTTTTTTTTTTTTTTTTTGATAATTTTATTATTTATTGAATCTTTAATTATAGATTAAATTATCAATAAGTTTTTCAAATCTTAAATCTAAAAATATTAAATGTAAGTTTAGCCAATGCTAAACAAAATTTTTAATTTCAACGGTTAATTTTTGTTGTTTTACATCTCTCGTGAACGGCTGAAAAAAAGAGTATCCCTTCTTTTCAGCCGGATGTGGCCTCTATAATGAAGAATATTGCGCGCAAGTGGATTTGGGTGCAACTCAAGTTTTTTTATATATTTTTTCGCGTGTTTTGAAAATACTGTCTTTACCAACGGAACGTCTAGATCTTTATGAATTCGATGGTTTCTTACATACCAGGGGGCTGCTGTTATTGTACGTAGGATTTTATTCCATAGGACCATATTGGTTTCAGGATCGCGTTGTATAAGAGAAGTTTACAGTCAAGGCTTAGTATAGAGTTTCTTCCAATAAGCCAATTCATTTGGGCTGCTTTTAGTTTCATTTGTGTTAACTTTGCGTCTATATGCCATTTCCATGTTAAACGACGATCAAGATGAACGCCTAGATATTTGACTACAGTGTGTTGTGGTATAGTCTCGGTGTTAATTTTTATAGGCGGGCAAGCTTCCCTGCGCAACGTAAAATTGACGTGTGCACATTTCTGCTCGTTAACTTTTATACGCCATTGTTTGAGCAATTTTTCCAGTTTGGATATATATTCTTGTAAGTTGCGGGAAGCTTCTACAGGATTTTCGTGAACGCTTAGAAGGGCTGTATCATCCGCAAATGTTGATGTATGAATGTTACTGCTTAACGGTAAGTCAGAGGCATATATTAAATAAAGTAAGGGACCGAAGATGCTGCCTTGAGGGACTCCGGCTTCAATCGACTGCGGAGGGCTTAAAAAATTGCCTTCCCTAACTACAAATTTACGTTCCATTAAATAGCTTTTTAAAAGCTTTACGATGTTTGCTGGTAGATTTTGTGTTAATTTGTTGATAAGACCTTCGTGCCATACTTTATCGAAAGCTTGTGAGACATCAATAAAGAGCGCAGAGCAGTATTTCTTTTTTTTAAAAGTGTCTCTAACAACATTCACAAGTCTGTGAGTTTGTTCAATTGTGCTATGTTGTCTGCGAAAACCGAATTGATGATCTGGAATACATCCATTACTAGTCACTATAGGCATCAGCTTGCTCATATACAGCCTTTCAAATAGTTTTGAAATGTTAGACAGTAAACTAATAGGCCGATAGGATTCAACCTTTGTATGATCCTTGCCGGGCTTTGGTATCATAGTAATTAGCGAAACCTTCCATTCTTTAGGATAGTGTTCTAGGCGTAGAAAACTGTTAAAAATCTTTTTGCAGTGTAAGGCAATTTTTGAAGCATTTTGTTGCTTATTTTGCCCCTGGGGCTTTTCTGGTGTTAAGACTAGTAATAGCCTTTTCAATCTCCACAATGTTGAATTTAAGCGATATTTCTGGTAAAGAGACGACTGGTGGCAGTTCAACAATATCAGCGGAAATATTCGGAGTGAATACTTTTTCTAAGTGTTTAACAAAAAGTGCACCTTTTTCATCATCAGTTTTTGCCCAGTCACCATTAGGGGCTCGTAATGGGGGTTTGCATATCACCGGACTTTTAAGTCCTCTGGCTGCACGCCACAGCGAATAATCTGTTGATGGTGTTGCATCTAGCTCTTGAAGGAATTTTTGAAGGGAAGCTGTTTTTTGAGTTTGCAAAACTTTCCTAAGCTGCTTGGTACAGTCCTTAAGCCTTAATTTAAGCTTGGGCGATCTGTGGCGCTGCCATTCTCGTCGAGCTCTCCGTTTTTCAGTCAATAGCCTTTCTATATCTACAGAAAAAATATTGTTAAATCTCACTGGTTGGTTTATTTCATTTGAAGTAGCATTAAAAGCAGCTTGTTTAACATGCGCTTCAAACAACCTGAGAGAATCGTCTATGTCTGAAGGTGTTCTCAGCGGCATTTTTTCCGAGCAGTGTGCACTCAGATATTTTCTGTATTTCAGCCAGTTAATACGTGCAGATGTCATCGGTAAATCACATGTTGTGTGTGAGTAAATAGTGACAATTGTAGGCGAGTGGTCTGAAGATAAGTCCAAAGATGCTTCAACTTCAACCATCTCGCAGAGCACACGTTTCACAATTCCAAAGTCGATAACATCAGGAATTTTTTGTCGATCTATTGGCCAATATGTTGGCTGTCTACTTGAAACTACATTCAAACCCATTTTAGATATTGTGTCGAACAAAATTCGTCCCTTAGGAGTGATTAAACGTGAACCCCAGAATATGTGTTTAGCATTGTAGTATATTGACTCTCGGTAATTGAGAATCTGGGGGGCAAATAGACAGATGATATTACAAGTTTTTGATGGTAAGTTTCGATGCAGATGTTCGTTGCTTGAAGATAATCTTCACAAAAATCATTCAACAGGTGGTGTTTTATTCGCGTTTTTATTAGGATTCCCGAACCACCACAAGCTCTGCCACGAGGATCCTTGGTGTCGTAAAAATTATATCGACTAATTCTGAAACAGCTTCGAGATGTCAAATGAGTTTCTGAGATAAGCATAACATCGATTTGCTTATCCTGAAGAAAATATTCTATTTCGTTTTTATGTTGGCAGATGCCGTTTGCGTTCCAAAAACAGATTTTTAAGTTCATGGTTTGCTTAGTACAGCCTGCAACAAGGTAGACTGCATTTTCAACATCTCCTGCATCATACAGTACATGTTGAGAGTAAATTTATTTACTGTTTTTATTAAGCTCTCAATTGAAGCTTCAATACGACTAAAATTATACCCCGAATCTTCATTTACATTTACGGTTTTTTGCGCCGTACTCTGATTGCTTTTTAAAATACTAGCGTATGAAAATTTGTTGTTAGATTGTTGTTGAGCACTAGTCGCGTTAGACTTGAAAATATTTGAATATTGATTTTGGCTGGGGGACCGTGAAGTAACTGTGGATAGTTAATAGGGGTTTTAGGCTGAGCGGGAGTATCATTGGTTTTTTTGGTTGATGAATTCTTAAAAATCGAGTAAAGGGGGCAGCCTCTATAGTTGGCAGTGTGATTTCCGCAGCAATTTCCACATTTTTTCGCCTTGGGATCACCTTTTATTTTATCACAGTTAGCAGTACTGTGTAACTCACCACATACAACGCAGACTGTAGGTAACTTGCAATAAGTCTTCGTGAGCCCAAATTCTTGGCAGTTCAGGCATTGAACAGGTCCAGCTCTTTTATGTGGAAGCTCAACAGTAACTCTTCGATGCAACAAGTACTTTAAGTCATATGTATATTGGATGCGCTTCATTCTTTTTTATTTTTATGCCATCTGGCTGTAACTCGACTCTAAATATTGGTTGGGGGATTTTTTCTCTATTTTTAATGTTTGAGACATTTTTCACCTTGTAGCCATTCAAGGCCAGACTTGACCTCTTCTGGATCCACGCTAGAGTCTATACCTTTTATTACGACTGTTAGACCTTTAGCACTCTTTAATTGGTACGTATAGAAGTTTTTATTTTTAGATTATAAATCTGAAACAATTTTTCGGTAATTATTTTCATGAGCTACCTGAATTTTTGTTTCATTGATGTTTCCGCGCTTAATTGGAGTTACATAAAACTCATTTTCTCCAATTAATGAGATAAGGCTTTTAACCAGCAAACTGGAATTCTGCTCTCTTAAATATATGGGTGGGGGCTTACTCGAACTTGTTGTAGTTGTGTCTTCATCGCCTTGTTCAGATAAAATCGCGAAATGATTTTCGGAATTTATTATATTGTTTTTTCCATCTCTGGGAACTTTCGCTGTTGAAGCAATTTGAGCTGATTTTGGACTTCTTCCCCTTTTTAACACGGTTATGTATCTATCCATACCTGTTTGAATTTTATTATTATCACTCATTGTACTCACCGCATTTACAATTTTGTGCACGTTGGTCACCTTGTTACTAATTGTTTGTTTGTTTAATTGTACAGCTAATCTGACAAGTTTGCTAAAAGGTGCAATTGTTGTTGCTTCTCGATCAATATTTAGGTTTCGAGAGCAAGATCGCGCACGAGTAGTTGTGTGTTCTGTAGAATTCAGGTTTTCATTTTCGTCGTCATGAACCAAAGTTAAATAAACATTCTTACTGCTTGTAGGTTTAATATTGTTGTTGTTGGTAGAAGATGAACTCATTTCGAGTTCTCTTTTTTTGTGTTCACTATATGAGTTTGTATTTGCAAGTATGTATATATGTATATTACACACAAGCAAAAAGTTAATTAAAAACCAGTATAATAACTGTTTAATCAATGTTTTGTTATTGTTTTTTTTTTTGTGATTTTAACTTTCAATAATTTTTAATATTCAGTTGCGACGATTATAAAAACGCGTCTGTACACTGCGACAGTTAAAAATTGCATTGGTATGAACTGAACATATAAGTATAAGTACGTCCATAGACTTGACAATTTAAATCCATTCAAAAAGGTGACGCAACTGGTATAGAAGGAAGAGGAAGTAAAGAAGGATCCAAGCTAAGATGATGCAACCTGCTTTAAAATTATTTTCATACTATTACTTTCAAGATGATTTTAGGTTATCGTGATTTATTAGACTGAAATTAGTGGCAGCTATTGGGTCGTATAAGTATTAAAAACACAGTTGTTAGAATTATTTAGCTTCTGCAGATTTAATCCTTCTGATTACTTGCTAATTTCCCCCTCTGAATTTGTGAAAATTGTTCTAAACACAATTATATGTACCATGATCGGTGCTGATATATCACGTTGGTGGTTTAACTATATGCATTCCTCGATACCGAAGTTTGGAACTTTTCCATAGAACAGCAGTAGGCAGGATGCTAATCGCCGGTTGTAGTTGATTTTTTAAAACTTTTGGAGCACTATAGAGTGTTTTTCGTTACTGCAGTGCAGAAATGTTGTTTTTAGAGATATCAGAAACGTTATTGGAAATAAACACACATTTAAGGAATAGAGTACGTTTTCAGCATATATCTTATCTATCCTATTCCTTTCTCTACTTTCAGGAGAAGGTATTGCAACAATAGGGGTCATTCACTACTAAAAAAAAATTCTTGGTTACTTAATCTTATTAAATATAGCTAGACAATTTGTTGGCGAGTTTTCTATGTTCCAGACCAGTTATCAACAAATTTCCCAAATTAATTCTGGTACTAGTGACATTCAATAAAAGACTGGAATTCGACTCTGGTTCGAAAGTAGTTTTTGAAATAATCACAGGTGACAGAGACCATCTTCGAGCATCAAGTTATTCATAATAATTCTTTTAGTACACTGTATTATCTATCTTTAGTACACTAATTTAAGGATACTTGTTTTCAAAAATGTTATAAAAATTTCGACAAAAACTTAAACAAAAAATACCTTATCTCTTTCAGGTCAGGGTCGTGTTAATCAGCTAGGTGGTGTATTTATTAACGGTCGTCCCCTACCGAATCATATACGTTTGAAAATCGTGGAAATGGCTGCCAGTGGTGTGAGACCCTGCGTAATTTCCCGGCAATTGCGAGTATCTCACGGTTGTGTTTCGAAAATTTTAAATCGTTATCAAGAAACGGGATCAATAAGACCCGGAGTTATTGGCGGTTCTAAGCCCAAAGTAACTTCGCCCGAAATAGAGTCACGCATTAAAGAAATGTGTAAAGCCAATCCAGGACTGTTTAGTTGGGAAATACGAGAGAAACTAATAAAGGTAAGTGGCAATATAACAAATAAAAATAATGTTTTCTATGACAATAAAGAAAGAATATTTAAAAGTAGTTGTGCCGACATTGAAATGCAAAAACAGTGGCCAAAAACCACACATATTAACTATCTTCCAACTTTATAATACACTAATGTTTTAGTCTATGGGATTCCAAAAAGTCACGTGTCCTTTGGAAAATAGTACAACTTCCGTTTGCATTGTTTAAGCACAATGGAGGCAGTTTACTAAACAAAATGATATAGAGGAAAGGAACGACAGCGAGAGATAGAAAGAAATAGTTAAAACCCCATAGAGTTTGTTTATAGTTTAAGGTCAATGCCAACGAAGTTCTTTTTTTATTACATTTAAGGACAATCTTATTGAATAAAAAACCTAAAATGTTTAGTTTTAAGGTGTTTTTGATGACAAATTTATTTCTTTGTTTTAAAGAACACAAGGATTTGTTATGCCACCCAAACCGTGAAAAAATTGATTTAAATGCGGCGGCAAGGTGCAAACAAATTGCATTTTGCAGACCAATTCTAACTTTCATCTTGGCACGCACAATTTATTATCTACTATACATATATTTTGTTTAGTTTTATTGTAATCATATGTTTGTTTGTTGTTGACTTGAGTTTGTCTTGCATGAATTTGATTGCATGTTGCATGCGGCATGCTAAATTTTTATTGTTGTTGACACCTTGAAACCTTTAGGCTATAAGCAAAACTATTAAATATTCAGTCTTTGTTTTTCGGTTCATTCATGTTTTTCTTGTATGAAATTCATTCATGACAATATTATCCTTTTATATGTCACTTTCAACAGAAAGTTGCCGCCTTGTTGTTTTTTTCGTTTAAATTAGCGTAACATTTGCATCGATTTTTTTTTTTTTTTTTTTTTTTTTACAAAATCTACCCCAGTGATTATGAGTTGAAGTTTATGTTTTGTCTCTAAGGCCAGACCAGCTAACGCTGTTTCTTGGTGTTGGTGAAGGGAAAATGTAATTTATTTACAGGAAAAACGTTTCGTTGCATTTAAATTGATATTTGCCTGCTCATGGGCTTAGACCGATCATTCCTGTTACAGCATTGCTACTTTTAAGAAAGTTATTTTGAGTATATGTTTGAAATTCTAACAAACTTAGTTTAACCCTAGCTCTGGCACTATTTACATATGTATGTAAATATATGGATTTTAAAAGCGCAATAACTTATATATTTCTGATCCGATTTTTAATTTTTTTGGACTCAGTGACTAATTTTTTATGTTTCACGGAAAAATTATAAAATGAATTAAAAAAAGTTAAATTTAGATTAATTTTTAGGCATTTTATAAAAATTTCTTTACTATTTACACTTGTAAATATGTTAATATTACTTCTTTATTTGTATGTAATTCAACTTATTATATTTGATTTTTACTGAGAAAGAAAAACAGTGAGCGAATTAAAAAAAATTGTGTTTTAGGCATTGTTGCACTTTGTTAGGACTTTACTATGCTGAATGCAAACAGGATTTTTACATAGGCCGCATGCTTTTCGAGTCGATCATTTTCTTTTATATTTATCTCGATAGCATATGTAGCAAGCGCCCTTCCCTTTTGAAAGTCCACGGTCGTATTCATCTGGAATGAAATCCTTAGTTGTGTCCCTAATTAGTGATTCGATACGAACACCCATTATGCATTCAATTGCATTCTTTGTTGGAAAGTATGATGGACTCGCGGAATTGGTGCACTTTTTAAAATCATTGGCTCACACAACTGCCTCCTAATTTTTGAAGAAACGTACGACGACAAACTATTTTAGCAGGAAAAACACGGGTGTAAATTAAAAAAAAAAAGAATTACCTCTCTTGGATTTAAACTAGGATAGATTAATTTCTGCATATAATACATAAGCTGCAAGAGCTGATATATCCAGCATGTTATAAAAAAGTGCAAGGGGCCACCGATTTATGATACTGGGTTTTTTATATCACATATTGTGTCATCGCATTATGGTCAGCAAACTAATAGCTTTGTTCTTTTTGGGAACATACTGTTTTCACTATATCCGAAAATAGTTGAATATTCACCTCGTTGCGAAGATGGTTTGAAATCGGAGGGAAAATATGGTTTATATTTTTCTGTAAGTGCAAGGCTTGTAAAAGGTAAAATTTCTCCCAGTATTTTTATATTGTTTCTTTACTGTTTCCCGATTTACCAGTGTAAATTTGCCCAGTAAGAGCGTAGTACGATTTTGTATCACATACACACCACAATTTTGGGTTAATTTTGTGAGGCCCCTGAAAGGAAATAGCTGTTCATCCACTGTCAAATTTTCGTTTGGCCTGTAGCTTATTTGCAAATTTGCTTTCTGAATTTGATAAATTTTGAAAATTGTTTCTGTTTTGTCTGTTAAAGATCTTTCATTTGTCATAGTTTGCTGATCAAACTGAATAAATCTTCAAATATTTAAAAATGTCTTTCAGTATATGGTTGCTCGATAAATTGGGAATGCATTACTTTGTCAAAGCACTGCTATCCTTTCGCTGTTGGAATGATGATATCCCATTGTAATAAATATCCCAAACTATGCAATGAGCTCTTCTTCAGTAATATCCTCCTATAATTCTTTTCTACGAATCATTTTAACGTATCTTTTCAAAACTATATCAAAGCGAAAACAATATTTACCTACCTTGTAATTTACGTCCCATTTAATGAGAATTATTAATTTCATTGGCAAACAAGTTTGACCATTCTTTGATGAAGCAAGTATGAATAGATATTAACCATTGATATTAAATAATCTGACGGCAAACTTTGCACTGACTCACCAAAATTAATTGATTAAACAGGATATTCAACTATTTGATTGCAGCTGTCGTGATTGGGATTTTTTTTCTTTAAAATATAAGTCAAATATCTTTAAAGTCAAAAATAAAATTTAAAACTTTGCATACAATATTATGGGCCCAAAATAGAACTTAATATTTGAAAATATTTCGATGAAGTTTATCATTCCTAAATGGAAGCTCGGATTATTTTAGTTGTCAAAAACCAAATTCAGATGTCAAAACCAACTAAGGTTTTTTTTTTGTACATTGTAATGTTTCAGACAAACATCTTGATCAAATTTTCTAATTTTCTTCGTCGAATTTTTTAAATTAAAATTTTTAAAAATCTTGATTCTTGGTTTGAAATATTACAAACGCAAAATGTATGTAGATAATGCTGGTGACAGCCTCTGACTATTTTCCATGGCCTACAATATAATAAGAAATTGTTAAAAGTGGTAAGCACATACCTATTTTTAGTATTGTCTTTATGTTGTCTTGTAATATAGTTACAGAATAAGGGAATGTGATTGCGAGATCCATGGCACAGACATACATGTCTTTTCTCTCGCTGTTTGGTCAACATTTTAGTTTCAGACAGAGGTCGCATTAAAAACCTAATTTCTACACCTTAAAAAGAAACTACCTATCTATGATCTAATTTAACATTAGATTGAGTCATGATCATATAAACAGATTTTCGGAAAATTCCCTTTACCTCAATATATATTGTGTTTTTTTTTTTTCAAAGTATTTTTCATTGTTGTTTTTTTCTTCTTTGCTGCTGTAGCTCCCTTTGGGCGTTTTTAGCTTTTCTTACCGCATATGAAATTGTGATTTCTGTTCATTGTTGTTAATTTTTTTACATTTATATATTTCTTTATTTTGCAGATTTAGTTTTTATTGTTTCAAACGTTACTTTAACTTGAAAGCCGCAATTAGTTACACTTTAATATGCCGATAGTGATGCGATATAGTGCACACATATACATAAGTACTCGTGCATATACTTTAAAGATTTAGGAAAACTTGTATGAATGTGTGTTCATTTATCCATCTAGACTTCTACATTATACGATACTAGAAAAAGAAACGATGGAGGAGAGACCCTATTGCCAGCAATTTGGTTTTATTTTCACATTTTGTTTTTCTTCATAAATATTGGCAATGATTCAGTATATTGATCGATTGATGATCGATAATAATTTTTCATCACTCATTTGTACGTGTATCAGGTTTATCAATGTGGTCATCTCTTCATTATCGCTGAGGCGATCAATACATTCGCTTGCCTGCGAAAACACACAAACACATACACTTTTGTAATATGTAGTATACACATGTGCATTTTTCTTTTCCTTGTTTCCGTTTTTATGGATATCCATGACATTAGGGTTAGTCTAATTTAATAAAGATTTTTACATTTTACTTCATAAGACTATTAAGAGATAAGCTTCAATAGCATTTTATATGCAACCCCCTACTTTATATGCACAATATGTATATGTACATACATATATTTTTAATATTGTTGTTATATTTTTTTCCTTGTTTTTGTTGTTATTTTTGGTTTGAGTAGGCTTTAACAGCCTCCAGGTGCGCTTCACGCTGAATTAGAATATGTATTGCTTTAAATATATTTTGTTCTTAACCAACATTGTTATCCATTCAAGCAACATCAGTTGCCCGCCCGTTTGTGTACGATGCCCTCATGTCGACGTCATTCTCTAGGTGGTTTGTTGGACTGGTTGTTTGATCTATGATCACTTGTGGCAGGGGTGTTTAATGTTTTGATTTGGTTTTAAGCCAAACATTGCCCATTACAGTATGCTGTTATATATATTTTTTTTTTCTACAAATTCTTAAAAACACACAATATACTACACTATACTTGGGAATAGATATTTAAGCCAGGATTACATGTCAGATTAAACAAAATACGTTGCCCTCATCTTGCTATAACTAATAATACAAAATTCAATTGTCCATGATTGTAATTTCAGAAAGATCTTAATTGAATTATTTGAAATGTATTTGAATTTTTTAATGATCTCGCCGAAAACTAAACTACTTAAACGCGTCGTCGTTTATTTATTTGCAAAATAGTGTAGCCTATTAATGATACATTTCATTTAGTTGAACCAAACTTTTACCACTGCCATGCAAGTTTTGAGAACGTGATTTAAAACCGCCTTTGCACGAGTACTCTAAATAGTTTATGATTCATAAGTTCATAGAAAATAAATCAAACGTATATGGCAATATTGTTGCTGGATGCCATTTTCAAAGCTAGATTTTGTTTTCGTCTGATTATTGGGATAAGCTTGAGTCTTTAAGATAATAGAGATAATATTTTTCAGAAGTAATAACTTGAAAGGTGCTGGACAAAGACAGAAACAAGCAGGTGTTAACTTTTCGCGAATAAATTTATTATTATCGATTGAAACATTAAAATCATTTGAAGTTTATTTTAGTTACACGGTCTATTCAAGAATTTATGAATATATAATTATACTTTAGCTAATGCCCCTACAATGATTCACAATGTAACTAAGATGAGTTGTTAATGTTAGAACCAAAGTGTTGATTATATTATGATTCACAACCATAACATGAACATCAAATTATCAAGGACAACTAGAAAAGTAATCACCTGATTTAACATGAGTTGTAATGTGTAATTAGAATTTCATATTTACAACTCAATTACCACTTACATCAGGGATGTAATATGACTCCTTAAAAGCAGATAAAGTTTACTTTGAAGTTATAATTTTATGGTGGCGAAGAAGACAATGAAGTGTAGTGCAGACTTGTAAACGAAAGTTTTTTATTTGTGGTTATTATTTTTGGCCTATTTAATCATTGATTTTGTTTACCATATTGTTTAGCTATTAGGCCTAAAAATCCTTTTTATGAAAATAAAAATGCAAATATTTATTTCATATTGTCCCGACGTTTCGTGAATTTTTTGTTCACTTTCTCAAGGGATATCGTCTATTTTATTAAAAAAGAAGAAAAACAATAACAATATTCTTTTTTAAACAATCAGAATTTTTCAAAAAATAGTATAGCTTACTTCAATATTTTTTAATAAACATTTAAGTAGATTGAAATTATATGTTATTTGAGTTTTTTAAATTTTTTTATATAAAAAAATAGTTAATTTAAAAAAATTTTTTTTTTTGTTTTGCTTTCGATGGCGGTCGTTCATACAATTGCTATTTTGTAATTTGCGCTCAAGTTATCCGTGTCTTCTTTAATATTGGCAAGTATCTTGACAAAGTAAACACGGATAAAAAGAGATACGTAACTGAAAGCCTGAGAATCCAACAAAAAATAAACAAAACATTAAATATCAAAGAAGACACGGATAACTTGAGTGCAAATTACAAGGGATAAGACGATTTAACAAGTTCTTCCAAAACAAATCCCAAAACCAAAGTCCTTAGATTACTGATGGTTTGGTTTACCGTTGTTCCGAGATCTTCGGCTAAACCGTTATTGGAAAATCTGCGAGCGGGCTACGCAAAACGCAAGAAGAGACGCAGGAGAACAACTTTTGTGATTGCAGAATAAAATTGCTTGAAAATATACTGATGGCTTTATTCGTAACATGAATCTATTTCGGTGAACACTTGGGATACACCAAAGATCTTTTGGGTCGCGGTGCCATAATAACGATTTGTTTTCAATCATTTGTTTAGTTCAAATTATTTTGAATCGTGTAAAAATTAATATTGAATTTTTTTATATAAAAGTTTTAACGCAATCGCAGCTTTATGAACTACAAAAACTGTAAAAAAAAAAAAAAAAAAAAAAAACAAATTAAAATAATTATTCTTGTAATAATGAAATTGTGTGTTTGCCATCACAGCACATCATAAAAACTATTTTGTCCATCAAACAGGTGTCTGTCTACATGTCTGAGCAAACACAACACCTATCAAATTTGCTTAAGAGACATTTTCGTTTTGTTTTTGCTCTTCCCCTTCATTTCATTACTCACCAACGTTCGAGCAAGTTGTATATGATGTAAGAAAATAATATGGGAATATGACAGATGCTACGTTAAACAGACTGATGAAAAACTGGATAGATAAGATTAAAAGACAATTTTATATAATATGACATAACCATAAGATCCTCTTTGAAAAGTTGCATGTTGCTAAAGTGTTTATTCTCAGTGATGCTAAAGAATTTATTCTTAGAATATTGTGAAAAATAATATTACGCCACTAAGCTTTGCAGTTGTTTATACGAGACCAGTGAAAAGTCTCTTAGGTCCAGACACTTAATCTGACGTTTCTTAAACTCCTCACTATTTTTTTCACCTAAAGGGTAGAGTCTTTACATTTAGCAGAATCTTTGTCAAAGAAAAAACATCAATGAAATGGCTGCACACTGCTCAATAAAGCTATTGCGTCTTATTAACACCAGAGGCGCTGCAACATTGGTCTAAAATTAACAACACGTGCAATAGAAGAGCTGAAAACATTATTTAACCATAACAACACATTTTGAACATTTATCTTCTCCATTATATTCCTTTCCCTAGTTCCAGAATCGAAAAAACGCATATTCATTATACACATCATTTTGATAAGGAAACGAAATATATTTTTGTTTACTTATCAGTGTATGACTTATAATCATTCCAATCTTTCAGAATCTGTGAAGAGGTTTAGCTTTAATACGCAAACATCTCCGACAATTCTTTTAACTTAATTTAATAAGTTACAAACAGTGTGCTGTGCTTGCTTTTAAAGAAAAAATTTAGTGTTTGATAGATATTTATGTAAGTAATTTAAACAAGCACGAAAAAAAAAACTAAATGACTGATTTGACGGTGTGAATGGCGAGTGCGCATGCGCTTTCTGCTTTGCCAACATGAACACAAATTTTAAACCATAACCACAATTATAGAGTTTGTAATTGTTATTTTTTTCTTCTCTTAAATCATATGATCACGGGTAACCATAACGTGGTTTGTTTTTATTAAATTAAATCTACAATTTGTGTATGCATTTGTTTATCTTGTTGATACTATAAAGCCTTGTGGTTGTATACGAAATTTCAAGTTAATAATATACATACATCTGTATCTACCCAATGAACATTACTTGTCGCCAATTATGATGTTAGAAATTCATCCGAAAGCCAATGGAGTTCTCTAGAATGTGTTTTACACAATTTGTAAAATATTCGAAAGTTTTCCGGATGCCATTTTCCCAAATTGTTTTTATATATTATGGGATTATCATTATTTTTAGGATTTCCTACGATATATTTTTTAGGTCTTGCAAAGAATTCAATAAGATCCGGAAACTGTGATCCGTATTTTTTTCATTTACTCTCCACTTAAGATTCCTATTTGTCTTTCTTTTTTTTCGTCTACTTATTCGGACTGAAGAAAGGAAGTTCTAAATATGTTGATTTCGTCAGTGTTGTAATACCTGCACTTCATGTCAGATAAGTGGTCACACAAATCTAATCAGGTGCTCGATTACCAAGTGGTAGGGACCTGCTCAAGTTTTAAAGCTTTATTTGAAGAGGATCAGTCACTCTTAGATGATGTTGCCATTTGAGTAAGTCAATCCGGAGGAAAATGTTCCCTGGGTAGTTTCAAGAGTCATTTTATACCAGTTATACTCACATGTGTTTGTGTATATGTTGAGCACAGAACAAACTAATTGACATTTCGTCCAAGTCCATGAAAGAAAAAACAAATCTTGTTCATTTTCCAGACGAGGTTGGTTTTGGGGTAAGAATTTAAATGGAAATATCTTTTATTAAAAGTGTCAGAATGTAAGTATAAACAGAGAATTGAACTTGCTTACACTCTCATATTTAGAACAGGTTAGAGAGAAAGAATTTTAACAGAAAAAGAAACTATTTGTAATGATGATTTGGATTTGAAGCCTGCACTTGCTCAGATTTATGACTTTACTGCATAAGAAATAAGAAAAATTCCATGTGTTCTTTCGTAACAGTTGGCTATTAAAACGAAATAAAAAGGTCTGCTTTTTCATTCTTTAATTCTTTTTTTTAATACACAGTAGTTTGTTTATTATTAGAGTTGTTGTAGTTTTTAGAGTCTATACCTTTTTGAAAATGTGGTGGTCGTAGCCAGAGATACTCTATCTAGGTGACAGCTTATCTTGTTTTTGACAAGCCTTTGGGTTTCTTTTTCTTTTATTTTTTTATTTCGTTTTTTTTTTCTATTAAAAGTATGTGTAGCTTTTTGGTTCAAAAACAAAATTATTCAAGATTTAATAATAAAAAAAAACAACAATGTGATAGTGCGCGTTAGGTTTAACCAATTCAATTGAAATTTAATTAATTAGTTGACAGTTGGATTGACACCTGCACAGTATGCTTGGGTTCGTTAACGGGTTAATAGATTTTTTTGTGATGTGTTTCTATTTCACTGTTCTTTGTTCGATGTTCAAAAAGTATTTGGAATACTTAGAAATAGTAGGAATGTACATACGATTATAACAAGGAATTATGAAGGAACAAAACCAATTAATCAAAAAATTTCAAATATATTTTATTTAAAAAACTTTATTCAGTTTTATTTCTTTAAAGCTGAAATAGGAGCAATGATTTTCAGAAGACTGAAGCATAAATAAAATAAAAAACTACACTTCTTCATAAGATTTTTAAAAATAAATGTTTACCTTATTTGACCACTGGTCGGCTGGCAACTTTGCACCTCACTGATTTTGCGACGTAAAAATTTGTCAAGTTGAGTTCCCACAATATGTTCTTCAATAATGAAAGTTTTTTAAATAATGTAAGTGGCTATTCAAATACGTTACAGTGTTTTCGGAGGTTTTAGAACACATCCCCATCATGACCCCATCGTAATGAATTGTAAAATATTTTCTTAGAATAAGGAAGAGTGTGTAAGAACCTACTTTGTCTGACCAGTTGAGCAACCTAATTAGTCTAGATCTACCGAATTAATTTTTTCAACCATTTCAATTTGTGTTTATAGCATTTACAGACTAATTTTCTGTTCCATGATGTCTCAAGTAAAAGGATCAAGTATATACGTATATTTCGAAAAGCTGCGGTTTACAACAATGAAGAGCTTAGCGACATCCCACAACAACCTTGGTCCATAAAGTAAAGACCACATTTACTTCTTTTTTAGTATCACGTCATGAAGTTTAGACAAGTAAAGCCCAATTGAATGCAAAATTGATTTAAATAAATTTCGTAATTGATCGTATCACTAGTTTGTTCTCTATCATTTTCATTAGTTGAACTTTTAAAGCAAAAGAATAAGTTTCCTCTTTCAGCCACACATATTTTTTTGTACAATTTTGTCCTAAAGTTAAAACAAAATAATAAATACAAATGCCCGAAAACAAGACATCATTTCTTATAATTGACTCAATAAGCCATCAAATTCATAATAGTAGTATTTATGTAAATTTTAAAAACTAATTTAAGTGGAACACTATGCTTAATGCGATTAATAAATACCATTATGCTAATAAGTGTTTAAATCTGCTTTGTTTTCTTAAATATTCACAGGAAGGCTTTACAGATCCGCCCTCTACATCATCGATAAGTCGCTTGTTAAGGGGTAACGATCGCAGCGGTGAAGATTGTCGCAAAGACTATAGCATACATGGAATATTAGGCGGTAAGTCAATCAACTGATATCAAGCAGCAAAAGCAAACAGATAAAAATGTCTTTAATTAATTAATACACCTTCTAAAATTAATAAAAGATAAAAAAGATAAAACAAAGGAAAAGCACAAGGAACCAACACTTGTTTGAACCTTTCATATTTGTGGTTTGACTGAAAGATCATTATGGTGAAAAAAATAATTTAGTATTAATCACTATTTTCGATCAAATTATGGAATATATATTTTTTTTGTATTATAATTTAAAAATCATCATCAAATCATTTGTTGCACAAATCAACAGCATCCAACACAAGACACATCACAAAGTAGCGGCATTTTCTACTTTGATCGTCTTAAAGAAAATAAATTTTAGGAGAGAGAAAACGCCGCTCAGCAAAAACTAAACAAAAGCTATAGTTTTTGTTGTTGTTGTGGTTGTTGTTGTTGTACAAAGGGGCAATCGGATTTTAGGTTTTTTTGTTCTCATCAAACCCCATAAAAATCTTTAACATCTCGCATAGAAAATATCAACGATGGACAAGCAAAGTGTTAATGATGACACCTTAGAAAATGATAATGATTATTATTTTACATTTCGTTTTCTCTAGTTTTTACTTTATTACTGGTATTATTATTTCTTTTCTATTCATTATCTTTCTGTGTGTGTGTTTTTTTTTTAACTTTTATTTTATAAAGCATTTGTTAAAAGTAACCAACTAATAAGCTAGATTTTTTCATTTGGTATAAACATTATGCAGAGTGTTGGAAGATCGTTGAAAAGAAAGGCTAATTCTATAAATATGCAAAGTCATGCGATAAACGATCTATAATAAAATATGTTTGAAGTATAAAACAAAATAACAAAATACAAAAAAAAAATACTGATAAAATAAAACCGCTGCATAGAAACAATGTTGTAAAAGTGTTAATGATTAATATCGTAACAATAAGTTAAGAAAATTGAGTAGAAAATTATGTTATTTTTTCTTCTTTTTCTTCTAAGGTTCAAGAAAAAGAAAACAATAAGAGAGATAACGTTTCACAATCTAAATTGGTTTAATTTATTTGTTTATGCAAAATGGTAACTGAATTAACTGGCAAATGAAAAATTTAAAAACTTTTAAGAAATTCGGTCATTATAATTTAAAAGGAATTCACTGCATCCTTTTATACAGTTTCGATGTGCATTGGAAGAGGAGTTTTGGTTTCTTCATAAATTAATACTGAAATTAAATTAAATGTATCAGAAAACGAATCCTGCAAAATTGATATCTAGTACCTACAATTTTCGACTAAAAATTCGCATTTAGCTGGGAAATATGTAATTTAGTAAATGTAAAGTAAAATGTATTTATTTTTTTCTGAAAATCCCGTAATTCTCAAAGAAATTTTATAAATCCCAAAAGGGAATTTTTTAGTATTTTTACCATATTTTACGCAAAAGTACAGATCATATATTGTGAAAATCTTAAAAGCTTACTAAACTCTCAGTTATCATAATAAAGAAGCTTGTCCCAATGTTAATTTTTCAATAAAAATATTTACGTAGGTTTGTTTTTAAAAGCTCACCTTCAACTACTAAAAATTAAAAAAAAAAATTGGATAATATTCTCTACATGTACTTTTGAAATTTTTTTTCTAATTCAACATCGACTTGATCTGATGATGAAACTCTTTCCTACAGAAAACTATTAACAATATTTTAGTTCAAAAAACACACGAAAACATTGCAACTTCAAGTCCTTTAACAAATTTTAGCTAATTATTTTTAGAATAATTTGATATTTCGGTTTCTCCAAATGGCGATTCCCTTTGAAGATCTAACTTCTCGGCAAACAAATGAAAGCAACTTAAAATAATTATATAGGTATTTTGCAAATACTTTGCGCAGAGTTTGAAAGAGAAAAAATTAAATATTTACAGTTTAGGAACAGAAAAGGAAAATTATTTTCATTGTTTTTACAAGTGAATAAAAAAGAGGAGTTTTTTTTTTTTGTTTTATTATTTTAGACTTCAAGAATTTTTAACTGTTTTTTTCTTGCTTCTTCTTTATTACTTTCTCAGTGGTTCGATTGCAGTACAGAATGATTAAGAATATTTATTTGTATGAGTAAACTTGTGTGTTCATTTATTTGTGTATTTATTTCACTTTATGTGACAATATTTTGACATTTCATGACTTAAATATGACCTTGCCGGCAAATTGAAAATGAAGGAAAACACTGACAATGAATATTGACTTTGCTTGTTGAGCAAAAAACAAAAAAATAAAACACAATACAAAATTAACACAAGGAAAGAAAAACTTTGTAAAACACAGTAGTCCCCACTTAAGTGCTAATATTAAATATTGAGTATTATGGAGTACTAGAAATAGCAGAAATTGATAGCACTATTACATATTCGTTTCTGCGGGAAGTACCCTCAAGATTGTGGCATTTAATTTTTCAAAATAAAACTATCTAATATATCTTATAAGCAAAATAGAGGTTACAACCATTTTTTTTAATTATGCAATTTATTTGTAGATATACCACCATTAAAAACTGTAATTAAATACCTTTCCAACAATATACGAGTATAATATCTTGTACTTAGCCTTTCACGTGGCTTTAAGTAATAAATTAGTGCCTACTATTCACTTTTCAAAATTCGTGTTGGTAGGTTTACAGTATGGTTCTAAAAAAACGCTATTTCTATCGTTACAATCGCGGAACATCACAAATTCGCAAGTTCAACAAGGGGCGGTAATGAGTTAAGCGAATGATTACTGCAGATATAAAATGTGTGTCTTTAAACTGACTCAATTAAGAGGGGGAGGCTTTTAAGCGGGAACTACTGTAGTCGAAACATTAATGTTTTTATATATGTATGTACATGTGTATGTATGAGTATATGTATAAACAAATAAACATATACATATATCTTGACAGTTGAAGAGTAGAATAAAGTACATGGCTAAGAAGCAAAAGTCATTAAAGAATTGCAAACAATTTAAAAAGTTTCGTAATAAATATTTCATTTTATGTTCCAAAGTTACTTTAACTGTACATTTGATGATGTGGAAAGAATTTCTTCTTTCGTACAGTTTCATAAATATGTAATACTAGCTAATCCCGGTGTGCTTCGCTACCCCCTCGTTATAAAATAAAATTCCTATTGTGAAAATTTGTCGTTAAGACTATATTACGATTTTTCATTTTCCTAAAAAGGGGCGTGGTCCCACCCACTTTTCTCCTGGTACGTATTCCAAACTATGCCAATACCATATGTACCAAGTATCATCGACGTAGGTCAGAAAATGCCCAACATATGGCGATTTTAATTTTTGGGTTATATGGGCGGTGCCACGCCTCTTTGTCCAATCAAAACTTCATTCCTTCCAGAGTCACAGTAACATGCTGTGAAAATTTCAGGAAGATCGGTCCAAGCGTTTGAATTTCCTAAAAAGGGGCGTGGTCCCACCCACTTTTCTCCTGGTACGTATTCTAAATTATGCCAATACCATATGTACCAAATATCATCGACGTAGGTAAAAAAATGCCCAAAATATGGCGATTTAATTTTTGGGTTATATGGGCGGTGCCATGCCTCTTTGTCCAATCAAAACTTTATATAGCCTATGTCACCCGCCTGAATATTCTGAAGATTTCCTGAAAATTTCATCAAAATCGGTCCAGCAGTTTCGCAGCCTATTCATTTCAAACAAACAAAAAATTATAATATTAGTATAGAAGTATAGACATATGTACATACATACATATATATTAAAAAAAAACTACGGGTAGCACTCCGGGAGTGCCAACAGAAGTGAAAACGTTTTGTGATTACAACAATACACGTGCTATTGCCAAAAAAAATTATGCGTAGATATAAACAATTATATAAATACATGCAACAAATTTAACCACTTATCAAGGCGTATGCAACAGCTGAGCTTACCTGCCGTTTACACATGCAAGTGAAAGTGCGAAAAACTCAATACACTCACACTTTTTCACTAACGCAAGCATAATTTTCGGACTTGTAGGTCTACTTACAAGAGAATTTGCTTGTAAGAAAATTTTTGACACTTACGGCAAGTGAAATGACAAGTAAAGAAACAGTGCTACCGAGGATGAGTTTTATATCAATTAACCAGTATTTAGTAAAATAAAAGTAATGTTTATAGCTGATTTTCTGTGTATTTATAAAAAATAAAAAACAAAAAAGAACACATCTATACAACAACGCAGTATTTTTAAGCATTAATTTCATGCATTTTGAAAAAAAATTTGTTAAACCAAATATTCTTTTCAGTAATTTTATGATATCGACAACACGGCAATACTGGATTCACATATTTTTCATAGCATGCATACGCCTCGAGAAC
This sequence comes from Lypha dubia, assembly GCA_947311025.1. Classification (NCBI taxonomy): domain Eukaryota; kingdom Metazoa; phylum Arthropoda; class Insecta; order Diptera; family Tachinidae; genus Lypha; species Lypha dubia. The sequence continues at coordinate 31,675,272 of OX371264.1, read as the reverse complement.
ATTTTGAAAATGAATTTACAACTGACTGTGTAAACGCTCGATCAACTTGCAAGACTTTTGGCTATAATTTCGACATTTTCGTTGATAATACGTATACATTAATTGCAAGTAATTACTTACATGTGTAAATGCAGGGGTACTAGCACAGCTGACTGAGCTCGCTTTATAGCAAATTTTCATACTAATTGATATAGTTTGAAGAGAGTACATAAAAAATGGTTACAGTTTGGTACTCATACGTATTAAAATGCTTTAAATTTGTTTGATATGAAGCGAGTGCTTTATACCAACAAAATACATGTTGTTTTTGGATTGTTGTACTTGTTGTCGAACTGCGCATACCAAACGCAAATGCAACTGCGCCCGAGAAGTTAACAGCCTAAATTTTTTTCGCTCAAAATGAAGAGAGCGCTATCTTTGTGTACTCTTCTTAATCATTTTCGCTCAAATTGAAGAGTGCGCCCTCTTTGGTGCACCAAAATATGATTGTTTTTCTCATATAAGGCAATATCACCCACAAGAGAGGGCGCTCTCTTCATTTTGAGCGAAAAAAATTTAGGTGTTATCTGAAGGTTGTTAACTTCACTCCGACTAGGCATTCGCACAAACAGAAATGCTACAAGTGTCAAAAAAAGCGTAACGGTGTCGCGAGTTCTGAGGTTTTGTCTCATCCAAAACCGTCGTACCGCGCCAATAGAAGTTTTCACTTCAAAAATTAATTTTGTTCTTGTTAGAAATGGAGTTGAACGGATGAAACATTACGTTCGACCTATAAAATTTTTCACAAATTCAATTCAGGTATCGGAACTGTTGTGTTTAAGAATACTTTATTAATAACTACCCACAAGGTAGCATTGCATGCCAACCCTTCATATTTTCTCATTGGCCGAGATCCCTCAAATATCGTATACATGAACAAAGTAAAATTTTAATAATGTGGAACAATTTTACAAACTCAAATTAACTCGGCATTTTTATTTATATTCACACACATAAATAACTAATATATAATTTTTATCTTAAGACCGTCCGATTCCCAAGGACAATTTTTGAAAATCCCAAAAATAGGATTTTTAGTACTTTTGACGTAATTTCATTATTTGGATTCTCTTTTAGCTTTGGAATTAGAAAAACACTGTGCGGTGTCAGATATTGAAGGTGTCACGACTAAGAGACTTTGAGATAATCTTTTCCCATATTTTGGGCCATTTCCGAGTAAGGGAGTTAAACAGTTAAAGCTGAAGCAAATTTCATCAAAATCGTACGTACGTCGAGTTAATTCATCTTTGATTTGACATGGAATTACCCGTAGGGCAAACAATATTAAAAAATTTCAAGTTATTTTAAAAAAACACATACATACTCGTACATTCAATTTTATATTCGTGGAGTAAAGCAAAAACACCAAATTATGCTCCTGCTGGTTATAGCAAATTAATTCGAGCATATTTATGGCTCACCATGCTCCATCTCTCGTTTCACTATTAACTAAAGAGGTGTTGAAAATGGGCGTTAAAAGTTTTGATAACAATTTATTAACGCCATATTAAATTACAGTTGAATTATATTTCTTTAAATGACCAAAGAAACAAAAACTTTGATAAAAAGATAATAAAAGCCCATGCCAACATCAGTTCAAAAGTGAATAGTAGTTTGAAAACGGCAGTCATTATGACGATAATAAACATTTTAAAGAAATTAACATAATTTAAACATCATTCATCCAAAACGTAAATAAACTACTGTTTAAATAATAAAAGGGAAAATTTAAAACCATTAATTTTTCAGTATTTAAAACACTCACACACACATACACATAAGTACACTAATGATGTGTTTGTAGATGTTTTAAACATTTTTTATTGAGTTTTTTTTTAAATATTTAAGGTTAATTTTATTTAAGAACTTTAAGTTTTGGTATTTACCACAAACTTTGACTTACGTTTTTTTCAATTTATGTGGAATGTTGTTTGAAGTCAGTTTATGTTTCTTTGAGAGGCTTGTTTGAAACGTAATAAAAAGAGTACAAAAACTGTCATGTTTTTTGTTACATTTTAAAGCTAGAAAATGTTCATTTGAATTACAACATATCAAGAAAAAGTAAATAAAAAAATTCAAGATAAAAAAGTTTTCTTTTTTTTTTTTTGTTAAATTAGTGATAGACAGCTTAACATGTCTTTTGTCAGAAGCGAAGATCAATTACTTGGTAGGTAGTCTTACTATTTGTTATTGAATTTATTTGTTTTTAATTTTGATCTTCTAAATTTTTTATTTCTTCAAATATCTTATGTGTTTAATTTTTCGTTTTCTATTTTTGTTGTTGTCAGCATGTGGAAGCTAAAAGTATTGTCATCAATCAATGTAAACTTTATTTTCTGTTTAATTATAACATTGAAATATCTCAAACATGTTTCGGGGGGCTTGATCGAATACTTATTATAAGTTGTTGTGTAAAGAAACATTGGAGATTTGATTTAAAAGTTTTCTACATAAGGAAAATTTAATTACACATTCGACAAAAAGGTAATTTGAAACAATTTATGCAAGCACATGACGAATAGTTGATTCAAATGAAGTGAATAAATTGTACTTGGAGTGGGGATGAAAATTGTACTTTCTTGTACACAAAATTGTAAATTTTGAAATTGAATGGTCGAACCTTTAGAATATTTTATTGTTTCTTTGCTTTCCATTGCAGCTTGTATTTGCAGAAATTTTAAGTACAATACCTGTTAACTTTATAGGTTTTAGAGTTTGTAAACGTGAAACGAAATAGGCAAAATTTTTCGTATTAACATCAATAAAAATGGATGAAAATAGTTTGTATGAAACCAGTTAAGTTTTTACAATGCCAATTATTCAATATGTATGGGTGTATATACTAGTGATGTTACGAATACTCGTATTCGTATTCGACTATTCGACTACTCGCCTGTTTTAAGATATTCGTATTCGTATTCGCCAAATTCAAGCGAATATTTTTCGAATAATTTTCCCATACATTTTCCAAAAAAAAATCATACAAAAGTTTAAAAAAAGTACATAAAATGTAAAAAAATATATTAATTTTTATTAAAAAAACCCATTGTATTTCACGCAAAGTAATAACCTTCTTAAAAAACAAATAAAAATATATATGTATTTTGCAACTAGTATTCAAAAATTAAAATTTTATATCATGTTAAATTAGTAATCAAACCTCAGTAGAGGAATGTTGAATTTCAAAAATAGAAGTTTTGAAGCCTTTTCTCCATCAAGCCTATTACGATGCGGTGTATAAATAAGCCCCGCACCACTAAACATTCGCTCGCTTGGAACACTCGTTGGTGGTGTCACTAAATATTGCCTGACTATACGAGTAGGTAAAAGAAGCTCGTATTTTTCCTTATTTACTTTCCACCATATCAGTGGGTTAACGTTATTTGCCGCCCGTTTTTCCGATATATATTCCGCGATAGTTTTTCTAAGTAAATGATGTATGGAATCTGGGAAACTAAGTTGAGAAATTTCATCTCCATTTTCACAGTCACTGTCACTTGTATCCATGAGTAAAGTCATCAAGTCTCTCATTTATAGTTACTAACGCAAAGGCAGGGATTTTTTCCAATTAAATTTGAAATATAAACCTCAAAAGAAATATTCGTATTTGTATTCGGCGAATACTGTTTTAAATATTCGTATTCGTATTCGCGAATACTAAAAATTGATATTCGTAACATCACTAGTATATACTAGAGTTGTCAATTATTCGCCTTTCAACATTGTTCGAATAATTCAAATAATTGATTTTGTTCATTCGATCAAACGATTAAAGCTGAAAAATTTTTCGATTAATCGATGAGAACAACGAATAAAAAATGATTTAAAAAATGTATCGACAAAAAATAAACATTTCAATATAAAAAAATAAAATAGTTAATATTTTTATTAACAAAAACATACATAAAACTATTAATTCAAATAAACATGCTTCATTCAGTCAAAAAATATCAAATGTTTTTTTTTTTTTTTTTTTTTTTGTGAAATCAGACAATTTGGGTTGGTTGTTCTTAAGAAATAATCTTTTACAAATAAAAGTTGACTAAATTTTTTAGCTTTCAAACGATTTTTGGTTTTGGTTTTTGAAATATATCTTTCGCTTATTGTCGAGGTAGGTGATATTGTGAGCAGAGCATAAAATAGTTTATCTAATTTTTCTGTTCCTTTTTTACATTTTTTCAAATATACCATATTGTCTAATATATCGCTGAAGTCATTTTATATTTTGAATTTTGAATTTTTAATACTTTTAATATAATTATTTAATTCGAATAAAAGATTGTTAATTTCATTACTAGTAACATCTTCTTTATCATTACTTTCATATGAATTATTGTGGTTACTTTCAACATAAAATAATCTGGAGTATAATTTATTCTTTAGTTTCACTTTTTTAAGAATATTATTATTAACGTATTTAAAAATTTTATACGTCCCTCATTTATTCTTATTTTAATACGTTTTCGTAAATCTGTTGCAAAAGAATTATTAATTTTTTTGTTGTTGATCCAACAATTTTGTATACTTTAGGACACTTGTTACATGTGACTTTGTTTCTCTTTTCATTTTTGTTCTTGGTAAAATACTTCCAAAACGAACTCAATTTTTTGGCTGAGAGTGAAAAAACCCCATTCTTGAAAATTTTTTAACGTTTCATTCCAAACATAACACGACTACTATGTAGGTAATGCACAGTTCGACAACAACTGCAAACATCCAAAATAATATGTATTTGGTTGATATAAAGTACTCGCTTTGTTTCATATCATTTTAAAATTATTCGAACAAGAGTTTCGTTTTGTTTGATCGATTAATCGAATTATTCTTAATCGCTTGACATCTCTAGTATGTACATATATATTTCCTGCATTTCATGGAGTTTGTTATCGAACTCCTCCGAAACGGCTCGAGCGATTTTAATGAAATTTTTTATGCATATTTGGTAAGTTCTAAAGTATATTTTAAACCGCTAGAGGTATGAGGTGGGGAGGGAGGGTTCAATTTAGGTATTTGCGAAACGGCTTGACCGATTCCTATGAACTTTTTTATTCATATTCAGTAAGTCTAAGAATCGGCTACCATCAATTTTTCAAACCGCTAGAGACACGAGGTGGGGAGGGAGGGTTCAATTTCGGTATTTCCGAAACTATTAACCCAACAGATGGCGCTATGTCCGCCTCATAATTATTTTTGTTGTTGAAATACAGATGGTGCTACGTCCGCCTCATGCAGGAGAAGCGTTGTCGTTCGTACTTCAAACAGAACAAAATTATTGTTTGGTATTTTTTTCATCGGCGGTCATCGTCACACACTTACAATACATTCGGTATTTTTTATATATGACACCCAAAATATGCACTAGAAGTATTTTGTATGGCAAAACAACGTTTGCCGGGTCATTTAGTATTTTTATAAAACTCAGTTGTGAAATAAATTCTGTCACTGTGATCCAAAAATATGTCACTTGCTGCTATGCATGATGGAAAAATAAACCCTCTACTCATACCTTTATAAATTTTAGAGTTTTTTTCAACAGTAAATAAAAATAAAATAATGCCCACGCGCTGCCTAATGAATTTTATTATTGGTTTTTGCACATGAGGGTGATAAGCCAACTGGTTGATTTCATAAAGTGAAGAAAAGTTTCAGATTATTTCAAACGTGCTTTGTATAGGGACAAACTCGTACATATTTGTACATCAAAATTTATTAATTCATCATTTAAAAGAGAAAGAATTAGAAACATTAAACATTCAAAAGTTTACAGCATAATGAAAATTAAAGGACAGTTAAACAAATTTTAATGGCCATAAAAATAAAAAGTATTTCGTACTTATTATAGCGATAAAAGTTTTATGGACAAAAAATACTTTTAAAAGGAGAAATGGAACACAGATAGCATTTCCAATAAAAATGTAGGTAGCTGCTTGCTCGTAAGCAGGTGAGAAAATGAAGCCAAATATTTCATATAGTAAATTGTTACTTTATAGCTTTCAAGTTTTAAAGTTTTAAGCTTCAAAAGGAACTACATCTTCGCACTTTGGTATTAAAAAACAACTAAATAAATACCTACTAATTTTGTAGATTAAGCACACAAAATTTATTATATATAAGCTCCAGAACTGCTATAATCCATTTCAAGTTCAAGTCCCACTAAAGATCGAAGAACTCTCTTTAACAAAAATATGTTAAGTCCCGTAGTAAATAGCCGATTTATTTTTTAATCAATATTTCAGTGAGCCAAAAAAAGCTGCAAGCATACTTGTTCTAACGAAAAATTAATTAGGTAAATCTGTCCATATATGAGGAGATTATTCGACAACTATTATTTTAGGCGAACAATCCACTTCCGATATTCCGAACAAATAGTCCACAAAATTGTAAGCAACACCTTTCACACAAATAAAAATTTCGAAAACCGGTATTCAAATTTTCCCCAATTTCCTAAGAAAAATTATTTCTAGAAATGGTTTATAAATAGAGGGGTTATTCGATAATTAATATTTTTGGGGAAAAAGTTTTCCCCGATTTTCCGTAATTTATGGGACCCAGATGAAAGACCAAAATATAACTTTTGAAGTTGAAATAAAAAGAAAATATACAACAGAATTAATAACATCATTATAATTTTCAAGTCCGTTAAAAATTAACTTAATAGAGTGCACAATGTAGTTCTTTGCAATAGGTAATTACGCACTTTTGGTCTAAAAGAAAGGTAACCATGTTTCCCTCAAAAAGCGATCAAAGTTGTCACTATCCCGTTCTATAAAAAATTCACTCTTTTTACAAAGAATTTACTACGTTATGGCAACAACATTACGTTTAAGAATATTTGTGAAGTTAAAAATTTATGCGAAATACAGATTTTTAGAAAAGCATTGTCATTCAAGTTGTAACTGAATGTTGGAGTATAGCTTTTCTTTCAACAATTAAATAATCTTAATTTACTTAAAAGTACAAAGAATTTAGTTCAATAATTTTTCAACGACATGTGAAATTGAATGTTGAATACAACTACGTATTCGATAAATTTTCATTGAGTTTTTTTAATTTTTTGTTCCATTTTAATATCAAGGCTAAAAACTCACTAAAAATTGTTAAAATTGGCAAAAAGTCGTATTTTTTTCGATTTTTTGCTGAAAAAAAGTCGTAAAGCTCTAATATTTGGTGTGAACTAAGGATTTCTGTATTAACATCCATTCGCACTACAAAAGATATAAAAAAACTAAAAATAACTATTTTCTCCATTTTTTAATCAAGGCTATAACTCGAAATAAATGTTAGTGAATCGTGCTCTACTGTTTTCTTTTTTTTTTTTTTGGCGCATTGAAAAAACTAATTTTTATATTGAAAATAATTATAATAAAATATAAATTATTTAAGAATATTTAAAAAAATGTTGGACTATGGTTAGAAAATTTTATGTTGTTCGTTTTCGTAAAGAGCATCATTTGAAAATTTGAAAATTTTATGGTGTTCGTTTTCGGAGGATACTACTTGCTGGAATATTACTAATGACAACTCGCAGTACCCCACAGGCCAACAAAAAACTGTTTGAACATTTGAAATTTTAATGACGAAGATATTGCAAAAATTCTTGAATTATGTTTCGGTTGAAATATTTTAAATATGTTAATCAATAGACATTTCTGCAAATTTAATAGAAACAACTTTTTGAACCATTTATGCAATTTACTGCCTTATATAGTGAAAAATATGGTTTCAATTAAACAAATTTGAATGCATAATAGTTAATAGCTTTAGTCATTTTACATCATTATTGTTTTTTTTTTTTCATAATTAACCTTATCGCAGTGAGGCTTTTATACTAAATGCACTGTTAATATTTGATATAACACTTCTCGTTATTAATTTATTGCATATATTAATTTGTTAATTAGTTTAATAAGAAACTTTGAAAATTCTAAGTTTTAGTATTTTCCAAACTATTTTCATAATTTATACATATATAGATATTATAATAGTTAAACTCTCATAGTAACGAATATTATAAAACTCTTTAATTTTCACCACATTCCCTTAACATAACCCTATTCTAATTAAACTACTTTCACATTTAACTTTAACTACTCCACTCTACGACTACTAAAGCAACAACAACAAAAGCACGCCACCCCACCATTGCATTAATTGCAAAATTTTTTGGCCCATATATTTGCACACCTGTTTATCCGTTGACTCTAACACTTTCCAATAATACTTTTGACATTTCTTAACTTTAAACATTATTTAACAATATTACACACTTTCTTCAATATATAATTCACTTTAAATAGTGTTAATTTTTATTTTAATACGAACGACTCACATTCCAGCATGAGTTGTCAACGAGTGAAAGAATTAAACTAATAAATGTAAACAAAGCGAATTGAAAGGGTTACCAGAAAGTGGGGAAATGTTATTATGGTGGAATTCATATAGAGGTGTTTAATAAATTGTGGAAAAGGGCTAAACCGCAATACACAATATAACATACATTCAGTTAATAACTAATTTTTATGAAAAAAAATTATAATACCAAAACATAGTACTTTTTGATATCTCAAATCTTTTCCAAAGTAATAAAGTTAGAAATTAAAACTATATATGTACATATATGGTGTTCTTCTAACCTAAAGAAATGAATCGAAAATTATTTCAGAATAATTAAAAAAATGTTGGACTATGGTTAGAAAATTTTATGTTGTTCGTTTTCGTAAGGAGCATAGTAATTGTTGGAATATTACTAATGACCACTTAGAAGTGTTGTACTTCAGGCCAACAAAAAACTGTTTTAGCTTTTAAAATTTTAGTGAAAAAGAAAAAGCAAAAATTATTGAATTATATTTCGGTTGAGAGTTTCAATATGATTAGGTATACATATATATGTTTACTAGTACATAAAATAATTTATTTATATATATTAAGATCACAGAAAATCACTTACCATCAATAATGAAAGTGAAAATTTTGAGTGCAGCAAATCAATTTTAATCAATAGAAATTTCTTGAAATTATTATGATATTTGTTGTCTTATACAGCGAACAAATTTGAATACATAATAGTTAATAGCTTTAGTCATTTTTCATTATTAATGCTTTTTTTTATAATTAACCTTATCGCAGTGAGATTTTTATACATGGTTAATAATTTATATAACACTTCTTGTTATTAATTTACTGCATATATTAGTTTGATAATTGTTTGAAAATTCTAAGTTTTAGCATTTTCCAAACTTTTTTCATAATTTATATATAGATATTATAATAGTTAAACACTTTTGTTATAATAATTATCATAATTACGAATATTATAAAACTTTTTAGTTTTCACCACATTCCCTTAACACAACACTATTCTAATTAAACCACTTGCACATTTCACTTTAATTACACCACTCTACGACTACTAAAGCAATAACCACAAAAGCACGCATACAGCCACCCACCCCACCATTGCATTAATTGCCAAAGTTTTTGGCCCAAATATTTGCACTCCTGTTTATCCGTTGACTTTAACACTTTCCAATAATATTTTTGCACATTTTTTAACTTTAAACATTATTTAATAACATAAAGCACTTTGTTCAATATATAATTCACTTTATATAGTGTTAATTTTAATTTTAATACGAGCGATTCACATTCCAGCATGCGTTGCAGACGAGTAATAGAATTAAACTAATAAATGTAAACAAAGTGAATTGAAAGGGTTACCAGAAGGTTGGGAAATGTTCTTATGGTGGAATTCATATACAGGTGTTTAATATATTGTGAAAAGAGCTAAACCGCAATACACAATATAAAATAAATACGTTCAGTTAATAACTAATTTTTATAAAAAAAATTGTGATACCATTTAATGGTACTTTACATATTATTTCTGTTGAAAAAATTTTCCATCTCCATAAGTGGTAATAACGTTCTGCTACTCTGATTGTATATGTAAATAATTTTCTTTAATTTGATTCAAAAGGTGGTGCATTGGAATAATAATTTATTTTATTGGCCAGATCTACTTCTTTTTTGATATTTTATTACTAATAAAATGACAATTCTTGTTGGTTGAGGATTTTATATATTTTATGGAAATGTACAAATATTGCTGAAATGCATTCCGATTTTTGGTTAGGTAAGGGGTTAACGTTTAAGGTATCGATAGGTATCACAAAAAAATAAAAAATGTTTGTTAGATAATTTTCTAGCGTTTTCTTTTATAAATTATTTAATCTAAGAAGAAGATTTTTTTTAAATCAATTTAACAATAGACTTGTTGTCTAAATGCTGTTAAATATTGCGATAATTTATTTCATTTCATACCGCAATCTGACTTGTTTAAAAAATTAATGAAAAGCCTACTTCACCTGTGAACAGAATAACGCCTTTTAAAAAAAGATCATAAAGGATCTTTTCTACAGACCGACACAAACAAAATCAAAAAAAAAAAAAAAAGAAAACTACAATTCACTTGAGCCAATTAATAATACCAAACATGCATGAAAAGTACAAATATCATCAGTTAAAATAGCATAAAAAATATGTTAAGGATATTAATAAGGTTAGGCTAACCAAAATACATAATAAATATTTTTTTTTTTTCAAAAAAAAAACATTAAAATACAATAGACACAACGGAACCTTTTGTAAGTAAAATCATAACAAATAGACAAGTGAAAGCGGCTTTATTTTTCTGAGCTAAAATGTACAGAATGTCGTAATATTTTCATGATTTTTGTTTAGGTATAAAAAATGAATAATATTTCGTAAAACAGGTTGGAAAAGAAAGGGATTTATTTATATTACTGCCAATTTGAACAATAACATCTTGAAGTAAAAAAGATAAAGGAGTTTGAAACACAAAGGCGCTCCGTTTATTTTTTTATACGACACTGAGTTTGCAAAAAAAAAATTAAATAAATAAAATAAATTGACAAAACACAAAAGACGGCAAATGTTTGAAGTCAAGGCGTTAAATCTGTTGCACTTTACTTCAACTGTCTTTAACACAGATTTGTAAGGCTTTAAATAACTAACATAGAAGTCCTTAAAAATAAAATCCATATAAACACAAGTCATCACTCAAATGATTTTGAAGGACTAACAGAAATTTTTAAAATCTAAGCAGTGATTGCGCAAAAAATTTAATTTTTACTAAACTAAAGTCAAAAGAAAAATACATAAACAAAAGTTTGATGGCCTTAAAAAAAAAGCATCCTTGTGTGCGATCTGATTATGAGGTGTTTCTCCAACTTATTCTTCGTGCCATCAGTTCCTACATATGAAATTTGGTTTTGTAAAATAAAAGCAACGCCTTCATTAAATTCATTTCCACATTTGTTTGGTTCGATATCATTCATTTCTTTCGGCCAGGCTTTTATTTGTGATAAATTTTATTTAGTCTCTTCTCATATTTTCTGATCATGCCCGAAAAAAAGTGTCAACTTAACAAAAGCATTGACGGCATGAACAAATAGGCCGCCACATTGCGGCACCTTTAATGCACCATGGGGAGTCCTATGCGGTAGTTTTTCATTTCTTTGTAAGGTCGGCATTTTCTCATTTCATTTGGCTGCCCTTAATTTTTCTTTTACTGCTGCTGCTGCTGCTGCTCTTGATCATGGCAATAATGTGTTGATGATCTTTGTCTCAGTTATTTTTTTCTTCTGTGTTTTGTTGTTATTTTTTTTTTAAATTTTGGGTTAAATTTGTTTGTATTCTTTGTTAAGAGGGTGAGACTTATGATTAGTTAGTAAATATTTTATTAATGTGTAAACATTCTAAAAAGAGATTTGTTTTATTATTAATGTTAGTTATGCAGATTCAAAAAGAGATATTAAATAGAAAATTAGAGGTTTCATTGCATTAAGTTAAGAAAAATCCATGAATTGTTTCTATAGAACCGTTCTTGTTAAGTTATTTCATAAAGCTTAGCTCCCTCCCCATCACTAACTGCAAAATCTGAATTATCCAATAACTTCTTAATTTATTAACCGATTTTTAAAATAGTTTTTTGTTTGTTTGATTTAGTTTGCTTGAAGTTTGCTGCCATATTTTTTTTAATCGGGGTAAATATATTGATTTCTTTGTAAAGAGTGTACCGGTTTCCCCATAAAATTTTCCTGTAACTTTTATTTTGTTCTTCGAATAACCCACCGCAAATTTTAAGAAATTTTTTCCGCGGAGATAGGTGAATAGTAATATTTAATTTGTGTGGCCTATTCCAGTTTCCTAGTAATCAATTTGGCTAGCTATAAGGAAAGGTGGTATCTCAACTTTTACCTACTTTACAGGAGAAGGAAAAAACTCAATAAAATCTAAAATAATAACATGTAAAAATGAGTTAGGGCTTTTATTTAATTACTGTAAATCTGTTATTCGTCAACATAGGAAACTGAATTTTTTAAGGGAGGTGTAGTTGAGTTTTGTATACCAGAAGAGGTAAAAAAACCGATTTTGAAGAAAAACGAGATACGATCTTTCTATATTAAGCCATCGATATATTCATGTTTAATATATATATATTTTTTTTTTTTTTGAAAATTTATTGATAATAAATTTCTTTAGGAAGGAAACATATTAATTTTATTATCAAAAGTAATTTGAAACAAATACGACACAAAACACAAGCAATAAAAAATTAAATATGTACTAGGAATATATATGTACTCGTATGTATGTACTTCTTTAAAATGCTACTGAACTTTTGACATCTAAATTCCTTTCATCAATTATCGAAATGAGAAATTTCCGTTTCTAAATCCTTAAACTTAACCATTCCCATCATTCTGCATTATATGAGTATATTTTCCTTTTACCACATTTTATTTGCTGAAGCATAACCAAATTGCTGGTAACGCCTTTAAATCTTTCACACCAAACTCCACTATCTTAGTACGAGTATGTACTCGTATGTAGTTTGTTTAGTTTTCTTTAAAGACTTTCGTTTCAGTGTTAGAAATATGTCAAAATTTACGATCCTGTCTCTTACAAAAAAGAAAATTGTTACACAATTACGGATAATAATTACGAAATATATTGTGTGGTTTCTAACTATGGCTGTATAAATTTCATTAAGTACGCGGCGGCGTAATACTATTATTGACACTCTAACACGATGTTTTGTAATAAAATTCTTAGCTGTCAACTGTTGCTACTACACCAACCATAACATACACCGTGTGACAATTGGACAACCACCATCGTCAACGCCAGCCAGCCAGCCAGCTTGTGTGTCATTGCATGACATGTCAAATTAGGTTATTGCTTGTTTCTTTGTTTTTTTTTCTTTCTTTAACGATGGGATTTTTCAAATTTCATTTCTTCTAAATATGTGAGATATTGCACTTAAAATAGGTTTAAGTCTTAATATGTCATACTAAATGCTTGTGTGTATTATTTTGGTTATTTTTTCATATTCCATAGATGTGTTTTTTTACTGCAGTTTTGTGGGTTGTTTAGAATTTGTTAGAGCATATTATATTTTATGACACTTAATTTACATTTTGGCGGCAAACTTTTGACAGATTTGTCACGGCTATAATGACATGTATGCAAAGAGAGAGAGAAAAAACATCATATCAGACATACGCAGTGTAAACAATTTCCTCTTACTCTTGTATTATGCAATAAGAGTTGCCAGAAAAGAGTTCATAGGACACAGATGTACTTTTAATAATTTTGTCTATAATTTTTAATATCCATATAAAATTCATTAAAATTTGAAGGAGCATCTTTTAATTGTTATAAATATAACATGTCAATTTTTGTCTGTAAAATTAAAGCTGTGTTTGTATGTTCCCTATAGGAAGCCAAGCAGTAGGAAAGGTTTTGAAATTTTGCAACCGTTTTATAGATGATGCGCAAATTCAAAGAGCATATTGGATAAGGAAAGCGTACTTACCACACAAAGTAGAAATTAATAATCAGGTTAAAAAAATACTTTTAAAAATATTACGTTTTTTGCTACACTGTTATTTAAGATCTTCGCTTTAGAAATTTTTCACAATAAAGCACGATATTTTTCTTACATTTTGCAGATAATTTTGTAAGCCACTAATGTGTTTTTTTCTTTGCTAACAAATCGAATCGTTAAACAATGACTCATCAGCTAGTGACAAGAGTTCTATACGTTTAATTTAATTCAGTAAACCGGATATAAATGAGAAGAATTGGATTTTCATACCTTCTTTTATCCAAACACTTGCTATGATTAATTCAATTTATTTCCCTTAATAAATATTTTTGAGGTTATGCTACGGTTACCTTTTGAACACAATCTTGTATGTGTGTGTGTGTGGCGGTCTTTATATACGTTTTTCTTTTTTACATCTTTTATAACTTGTGTGGTTAAGTTGCTAAAGTGAAACACAAAAGGTCATGTGTTAAAAGAGCGAAAATCCTTCCGGCTTTTGAGCCATAATTGATGACAGTTTTATATTACCGCACATATACACACACACACACACGCAGGCGAAAGAAAGTAATTATAACAAGAACAAGTGTAAATGTCACATTTATTATTAAGGATTAAGACAACAGAAAAGACATTTTTGTGCTAAGTATTTTTTTTTATAAATATAATTTTTTTCCTATTTTTTAGGGAGAGACTCTGATTTGAGTGACACCGAATCGGAGCCTGGTATACCCTTGAAACGAAAACAAAGAAGATCGCGAACAACTTTCTCAGCTGATCAGTTGGAAGCTTTGGAAAGAGCCTTTGCCCGCACTCAATATCCCGATGTATATACCCGTGAAGAATTAGCCCAATCTACCCAACTAACGGAGGCTCGCATACAGGTCTGGTTTAGCAACAGAAGAGCACGTTTACGCAAACATTCTGGTGGTAGTGGAGGTGGTAGTATGAATGGTGTTTTGGCTGGTCCAGGAGTATCCAATGCAGTGTCTGCTTCCACGGCAGCAAGTGGCTCCACACCACTTGGCTTTGGTCCTTTGGCTATGGGTTCAATGGGTTATAGTCCGGCAGCGGGTACAACAGCATCAAGTTCGGGTATAAACGATCAGCATAGTGTACATGCAGCAGCAGCTGTAGCTGCAGCGGCGGCTCATCATCCGTCCCATCATCACCATCATCCTCATACGCAAATGGGCGGCTATGATTTAATGGCCGCTCAATCGGCTCATCAGGGTTTTGCAGGCAGTTTTCATAACACACATTTCAGTGGGCAAAACTACTATCATCAGGGTAAGTTCGGAGAAGTTAGTTGCGCGATTTCTGTTTTTCGTTTATTAATTTTTACATTTAAATCTTCTCTCCTTTAGACTATTCCAAACTTTCCATTGACGATTTCTCCAAACTCACTGCCGAAAGTGTTTCGAAAATTTCACCTTCTTTACATCTCACCGATAATTATGCCAAATTAGAAAATCCTTCGAACTGGTCTCAGGCTGCCGCTTATCAATCGGCGGCAGCTGCAGCTAATTACAATGCTGCAGCGGCCCATCATCACGCGCATGCAGCGGCAGCAACACAACACTCTCTTAACGATTATGCGGCGGCGGCCAATGTCTCGCTAACACACAATAATCCGATGAATTCAGCGGCGGCAGTTGCTGCTACAGCCTACCACCAGCATCCCTTATCCTCCCAGAGTGATACCAAATATTGGAGTTAAGTTAGTAGAATACAAAATGAAAGCACACGAGGCCACTGATCTCTTTGTTGCCCATAAAGAGACAATAGCTAAATACAAATTTAGGAAAATAAAACGAAAGCATTTGTATGTTCAAATGAAATATACATATATTTCGTTTGAAAGACTATTGAATGAAAATTATAATGGTGTTTGGCTTTCATTACATGTGAAATATCCCCAGCGTTTTGCAGGAAATAACAACGAAAAATTTTTTATTGATTTCTTATTTTTTGTTATTGACTTCATTAGATACTTTTATGAGATGGTCATTAAAAAACTTTTGTATATAACGACGACGATGATAGCGTACATTTTAAGGTTAGAAGAGTAGTTTTTGGTTTTAAATTATTTTTGAAGTAAATGAAAAGTTTACATTAAATAAATATGAAAAGTATATTTTATTGAAATGATATTAAAATAAATGACTTTAAATGTGGCATCGTTGCAATGTAAACACGGTAAGTTTCTATATGCAGGGTACCCTTCAGCACTAAATGTATTTCTTTTTTTTTTTTTTTTTTTCATTAGGACCAGCACTTAGGGGATGACCCCTACGTATGCAGTGCACTGTGCCGGAACTCAAGTTGAGGGATAGGGTAGAGAAGATAGATGTTGAAAATTTAGAAGACTTAACTCTTTCACAAGTCTGCTTTGCGCGTTATGTTAATTTTTTAAGGCAGTGTTGTCTTACTAATGTACATTAGAGAAAATTAATGATATTGTTTGACTTGCTCTGGCCAGGGTTTGAACCCAGGCCCCAAGTCATTGTTTGCTTAGTAGTCAACGCGCTAACCACTTCAGCCAACACCACCCTCCAATGAAGGATGGATGATTGGCGGCAGCTAAGCAGAGACTTCAAGCTGGAAAATTTGGATTTTAATTAAAAAAAATATTAGAAACACTTACTGATTTCATTTGACTGAAATAAAACTGCATTAAATTGTTTTTTTTTTTTTTTTTTCGATAGTAAAGGAAGTGAAACATTGACATTTAGTTTATTTTTCTGTTTTGTTTGAAATAATTCGCACTTGTTTTTTTTTTCTTTTGTGTTCAATAATAATATGGTTTAAATAATTGTTAAGTTTTATATATTAATTATTTTGTATTGACAACATCAGACTTACAATTACTGTAAATATGTTTATGTGTGTGTGTGTGTATGTGTGTGTATGTGTGTTTTGTTTTTAATAATATAATTTGTTTTAATTTTGTATATAAGACATTAATAATTTTGTGTGTGCGTGTGTGCGTGTCAGTGTGTTTGGGGAGATATATTTAACATTTATATAATATAATCTTTTATCTAAATGTTTTTGGATTTTTTAGGGCTTTTTTTTATTAAAATTTAAATCAAACGGATTTTTTTATTAGATATATAATTATTTCATTTTTTTTAATAAGAAAAAATTATATTTTATTCTTCTTGGTTTTTTTTTCTTGAGAGATTATTGTCAATTTTTTATTACAAGATTTTTCATGTTCATACTTGTTTGGGTCCAAATATGTTATATTTTGTTTTACTTTTTTATTTTTCTTTAACTTTTATTGTCTTTTTTCTTTGTTACTTAAAACATTTTACTCTGTTTAAGAGATTTTCAAATATTTCTCCTTAAAAATTATTGTCCTTTATTTCAAGCAGTTTGTTTTTTTTCCAAATATTTGTTATTTTAACATATTTATATTTTAAATACATGCAATATAAATTTATAAATATTTATAAGAAAAAAAATTATTGTCTTGCTTAAATTATTCTCTAAATTTTGTTTATTTAAATATCAAATTTAGGAATTTATGTTTAAATATGTTTTTCTTTTTAGCGTTTATTGTCTTAAGATTCAAACTAAAAAAATCTCACTTCTTCTAGCCTTTGTATTTTGTTTTTTTTATAAATAGCAGCCATTTTTTACAAATAACAAATTACAAATTACAAATTAGTTTTTAAAAGTTTTTTATATCTTTTTTGAAGATTTAATTTAAAACATTTTCTACTAAATGATATTATTGTCCAGATATGTTGTTATTTAATTGTTTGTTGGATATATTATTAAAGATATGGTAATATTGATATAAATAGTTGATTTTTTTTTTTCAAGTGTTTAAATATGTTCAAATATTATTGTTTAACACATTTTAATTTTCTACTTAATTTCATTTTTCAGTAATCTGATATAAGTCATGATACAATAATTAAAGGTAATTCCATTGCAAAACGAATGCAATTTTAATTCGATCATGTAGACTATAAACATTAGAAAGTATTGTTTTAGTACACATACTTTCCATTCCGGAAACATAACTAAGATAAACAAAGAGAGGCCAAAGGGGTTTTAATCAGGTGTCAAGTGACCTACAACCCTATTTTTATATGTTCAACTTTTTTATATCCTTGATTAATCCATTTTCGTACAATCTTTAATTAAAAGTCGAGGTGAACTCCCAAATCATTTTTTATATTTGACAGATAGTTGCAAACATTTAACCTTCATCCTTCGACTAATATATAACTGCATTAACTTTCGAATATAAGATTTTTTTGTTAAAATGTTAACTTTAGAATTAATGCATTACAAATTTGCCTTTCTTTTAGGATTTAATTTGAATAGAAATGGCAGCACTAATTGACTGACTACCTGCCGTATTAAAAAAGTGTTTAGCAAAATCGATCAAATTAATAACACTAAAAAGTTCAAAGCCTTGCTAAATAATCTCGTCGGCTGCCATACTAGTTACGAAAATAATAACATTCCCGCGATCACCGCCATTTAACTTTACCTTTTATTTTTGTATCATGGTGGTTTTTTTTTTTTTTTTTTTTGTAAATTTTTATAATTTCTTTAATTTAATAACGATAATTAGCATCATTACGCCGAAAACTTCTGCGATGCATAGCTGTTATACGTGGTGGTGTGCCCCAAGTATGCAATGGACCATTTAAAGCAGCAGGATGTCTAAGAATATTTGGTGTAGCAGCCGAAAATGAGGGCAAATAGTTAGTATTTATGCTGCGTGCGTGTTCCTCCGTTTGTACATAGTTTGGCCAGCGACCACGTATACCAGCAGCACCCCAATGAACTACGGGGCGATAGGGTAGGAAACAGCGCTTACAAACGGCTGCGGTGGGTTGACGCAGTCGCTCTGGTTGGGGGTAATACTCGGCCTAAAGTGGCAGTAAAACAAATATTTGCAGTTGATACGATTTTTTTCATGATAATTCAAGGTCATTTAAGAAATAATAAAATTAATTGATTTAAATTTTTAATTATAATATTTTTCTAAAATAACATTTCACTTTCTAAAAAAAAAAAATACAAACAAGCAATGTCATTCATATCTTAAATAATTTACTCGTACATATTTAGTTGTATGCACACTGACATTTAGTTTATTAAATTGCTAATAGAAGTTCTTGTCACATACATACATACAATTCATGCAGTTCTAGGTAGCAGTTAAAGATAAAGTTAGCGAGTAGCAGATAATATTATTGCTGTGTATGTTTAATTGAAATATTTACAATATATTTATTTCGATATCTTTTGTCATGTCTGTATAATGCACATACATACACACATACGAGTATGTGTGTGGACTGGTGCTGAGATCACAGCACGTTCACTTTTGCGCCTCATGTACTTTTAAATGCAAAACATAATTGTCAAGATCTTTTTGGAGATATTTAAATAAAATTTTGAATCATAATATATGCCCAAAGTAATCCTAAAACATAAATATTTTACGAGTTTTTTTTGTATCAGTTAAATAAGCAGGTTAAATTCAATCAGTAAAATAGCCCACTTTCATCTCTTTAATTTTCTTTTTCAATTAAATGTGTTTTGCAGAAATTCCTAAAATTCTAGTTAATTTGGTAATTGTCTTTGCTTTTCACCCTCTCAAATAGACAACCAACTACTCCATCAGAAAATCAATTAAAATCTTTTAAATGTCTTTAAGAATTACAAATGAAGTAAGTTTTAACAACAACAAAAAAATATTTGACGATTAGAGAATAGGAAAAACTAAGCAAATATTTGTAGGTTATTTTCTGAAATAAATCTAGAGATATAACTTAAAAATATTTCTGGCAGCACTGATAATTGTTATGGATTTGACGCTCTCTATATATGTATGTGGTGATCTAGTTGTGGTGGTTGTATTAGCTAAGACAGCACATTGAGAATGATTTAGTTCTCCTTGAGTTCGGCAACAGTTTTATAAATACAAATGCCAGAGTAGTATGAAAAGTCCAATCAGAAAAGCAAGTTAAGAAGGTAAACGTATTCTAAATGATTTGTTGCTACAGAGAATTAAACGATCAATGAAATTTATGCTAAAGAAGACTAATAATTATTTTTTATCTATTTTCTCGTATCATCTATTGTTCGCTCTATTTCTGTTTCATTTAATATTGTGGTAATTTGATTTACCGCCTGTCATTTTCGAAACATATAAATAATATATAAGAAATAAATTCATTAGTTTTTGTTTTCATTTGATACAAAAACTTGCAATAAAATTGCAATTCTTTTTAAATTTCCTCTCCATAAAAGAATAGGAAATTATATTCTTGTCATGACTTGTTTGTGTTCAAAAACTTGCATACATGCACATCGGCGTCATCTTCATCATCATCATCATCATCTTCATTAGTCTGTACTTTTTTAGCCAATAACACATGACATTGTTGGAGTTTTAAAACAAATAAAACTGTTGCAAAGTTTTGAAAGACAAAATTAAATTAGAATTGAAATTGCAATTGCAATTTCTAAAAAAAAAAAAAACGTTTTCCTTAAAGCACTCACAAACACACTTTAACAGTTTACATGAGTGCCTTAGTGAGTGCTCTTGTAAAAAATTTCTTATGCCGACCGAACTGTTTACAATACACATGCAGTGGAAAAATTGTAGGCAAATTGTATTTATTTATTCAATTCTTTTATCGAACCACAATAAAAATTAGTAAAGATGCTCTGTGTCATAAATTGAAAAACGAAAATGAAAAATAGAATAGTAATCATAGATTTTATCATGCATACTCTTGATATTATAAATGATAAAGTTTGAATGTTTGTGACACTAAAAAGGGACAATCGCTTAAAGGAAATCTCTATTCAGATGAACTAATGGATAGTGTTTTACCCAAATTAAAATATAGGGTAGTTTTTAAAGCGACTGGACATTTCCTTCGGCAGAAAATTGAGAAAAATATAATAATGCCATTTTTTTCGAATATTTTGTATTGGAAATCGATGTACCTACAGAAAATGATCATTCACACGAAATATTAAAAAATTTAAAAAATAAATGGTCGAGATATATTTTGAAATTTTCAGTGCTTTATTACTTAAAAACTTTTTCATTAAATTTAAATAAAAATATCCCTTCATTATCTCTTGATTATTTTTCGGGGACTTTTAAAATTTTTCATTTTGTGAAAAAGAGTTTCCATTGAAAACAAAATATAATATTTTTGGCACCATTTTTCCTATTTTGAGGGAATTTTTCTAGTTTAGGATTATTTTTAATTTTTTAGCTGGGAGCCTTTTCTTATGGAGCTCAAATGTCAAATCATGTAACATTTTTCTGAATATAACCTTACGAATCTTGACCTCTATGATAATTTTCACTTAAAAGAAAAATGGTTTGGAATCACATTAAAATAAATTTATATGCATAATTAATTTTCGAAAATTCTGGCAAAATAAATGACCACCACTGTATCTGTCAGTCTTAAACAGCATGTTGCATTTTTCTTAGTTAAACTGTGTGGAGTTTTGAACAAAACAAATAAATTAGAAAATATTGTTTAACGAACTCTAAATGCAATTTATTTTCTTGATTTCTTGCGTAACAAAAAACAATAGAAATAAGAAAAGAAAATTATAAATAAATTAAAAGGTTGGAAGGACCATAAACCTGTTGAAATCTCTAACTTTCGTAGTTGTCTTTATTTAACGGTGCTAAAGAAGTGTTTTTTGACAAATAATTACAGAATCAATACATTAGTTTTTGTATCGGATTAGAGTTTTGTAGTATTTGTGAGAAAGGTTTTAAAAATTTAATCAAATTCGGATTTTTCCTGATTTTCTTGTCATGAGTTTTTTTTTATTGAAACTACATTATTTCTAATTCCAAAAAAATTTGTTATTTTGGCTTAGGTTAGAATAGAATATAATTGAAAAGTTGATAGATGTGATCGAAGGACCGGCACTGCGACACCTATTGGATCTTTTGTGCCAAGGATCTCTAAATTAAACCAAGCTCTGAATGACTCTCCTTATGAAAGTCAGCACAGAGCTTGGAGAAGTCCGCCTAATATCATCTGAACACACAAATTCAGAAAGAAAAATGTACCTTCTATTATTACATTCACAGAGAATGTGTGCCATTGTCTCATCCTCTTCCATGCATAAACGGCGCTAGGTTGAGCGAACTAATTAACTTTTCCAAAGATGGTAGTTCAGTCCATAATAACCGGAGAGGAAGCCAGTAACTAGCCGTAAGTCGTTTGTGTTGAAATTCAGGATGCCATTGTTGATTGTATAATTTGGCCTGCCTTAAACCGGGATAAGCCACCCAAACTTTCTTAGCGGTCGACATGTCGTTCTCTCTGATTAGAGTTGTTGCAGTCGACCAATTTACGCCACAAAATGGCTCTGGGCCTATAAGAGGAGCGGCAGAGGCCCTCTTGGCCAATTCAACCACTACCTCGATACCCGGATGACCGCTATGGCCAGGTATCCAGTAAATGGAAACCTTGTTCCGTATCGATATCTTCTGAAGTGAGTCAAAGCACTCTAAAACAAGCTTAGAAAGGAATTCCCATGAAACTAAACCTGACTATCAGAGAAGATGCGCGCCTTTAATGCCTCTGCTCAAATTAATATGAACACATTTGGTGATTGCCTGTATTTCCACCTGAAATTCCGTGGGCAATTTACCCTTGGGTACTGAGATTTACACGTTGGGTCCACAGACTCCAGCGCCTACTCCATGTAAAGTTTTGGATTCATCCGTATACCAACATAAGCTTCTGGAATCCACAGAGGGACCGTTACCCTCCCACGTGGGTTAAGCGGAATTGTGACATTGAATCTCTTGTTGAACCTTTGTTCACAGATTATTCTGTCGCTAGGCATCCCTAAAAGCTTTCTGCAGGACAATGTATTCAGGATCGATGAATGCCCGTTGCCAACACAGCGAGCAGAGTTACCGATACCCATCCGATAAGCGGCCATTGCCGCAGAGGATCTTATAAAGATTTGAATAGGTGTTAACCCAATCAAGGCCTCAATGGCCAAAGTTGGACATGACCTCATTGCACCTGTAGCAAGATGACACGCTATTGTCTGAGCCTTGCTGAGTTTGTTCTTCGCCGTAGTCTGGAGAGTCTTCTGCCACCAAACAACTGCGCCGATCCACATGATAATTTTTGGGCTCAAGCCGCAGGTGCACCCAGCAGAACTGTTCACCGCCCAGATCGCCCTAGTGGCTTTCTGTGTAACACATTCAACATGACGGTTGCAAATCAACTTGCATAACATAGCCCCCAGATATTTGACTTCGGTCGAAAAAGGGTAATGCGCCCATTCAGCAGGATTGCCCCGAGACCAGTTTCCTCTTAAGAAAGTAAGGTACCAGAATAGTTTTGTCAGAGTTGATAGTAAGGCCGTATCTCCCACATCATGTCATAGCAGTGCTCAATGCATCATTCATGATGTCTGAGAGAACGTTACCGAATTTTCTAGTTGCCATCACAACCAGATCGTCAGCATAGGCAATAACTTCATGCCCTTGTTCACTAAGAATGAGGAGAAGTTCATCCACCACCTTGGGGACACCCTTTGACTCCATTAATAGTAACCGTATCGTTACCCATAGAAGCAGTTATGTCCCTCCTCCAATGATCTAATCTATCTCACAGAAGTGACGTCAAGACCCTTTTGCCTAAGAGAGCATTCTATCGAATCACAGTTGGTGTTATCAAATACGCCATTGATGTCCAAAAAGGCACACAACGCGATTTCCCTGACCTACGAGCCTTCTCAATCTTACTAGCAAGATGATGCTTAGGTTCATTCAATTAAAACTTTTGTCACAAATTACCAACAGCAATTCAAAAAAATTATTTATTATTTCGACCTTTAAAGTTGAATAAATAAAAATTAAAAAGATAAACTTTCAAAGGATATTAAATCAAATAAAGGTAAATTGAAAACAGCTTGAATAAATAACAAACGGTGAGACAAAACAAAAACTTCAAACACTTAAGACACGGTCAGGACATTTTGCAACAAGTAAAACAAATATCAGAATCAATAACAACTGGCGGAAAGAAAATATAAAAGAATACCAGTCAAGAGATATTGTGAAATAAGACTTAAGTAAAATAGAAAATAATTTATTACAAGGATATTACAAATGTTAGATTTTTAAGAAGGGATACACGCGCATACACAGGCAGACGGACACATAAATAAAATGTGAGAAAAAAATGGAAAATAATACTAAAGAAAAATACACAGGAAGTACAAGACACAAGATACTGGCTATAATTCACATGCATACACACACACATAATCTCTACATGAGTGTTCCAATAGAGGAAGAGAGAGAGAACACGTGTTGTGTATCCATATATTTTTATGATACAAGTAAAAGCCAATGCAAAGCTTACACAAACACATGCAATACCACATTTACAACATTTACAGCAGCTGCATGGATAGTAAAGCTCTTTTCTAGATTTTCTATTTATCTATTTTATTTTCTTTTTGGTTTTTCTTTGAGTTATTTGTAACATTAAATACTCGTATCCTGTTTAGCATAGAAAATCTTACTAAAGATTTCTATTTTATTATTTTTTTGTTGGTAACAAGAAATATTTTAATACTAACACAGAGACGTCTCTCAGATTTTCTTTTTGCGAAGCTTTTAACATCGTATATTTAGTTGTTGGTGTTATTGGTAGAAAACTTTAAAGAATCGCTGCTAGCAACCGAGCATTTTTATCATAAACTGTAAATTAAATGTCGTTGACTGTGAGAAGCCTTTTACAATAGGTTCACTGCCATTATGTTTTCTAGATTGAAATCATAGAGAGAGCGAAACGGAGGATAAGAAAAATACATTTTCTTGGTTGCCATCCTTATAAACAGTAGAATGAAGGATAATACCCTTTAAATATTGTCCTGCAGCTCGCTAGAGACATTTAAATAAGCGGTTGCCTATATTTGTACCACAAAGTCTCCAGCAGAATACAGACTTAAACGGTGCATCACTTTTGCGGATTTAATCAGCATGTTTGCAGTGGTCATAGATTCCCAAAACAAGAACAACATTATTCTTTATAAAATTTGGGTAATTGGGACCACTGAGACTAGATAATCACAAGCCCCGATATGACTGCCAATATAGCCTCGATATCAGCTTTGTGGATCTGCATGTCCAGCACTAATGTACTGGTATCCTTTCCATACATAGAAAAATACTTTGAAAATGTCCCACATGAGCCGATGCAATTTTACCTCTTTGCTTTTTAATTTTCAGGCATCCTTTCATGTCGTTAATTCACATCCCTTCCCTACACTAAATTCACACTAAGCAAGTTTCTTAGCACCAACTCTGATTTTATGTTGAAGACATCAGAGTTTGAGGCAAAACAAGCTGGGCCCAAATTACGGCACTCGATATCGATCGAAATTTCAATACAATTTAAATGTAAATTTCGATCGATATCGAATGCCGTAATTTGCCCCCTGCTTAATATAAATTTAGATCTGTTTACGTCTCTGCTTTAAAATTCCTTCAAAACAACTTGTCTTTCAAAAATATTTTTAAATAAAATATTTTAGACAAATGTCTTATCACTTGTAATTCCTGATATTTTTCCAAACATAAAATATTTTTCCCTGGACGTCGTTTGTTTAATATGTACGTATGTGTGTAAGAGTGTGTAAGTGTGTGTGAATGTATGTTCATGTATGTAAAGATGTAGATTGCTAAAATTATTTAAATTCTTGCTATATTTCCATTTTTCATTTAAGCTACATATTTGCTATTATAATAATAATGGAAACAACAATAACAAATTAATTTAATTAAATATAATCAAAGTGACACAAAAAGCAAAAAAAAAAACAAATAAAGCAAAAACCTAATAAGAGCAGGATCTGATTTGACATTAATTTTACATTTTTCGCTTTTATATCGATTGGACAGCCACAATGTACACTACACATATTTGTTTGATTGTTTGTTTGCTTGTTTAGTTGTGTGTGTGTGTGTGTGTGTCTGTATGCTAAATTACATGCTTCAATTACACTTCAATTCACAATTCAGCTACAAACGTTATCAAGGCAAGGGAAACGTAATTTTGAAATGCAATCAATTAACAGAATGACAATGAAACCAAGAAACGAAAATAACGTTAGAAGTAGTAATAGAAGAAGTAGTAGTAGTAGGATTAGAATAAACTGAAGAAACGAAAAAGATAGCACACAAATCACCGCCATTTACTCATACAAATTGCCTGGCACGTCCAGAACGACTAAAACGGCCTCCACCTACACCGGAACCAGTGGTACTGCGTAATGCCCGATATGATGGCAAAAATCCCGAACGATAAACAGCACCTATATGTCGCTTTGTAGGTGCCGCATAGTGTTCATCATCATCATCATCATCATCATCATCCGAACTATCAACATCTAAACTATTTGCAACAGCAACAGCATCTTGGTCAGGCAGTTGGGTGAGAGGTAGTGCTATTTCTTCCTCTTCGGGATTTGGTAATAACTGTGCATGTGCTAATCCAAATAATTCGGGATCCTTGGAGGTATCTTTGAGTTTATTTATTTTTTTTTTTTTTTTGTTGTGGATTTTTTGAAATTTTGAATTTTTATTGTTTAGTGGTTTTGTATATATTATATAAATAATTTATTTAATATTTAGCATACTTTTGGGGTTTATATTTTATTTTAATATATTTATAAAGTATTAAATATTTTTATATAGTTTATATACAAAAATATGTATTTTATTGCATTTTTTTTATATACATTCCCTAACAGTTAAAACGGAACAATTAAAAAAATAGTACTCACCTAAAAATCTCTTTTGGGCCCGACCAAAATCATCCCAATCCAAATCGGCATAAGTTCCATAGTTCCAGTAGTAAGCCAAAGG
Organism: Lypha dubia; assembly: GCA_947311025.1. Classification (NCBI taxonomy): domain Eukaryota; kingdom Metazoa; phylum Arthropoda; class Insecta; order Diptera; family Tachinidae; genus Lypha; species Lypha dubia. Next base: position 31,648,396 of record OX371264.1, on the reverse strand, counting down.
ATCAATATAAGTACTGTATTGAGATGGCAAATACACAGCATCTTCGCCACGTTTCTGTTGCACGCCGCCATGTACGGGAGAGCCTTTCAATGCCCCAATATTACGTTTCTCGTTATACAGACGTGAATTGTAACGCGCCACTGAAGCCAAGTTTCGTTTTGGTTGATTTCGATTAAGCTCTTGATTTTGTTCCAGATTTTGATTTGGATTGCCCAACAGGCCCAACCGAGCCAAAGTTGCCAAGTTACGTTTGCCACTTGGCAACTGAAAATCTCTAGCCAAAGTACCAATATTGCGTTTGCCATAACTCATTAAGCCACCGGATCTTGCTATTGATCCCATATAACGTTTGTCTGCCTGTTGATCATCATCACGTTCTAGCTCGGGATCGGGTGGGGGCAATTGTCCGTTCTTTGCCAGTGTAGCTAGACTACGTTTAGCAGCTGCTGCATTATTATGCAAAAGACCTTGAGCTGCTAAAGCGGCCACTGAACGTTTATCTTCATCCAAGTAATCCATATCATTGTTAAGACTTTGTTCTTCGCCCTCTTCGAGTTGTCGATCACGTATAATGTTGCGTAACTGATTGCGCAGGGAAGCGACCTAAAGAGGACCAAAAAAAAATATATTAACAAATATATTAAAAAACAAGATTTAATGAAAATTACAAGAAGAAATATTATAGCCAATAATAAACAAAATGCAATAAAATTTTTCAAGTAATATTTTTAAATAGTATCACGTCTATATTTTAGTTACGTTTTGGGTTTATTTTACCAACTTTTGCATGTATTTTAAAAAAGTCTCCGTCACATAAATTATTTGCTCCTAAATGTATACAAAAAAACATATTTTATGTATTATTTTTACTTAAGGGGCTGTGTACATATTACGCAACGCTTTTTGCTAATTTTTCAGTGCAAAATTTCCAATCCGTAACAAATTTTTAACCCCCCACGACCCCTCACCCGACCAACCATGGACCGTTACGTAATATGTGCACAGCCCCTAACAAAGGCTGCGCTTCTATGCTTTTCGACGGGGGCAACATTAGCTGATTTTAAACACCACAAAGTAACAACTTTTTATGAAATTTTTTTATAATCGTGCTTTGCTCAAACTTTTTTTCTGTTTGCCAACGATTAAATCTTTATGAATAACACTTTTCGTTGACATCTTATTCCTTTTTTGTCTTAAGTTTTGTCTGTTTTGGCTTACGAAATAGTTATTTGATTATAAACTTTTCAACTTTAATAGCTTTGAAGTGGCAAATCTATAGAAATCACACAAAAGACGTAAAAAAGAAAATCCTTAATGAAAAATAACTCCATCAATTTTAATAAAAAGATTTTATTATACCCTGCTGTTTTTAAAATTTCAAAAGAAACTGAAAATCCCAAAAAAAAAAGAAATCTACTTACGTGCATTTGATATTGCGGACTTGGATATGCCAGCTGGTTTATAATGGATTCTAATTCACAAGGCGATACATTGGCTACATCGTCTGTGGCTTTGACGGCACGTGGATGCTGTAACTGCAAAAGGTAAAAGAAGTGAACAAAACGTAAGTACAAAAAGTTATATTTGAAAAAAGAAATTCATTTTTATTTTTTAGCTAAAGCAAAAAGATTTGTTAAGAAAAATCAAAATAATGGATTTCACTAAAAACCCCTTTACAAGAGAGAGAAGTGAAAAATTCTGTACAAAATTTTATATACTTTTTGCAATAAAAGCACAAAGTTCTTAGCAACCAAACTCATTATCCAGGTATTATAAAAAGCAAGAGGAATGAATATTAGGAAAATCAAAATATTCTTAAATACCCAGCAAATGTAAGAGAATTAAAATTGTTTAAAATTTTAAACCAAAATAAAAATTTTACTATACTTGAGCTAGCGATTTTATTCATCAATATTTTATATGTCAAATGTTGCATAATTTTAGGCGATTTAAAAATTTAAATGGATTTCACTTATTTGGTTTAAGCAAATATTTTAGCACACCATTCTGAAACTTCCTCTTTTTAAAATAGTTTGCATATAAAATATATGAAATTTAAAGCGATCAAGTTTTGTTATACTTTAAAAACTATTACACGGTTTTGCAATATCTTCCATAATATATTTGCAACAGAGCATTTTAAAGTTTAGTGCTCATACGGTTGTAAAAATCTATTTTAAAATTTATTTTTACCAGCTTCATTTCATATTTTCAAACATTTTTAATGCTTGCTGCCCATTACGTTGCATGTGCTCGTGTAACAAGGAAATTCCACTTCAGACAATGTTAATACGACTCAAAAACTTTGATAGTATAATTTAAGGCATTTGAACTTTAATACTTGTTAAAAAGCAAATGAATACTTTAAGAGTCTCTAAAGAGCAGTAAATGCTTTAAATGTTTGCCTCTTAATTACTCTTATGGGTTTGTGAATTAAAAATATATGTAGCATAGTTCTAATGAATCCCCTGGAGTATTAAAGTATTTCATATGTATGTAAGATTTACATTCTTTAGGAGAATTTTATTATAAAAAGGAAAGACAATGACTTCGCTTATAAAAGTTTTAAACCTAAAAAAAAAGAACACGAATTGTTAAAAATTTTTATGACATTAAAATATATAACAACCGTGCTTCGAATCCATCAAATTTGATACAAAACTGTTAAACGACTTGAAAGTCATCGTTATGGAAAAATTTTTCAAAAGATTTTTTTAATATCACCAATTTTTTAGTTAGAAAAGATAAGCAGATGTCAAATTTTTCCGCTTTTCATTTTGCACAAAATCTACGTACGTTTTTGTATTCTACATTTTTGAGTGACTGATTTCTGGGACTTTTATGGTGGTGTGAAATAAACTAAGTAAAAATCGTTAAAAATACATAAAATATATAAATTTTTACATAATTTTGCAACTTAACTGATACCTTTTCATATTGATTTTTTTTTTTTTTTTTTTGTTGAAAGATTTTTATTTCCAAAACTCCACAAAGCATAACAAGGACATTTTATATACAGACCTACTGTATGAAATATACGTTACGCATAAAAGTTCTCTTATAACTCACAGTTGGTAGTAGCTAATAATATAAAATGTTGCATACTTTTAGGTGTTATTCAGCATTAAATTTTGTTTTTTCTATTTCGACTATATAATTTTTAGTTGAAACATTATTTTCATTTTCACACTTATTATTTGTTTTAAATTTCAACAAGTTTAACCATTTACTAATATATATGAACGTTACGAAGCCTACTTGTAGGCGTATGTTAAAATATATATATGTTTGTAGTTGTATACTTGCAATATTCAGTCTGACCCTAAGCTCAAAAATAAATAACAGCTATCCATGTACTAATAGTAGGTAGAAATATTTAAGTGCTTATAATAATATTTCTCGCTCTAACTGTCTGTGAAAATTTGTTTTCACGAAATAAAATTGTATATAATCGGCTTTATTTTGTGCACAATCATGAATTTTTCTTAATAGTTTTATATATATGTATATGAACAGAAGTAGAAATTTTGTAAATAAAAATAATTTTTTTTATTAAATGTCACTATAAATAGTCTCTTTTTGTAGGTGGAGTTAGAAAACAGGTAAATGTAGGAAAACTGTACGTATGTCTCTTACAATAAGTTCTGTTCAATTTCGTAAACGACTTGAGTGCAAAAATATACAAAATCAATTTTTTTCTTTAAATAACAAAGCTTCTTTAAATAACCAAAACAAAACAAAAAGACACTTTGAGGCATACTTTAAGGGATACAGTTGATATTCTTTTTCAATTTATTTTTGTTTACGTTGTAGGAAGCTTAAATGTGTTCGAACACTTACATATATTTTCTAAAGTTTTTTTTTTAATATTAAAATATTTCCTTGGGGAATAATATAAAATAAAAATACAGCCTATTTAAAGGGTTAAAACCATATTGTTATCAAAAGGTTGGTTAAATCTTATTAAATTTTATTTATAGTGAAACAGTTATTGAATATTATTTAAACTAGAATACTTGGTATCAATGGAAATTTAAGTGAAATTTGTAGTGCGAATGCTTCGCATTTGTATAACGATTGTTTTTAAGAGATTTATTTGTGTTGAGAAAATGGAATTTATTGAAAAAATAATTGATTATTTGTCTTTATTTTATTAAATTGTTTAAATTATTTTCTATTTTTTAGTTTTGAATGAGTAGTGTGGAGGGTTTTTTTAATTCAATCATTATTAAAATAACGTTAATTTTTAAAGTAGCCGGAATATATTAAAGGTAGATATACAAGTTTTCTTATTTTTGGCACCTTCTAATATAAATATATATATATATATATATATATATATTATTTAAAATAATTAAAATATAGAAACATAAAAATTATTCTTCTTCCATAATTTTGAGAGCAATAAATATTTTGCGCTCCATTTCCTTTGTGTGTTAAAACAAATTGAAAGCATTCGCCTTATAGTATGTGATGCTTTTTTGCTTAATATTTTTATGAAGATGTATGAAAGTTAATCAAGCAAATCTGAAATATTACAACTTTTGTATTAATTCCTGTTAAACTTTACGTCTTAAAATTATACATTTAAAAATTTATTTAGCAGCTGCATCGCTTAAACCATATTTTCTATTTAACAGCTTTTCTTATTTTTGTCGTTCTGCTAAAATTGGTTATATGTATTTGTTTTATTACAAACCTATTATTAAAAACTTTATCTTATGAATTGGAACCAATAAAGAATATTTGTTATATTACATTTGCCTTAAAGAAAACATACAATACAAAAAAAACTTTAATTGACTCAGACAGTAGAGACGTTGCGTTTGACTGACTACTTTAAGTTTTTTCTCTCTATCAAAATGTATTTTGCTGTTGAAAAAATAGCACTCAAAAGTATTAAATAAACTGATATTTAACAAACTGTATCATGTCTTTTTTAAAAGTTTTTTTTAAAATACTGGCATAAGCTGCTAAATTATGAGTACTTACAGAAAAAAGTATAAATATAAAATGGGATATTCATCGTTGATTGTTTGTAGTCAGGCGTCAGCTTATTACAAAAAACTTTTTATAAATCTCCCTAAAGTATGCAACAGCAAAATAAATTGTCTTCTCTGCAGATAATCTGACAGCTAATGATTTTCATAATGTTGGGGTTTCAGTTTATGTTCATTTATAACTTTTTTAATATTATAAAAAAAAGGGAAATAAATAAAAATTTAAATCATAAAGATAATCTGTCAGTTTGTCAGACTTTCTGTGTATTTTATTTGCGTTTAAGTGAACATTTTGTCTACCTCTTTGTCAAACTGTTTATATCGCGTAAAGAATATAAAAAAATTGTTTTATTAACTTGTTAATATAAAAACAAGTGTCTTAAAAAAGGTCTGCAAAGAAAAACAGATTGTATTTAATAAAGCTGTCAAATACACCTGCTGGAAATTACTTTATTTTATAAAGCTTGTTTTACTATTCAAATAAGAAGAATATCTTGTTTTAAAACATTTTTTTTTCAAATCTTACAAAAGCCATCTGTCAAAAATAATTGTTAACAAATAATTCAAAGCGAAAGGAAAAACATAAAACATAAGTTAAGAGCTTAAATTTGAAGTGGAATTGAATAAAGTTCTTTTAACCGTTTAGTCCTTAGAAGGCATAAATTAATTTTCTGGGCCAGAGTTGGTCTTTTATTACACTTGGATTTATCGACAAAAAACTTTTAGTTAATTTATGTTTAAATATTTTTAAAGCATACTTTAGTATTGAAAATGTAAGGAAATTTTAAAGAGATTAAAGCAAAACAATATATTAGAATTATTTTCATCATAATTCTAATTTATTACAATATAAAAGTCATCATAAATTTAGATTTTCGTATTAATACGACTGGAAAAGGATATTAATATGAAATGTTAAATCAAGTGTGTGTGTGTTTTAAATCTTATTTCATTTAAGTTTCTACGTTCTTTTTTTACGTTAATTTAAAAGGAATTACTTTCCATTTGTTAAAATTTAAAAACTAACAGAAATGTTCAGTTTCTAGCAAAGCCATTACAAATATTATATCGTACGTATCAATCATATGAAAACTTGTAGCATATCTAACGGGTGTTTCCTCTACAATGTTTTTGTTTGCTTAATGGAAAAACTAAATATAAATGAATGTTTGTATTGCTTTAACTTTTTAACATTAAATTTCTGTAAACTAAAATAGAATCGCTTAAAGCTTCACTAATTACTTTATATCAGATAAAGTAAAATTTCAAAACTTTTAAGAAATTGAAAAAGTTTCAAGACAATGATAAAATACCTTAAGAAATGTGATTGTTTTTTGTCGGTTTGAACCATATAATATTAATTAATCAATTAAAAGTATCACTTCTCTTTAAATGTTGTTAGGAAAAATTTTGTAACAAACAGTTGCATACTGCAAGATGAAAGCTTCATGACTATCGGCCAAGTCATAAAATTGGATCGGAATGGATTGAACTACGCAATAACACTCGGATCGCTTTGGATTTTCAGTCTTTAGATCCCGTGTATTTTATATATTGATTTTAATTACGATAAAGTTTTTTGTACCCATAGACTTTTTATTAAAATGTTTATGTTCAAAACCATGATGTCTGCACACCCACAACATTAGGATAATTTAACTTTCTAATTATAACGATATGATATCACATTTTTGTAAGTACAGCAGGCCAATTTTTTTCTAGTACCACAAGCATAAAGCAAAATTTTATGCCATTAAATTCTTTTACATTAATGGAGAAATATTTACATTCAAAGCACTTTTTTTGCATTTTTTAAAATAAAATACTTTAAACAGTCTGCTTTTTGCCTTTGCAAATAATTTTGCTGTTAAAATATACGGCACGATAAAATATGCTTAAAAAAACTACTTCTTACGCATACACCAGCATTTTTCCATCACAAAAGATTTCATATTTCAAACATTGTTACATACACATATTTAATAAAATGTTGCATATTTTAGGGCAGAGCAGAAAAAAGTTGTTAACATAAAACTCATAAAAATATTTTTATAACCCTTTCTGTTATAATAGATAAAAAGTATTGTGAACTTTCAACTCATTTGTGCTTAAATAAAAAGGAATCTAAAGGACTTTAAGTGTTTCTATAATTAAGTATATTTAATATTTTTTAGGGCTTGCATAATTTAAGGGCTAAATTATAATGGATTTGAATATTTTTTTTATTCATATAACAATTGATTTTTGTTGCTTATGAGAAAATAAACAAATGCTTATTTCCTTTTAAATTTTATGTATGTTTTTTTTTTATTAAACTTTGTTAGTATTAATTAAGTTGTGAATTTTTATTCGAAATGAGTGATGTTTAATCAAAGAAATTTTAATTTGTCAAGCTTAAGTACGTTTTCTCTAAATTAATTTTTTTTTTTTTATAAATTAAATTATTATTTTAATTAGAAAAATCTAGTAGCTTTTAATACTTGAACAGACAAAAAAAATTAGACTGAGCGGGGGGGTTGAACTGACATCATGATGTTGCGGGAGTAATCACAGACAGTCTCTTCATCAGAGTTGTCTACCGCTTAGACTTCACTTCCACCACGGCAGCTGCAATCATAGTTAAAGATCCTCTATCATTAATTAAATCTGCTGAATTACATGTAAGTTTATACACTACAGCTTTGTCATTTTTAATAGGTTGGAACTTTACTATACTATTCAAAGTCTATTTTGTTTGTTAGTATTTTATGGTGTTTTCTCTTCTACAAAAAAATTATACATTTCCATGCAGAAAATGTACTTTGGTAATCATTTCTTAAAAATGTTTTGCTCTCTAAAAAGGCAGTGTGTTTGATTTTAAAAAAATCGCCCTCACTAAAGGTAGAAGGCATTGCACTTTTTGTCCCGTAAAATCGACAGTTTTGATAGTGAAATAACAAGCTGCATTATTACAGGGTTGGTAAGACATTTTATATATGTACCTTTCAACAAAGTGCCATTTTGTGTGTAGAAAAGAAAACACCATTAATTTGTTTAATTCGAGCAAAATTTAAATATGCCTCATTTTGCTATTTTTTTTTTTTTTTTTTTTTAATTAGGACCAGCACTCAGGGGATGACCCCTACGGATGCAGTACACTGTGCCGAAACTCAGGGAGAGTGATAGGGTAGAAAAGATAGATGTTGAAAATTTAGAAGACTTAACTCTTTCACAAGTCTGCTTTGCGCGTTATGTTAATTTTTTAAGGCAGTGTTGAGGCGCCTCCGGTGTTAACCGACGAAGGAGAGCGATGTTGTGTACATTAGCTTGGAACAGCATCAGGCGCTGTCGGAACAGTTTTTTAGTGACCAGTGCTATGCCTTCATCACTTAATTAGTCCGACAACAATTAATACAATGTCCCACTAATGTACATTAGAGAAATTAATGATGTTGATTGACTTGCTCTGGCCAGGGTTTGAAGCCTGGCCCCAAGTCATTGTACTCAATGCGCTAACCACTTCAGCCAACCACTTTGCCAATATATCATACACTTCATTACTTGTGTATACAGTAAACAGTAGACATAATTAATTAAGCTTAATATTGTCTCAAAGTCAACACATGTTTTTAATTAATTTGCGCAATATTTCAAGGCTAAAATATTTACACAAAAAACCTTCACTACTTCTCAACGTCAAATGGTTATTAAATGCCATTGATTTGTTTGTGTATTTGTTATTTATGAGATCTATCATAAATATTTCTTCTTGTGTGTGTGGGTGTGTGTGTGTGCGTGTCTGCTGAAGAAGGTCATTACTTTTCAAAAGAATTTACAAAATTTAATAAGCTAATTAAAACTTTTTTATATAATTTTAAGTATTTAAAGCATACTTTAAGGTAAAACTGGTGTACTCTTTAGATATGGTCATTGGTGTGTGTAAAAAGTGTTATAAGCCATATTATTTTTTATGAGGAATTAAAATAAAAACGTTTTAATGTGAAAGGCTTGTAAAGTAACTATTGCATATTTTGAGGCTTAAATTAAATTCAGTTATATAAAGATGCTTAACGATAATTAACATTAACGTATAAATTATTTTAAGTGTTTTCATTAAAATTTGAGTTCTTTTTTTTTAATTAGCGAATTATAATTGTTTTTTATATTCAATTTCAAAACATTTTTACGATATTCTTCAAAAATATTCAAAACTTCTAGAAAAGACCATTTTGCAAAATGTAATATTTAATTAAAGTTTTCAGTACATCAGGGCTGAAATCTTAGAGAATTACAAAAAACGTTTTCATTATGAATCTTAAAATAATATTTTAAAAGATAATGATTCCGTTTTGAAAAGTGAAACTTTGCTGTTTTATTTCACGAAATCGGACAAACCGTTATTGTGTGACCACCATATTTAAGGGTCATATTAACCGCGTCTACCTCATAGACAAAAACTAAAATTGGTTTTGAATTAAACGCATTAAAGTCCACTTGGTACACCTTTCACCAAATATGTTAAGGTATTTATAGGTTAGGCATTCCGTGTGTAATTTCCACAAATTCATATGAGACCCGTAAAATTTATATATTCTATATCATTAAAGATGGAAACGAACCATGTTAGTCTGTAAGTAAAATCGGTTTTCCGTATTTGAATCTTTAATATTCCCGGATCTATTTTAAGACAATAATTATTTAAAATAAGCAAAGTTAAAAGAAAAAAATATCATTTATCGTATTATATAAATATGTATTTACGAGTGCATAAAATACTAACATGTGACTTGGTGAAGGGTATACAAGATTCGATACAGACGAATACAGTACTTATTTTGTAAAATGATGTGTCAGCAACAGATTTTTGCATGCTATGAACGACATTGATATATGGATTATTGGGCCTGATGTGGCAATGCTTTGATTTGTCAAAATATTATAAAAAAATATATCATAAAAGAATATGTTTCGTTTCTATTGTATCCACTAATTTCATACATATAATAGTTAGAAATATGTAAAACTTTTTACGGTTTTTCTGTCCTTGATTTCATTTCGTATTTAATGTATGTAAGAGAGTTATAAAAAAAAAAGATTTCTATAAAAGTTTTTCAATGAAACAATAGCAAATGTTTCATTATCAACTACAAAACAGTATCATTGAAATTGTTTACTAAAACATAATACAAGACTATACTTATGTATTTATGTGTGTATGTACATGTTTTCATAAAAGAACTTATTGCAGATTTTTAGGACAGATGGATTTGGTATGGGTGTACATGTATTGCTAAAATGAAAAAAAAATATTTCTACAACCATCAGAGTTTATTTTAAGGGAGAAATCTTTTTCATAAAAGTTACTTTTTAGTCTGAAAAATTCGGTTTTAAAGAAATTCAATTGCATACACTGTAATTATTAACACACGAGTACATCAAATTTTTACTTTGTCGGTAGCAGAATGCCTGCCCAGAGTTTTGGTGACGTATGCGTTATACAAATTCCTTATCATATTTATATATTACTCATACGCACAAGCGTACTAAAAAGTGGGTTTCTAGAGATAGAACCTTCACATACGAGAACAATTGTGCTGGCATTAAATGATAGATTATTTATTCGTAAGAGAGGCGAAGAGAATGATTTTCTTGTGGGCAAAATCACGACCAGAGCAAGAAAATCTATCATATTAATCAGCTAATTCAACTTCTGTAATTCTTATGAATCTTTACGAAGAAATTAAATAATTATATTATAATGAAAAAAGAGAAATTGGGACGCCCATGCAAAATAAAACACTTTATTTTCGCAGCACTTGTAGTAAGCCGATTCGTAAGAAGCTGCGCCAAGGACTATTGTCCCAAGACAATAATATATTGTGTTAAGAAAAGTCTGCTGTGCCTTGACGCTTCAAACTAAATATAATTTTTTAAAAACTTTATTTTATTAAACCGATTTTTTATACAACTTGCTAAATTCTCGGTAGAGTGCAATGCCACATATCTTTTGAAGTCACTCTTTTTGCAAGAGTTATTATTTGTTTTTAAATTTTTTTGTTCTATGGAAAAAATATTTTCATAAATTTATTTATTTACTTGAGCCAGCTAATCTATAATGCATTCCATTGGTTGCTAAGCCAACACATCAGTACATCCTTATCATGCTTGAAAAATTTTTAAACTCATTTGCTGATACACAAAAGCTAAAGCAATTATCGAGAATTACTAAAGTAAAAACACAATAGTAAAAATTATTTTAATGGCTTCAGCACAACATAATAAAATAATATGTTTTATAAATATAGTGCAGATTTGTTTTTATTTGTTTGTACGCTACAATTGTTGCAAAAGTTTTATTTTATACAAATGTTGTTGTTTGCAATATTTTTTATAAGCTCTTAAGATAAATGTTTTTTGAAGGGTATCTACTATTTCTAACGCCTTCAAGTATGCTTAAGTTTTTAATGCGTTTATATAAAATATGCAGTCTTGTTAAACAAATATAGTGCAAACACATAATTGTTTTCTGCTTATGTAGGCTGTTTTGAAATGTCGTGTTCACTTTTAATGGGTATGGGATTATTGTACAATGCTTTTGTTTATTGTATAGACAGAAGTTATTGAATTAGAAAATATATGAAATATATGACTGCCGTCTCATAATTTTAGAATATTATTGAAAGTTTCTTTTTCCTTTAGCCAGTTTTTTTCTCAGCTTTGGATTGCTGTAGTTGTAAATTGCGTAAACATGTTCCTATATACTTTTAAGTGTTTAAAGTTGTGTGTTGTGCATTTTGAGAATTTTCTTTAACAATTTTTCCAATGTAAATTTTATCTCACTTAATCACTGGCATTTGCATAGTTTCTCCATAAAGCTTAAAAACTTTATTTACTACTTAAATTCAAACAATTAAATTGTTTATTGGCTGTACTAATTTTTGATAAATACCATCCGTCCCACGCTAACAATCGATCGTTAACTTTTTTATTCCACATGACTAAAGAGTCTACTACGAATGATGCTGTAAGCCTCATGGTACTTGACTTACCACTACATACAAGTACATTCAATACAGCTAAAGCTTTTGCCCGAATGTCGTTGTTGTTGTTTCTGTTTCTGCTTTTGTTTTTTTTTTTTTTTTTAGCTTGAAGCAAGTTATTTTCTGGCCCATAAAACAACATTGAACAATGCGGAGGGGGGCTTGGAAGAAAAATAAACATTTATATTAATGTATTTTAAGAGATTGAATATTAACAATCATTTTAGTTTGGTTTTTTGTTTTTCTGTTTTGACTTTTAAAATACACAGCCTGTGGCCATGTTGTGTTTGTGGCCAACTGGGAGGCTTATTTTTATTACAGCCATAGTAAAAACAACTTTTATTACTTTGGCAATAATAACAACAATAAATTGAAATATATTTGTTGTATTTGTCAGTTTAAATTTAACTGTTGCTGCCTGCAACAAAGTGGTGAAATTAAACAAAGTTATGATGTACAGTAGGGCAAGACTGTTGGATGATTGAAAGCCTAAATAAGTTGAAAGTAAAATTATAGGAATTGTTTGAACAGATTGTACCAGCATTCAAACGGTTTTATGTTAAAATACAACTGTGAGCTGCCTTTTACTAGTAGTATAGGCTAAACTTAAAGAAAAGATACAATAAATAAATATTCAAAATGTGTTGCCTACTTTTAGACATTATATAGCACTGTAAGCATACAGTTAACTTAAGTGCACAAAGTTTTGTATACTTTTTGGCAATTAATTTCGATTTCAACAGAAATGAAAGTGAAATAGCAAAATTTAAAACCTTGCTAGAAGTTTCATGCTCTTGTACACAGGATTCTTTACTATTATCTTAAGCTTTCTACCAATTCCATTGTGCTTAATTTTCTGTAACAGCAGATGAAAAATAAAGTAAAACATAAAATATTTCCTTTCAACAGTAACTTGAAGTGTAATAAATTCTGAAGAATATTTCCACCATCAGCACCACAACCAATAAATTTCATCTACTTTTTTCTTAATTTAAACTTTCTTAATTTTTCGTATCACTTTTTGTTGACATTTTATTCGAGAAAAGGAAATATTTAGCCTGACACTTGGCTTTTATGATATTTTTAACAAAACAATTGAAATGTTAGAGAAATTTGTGAGTAAAAAATATGTGGGGAGGCCTTAAAGTAGATTATCAATAGCGAAAATCATACAATGAAACAGCTCCTTTAATATATCATATTTTAAAGCTTTAGAGTGTTCCAAATGATAAATTAATAAAATTTCTAAGCAATTGTTTTGTTAAATTTTAAAATGCTTTAAGCAAAAGCCTTAAGACCCAATTCATAAAAATGTAAAATTGATTTGAAATTATTTTTTAAGAAAAATTTGTATTGAAATTTTGTTCTAAAATACATATGAAATCTCTTTTATTTTTAATGAATACCACCATTAGCATATAATGCAGGGAATTTCTTAAAATGATTTTTTTTCTTTGCTGTAACAATTATTTAAGTTTTATTCTGTTTTATTATACGATACTAGCCTATCCCGGTGTGCTTCGCTACCCCCTCGTTATAAAATAAAATTAAAAGTATTTATATATCCTATTGTGAAAATTTAATGACGATCGGTCCAGTAGTTAATACTATATTACGATTTCTAATTTTCCTAAAAAGGGGCGTGGTCCCACCCACTTTTCTCCTGGTACGTATTCCAAATTATGACAATACCATATGTACCAAATATCATCGACGTAGGTCAAAAAATGCCCAAAATATGGCGATTTAAATTTTGGGTTATATGGGCGGTAACACGCCTCTTTGTCCAATCAAAACTTCATAAAGCCTATTATTCCTTTCAGAGTCACAGTAACATGCTGTGCAAATTTCAGGAAGATCGGTCCAAGTGTTTGGCCTCCTATAAGGAACAAACAAACAAATAAACAGCCACACATTCGGTTTTATATATATAGATTTACGCCTTAAAATATACCCACTAATTTTGCGTTTCCCACATTTTATGGCAACATAAAATTTTATGTTATTTATTAAATATCAAGTAGAATTTAATTTCTGTGCGTATTTCAGCTGTCTGAAAAATACATTTTATTTAGCAAATGTGCGCATTTGCTGCTAATTGCTTTGCCATTTATTTTCAATTTACTCACATAACATATGCAATAAAAATTAAAGCATACATCGTGGCTGGGAGTCCAGCAGCCACCTAATAAGGGTGTTCAATTTCTGAAGCTATTTTTAAAAAATTTATTTTAAGTTTATCCGCCTTTAAGATTTTAATGTAAAACTAAGTTCTTAAAGAAATCAATACGTAGTCACTTTTTAACATCTTTGTTATTTTAGACCTTTAATTTCTTTTAAATTTTTTAAATATTCTGTGCCACCCTAAAGTCACCGTAAATTTTAGTGAAAAACAAAATATTACTTTGTTGTTTACACATCGCAAACCAGGCACGTGCATACTTTTTGTTGTTCGTTTTTTTTTATTTTTTCTTCTGCCGGATTATTACAAACCGGCTCATTTGTAAAAATAGAGTCAATAAAACAATTCAACAAAGCAAATACACACATAAAAAACAATACTAAGGCTTTTATTGAAAGAATGTTTATATTTAGTAACTTTTGTGTTTGAAGACTAAAACAAAGAAACCAATTTATTTATTTCTGTTGAAGTCGTAAAATATTATTTGAGCTTTTTGTAACGAGATATACTTAATGTCTGTATGTTTTTTACAATTTTTAAATATATAAATTTTTTTGAAGTATTTAATTTTTTTACGAAGTACACTGTTTGTGTACTGGCAAAGTTTCAGTAAGTATTTAAAAGTTTTGATACTTTTTACTAAAATTTTACTTTTTATTAACAGTGAAATGTTAAGAAATAATTTTCTTTGATTATAAAGGCACTTCTTATTAAAAAGAAGTTAATTCTTATTGAAAAGTAATTTTTAGTTAAGAATTATCTTTTAAAATAAGTCCTTTTTATCGAAAAGTTATATTTTATTCAAAAGATACTTTTTATTTTAAAGTCATTTCTGATTATAGAGGCTATTTTTATTCCAGTTTCTTTTTTATTTTTTATTAAAAATTTTACTTTTTATAGGACAGTAACTTTTTATTGAAAAGGTAGTTTTTATTGAAAAGGTATTTTTTATTAAAAATGTACTTTTTACAGAAAAGGTACTTTTTATTCAAAAGGTACTTTTTATTCAAAAGGTACTTTTTATTCAAAAGGTACTTTTTATTCAAAAGGTACTCTTTATTAAATTATTTTTTTCAAAGTTTCATGATTTCGTAGGGTCTTTATAATTCTGGCAAGTTTTTTATGATTTTGGAACTTTTTGTAGTACTTTTTTGGGGTCAAAACTCTTTTTTGAAACTTCGAAAGGTATTTTTATCAAGTACGTGATTATCAAAAATTTATTAAAAAACCAAATTTAATATTCAATTGATTAAATAAATCTATTGTGTGCTATTTATCATTATGTACATTGTAGATAATGCAATTAGTATTTTCTCAGGCTGAATAACTGCATTTAACTTTCCAATATTTGTGTTATTTTAGTCTTCTTCAAATACAGCATTTTACTGGAATTTTCGAAATATGTAATAGAATCAATAGTGAGTGCTCTTATTTACTACACACAAATTCCAACGCAAAACACCATCATACTTTTAAGTTGCTTTATAATAGAATTACCATCAACTGCAGTTGCCGTCATACATCCGTATGATGCCAGTGAACACAACTACGGTATTAATAACACTTCACTAACTGAATTTATTATGAAATTGAATTTTGTTTTAGTGAAACTGTAAAATTTATACAGAAACACAACACACTTTGGCTCCTACAACTAGGCAACATTTATTTATTTTTATTTTTCATTTGATTGTATTAAATTTCACCATGCTGAGAAAAAACCATCTTAGTTCTTCGACAAGACAAAAAAAATGAAATACTTCATAGTTGTTATTTATCTAAAAAGATTTTAAATTCCTTGAAAATATTTCTTCAATTAAATAGATATAAATAAATAGCAGTAAATTTAGTTGGAACGATGTAAGTTAAAATAATTTTGCAAGAATTTCATTATAAATAAAACTTTAAAATTTCTAAGAATTATATTCAAAATAAAAAACGGTTTTGGTATAGAAAAGTATATACAAAATTTAATAATTTTAATTCTCTTAAGCTACGTTCAAATTTATCAAATATTTGTCGAAAAAAGCGTAACCAAGAAAAAAACTATTAATTTATTTCCTTTAATTCCATTATTTTTTAATTTTGGGCTTGCATTTTTTAAAAAACTGAATAAAAATACTTTTTTGTTGAATAACTAACTTTATTTTGCCATATAAAAACCAAGTTAAATGATGAAAAACTAGTGGTTACGTTTTTTTTTTTTTTTACAAATATTTAATAAATGTGAACGTAGCTTTGGGGCCACCACCCAGGGGATGGATGACGGCTACCTATGCAGTGCATTGTGCAGGGACTAGAAAAACTAGCTTTATTTATCGTGTACGAACAACTGGGATAGTATTTAATTTAAATTTTCATATGAAATTATTTGAAAAATAAATTAAGAATTTAACTACAAAATACTACAAAATTTATTTAATTTTACTTTTAAGCTTTACCAAACAGTTGTATGCTATTAAATAGTTTTCAAAGCAAAACTCTTAAGCTCTTATTTTACACAATGTTGTTAACATTTAGTTTTTTTTCTAAACTTTTATGTGGTTTCTTGATTTACTTCATTTTCTACATTCTTTATGTTAAAACTTATTACAGTAAAAGAAACAAACACGTTGCAGGTATTTATCTTAGAAACAAAAATATATTTCACATCGGTTAGAGATACCAAAGAATGTTTTTTGTTTATGGTTTGAGTCTCACAGAACATAATGTAGGCGGTTGCTGCCAGTTCACTTATGAAAATTGTGAAGATTTTTTTATCAATAAAACGAAGTAAGTATTGAAAAGATGTGGTTTGAATCAGTGAGCTGTAACAAGCGTGATCGATCCTACTTGTTCCCTTACGTTGAATTTTAAGAACAAAACAAACAACAGGTATTATTAAATTTTATACTCGTTCGCTTTTTATGCACAAGTAGAAAATTCATTAACAAGTCTAAATCATTTCGATCATTTGATGCGAAACGACACTGTCAGAACATTCATGTTAGCATAAAACAAAAAGTGAATCAAACTGAATGTTTGAAACGATCGGTTGCGTAAGCAAGTGTTTTTGCTTTTGAACAAAAACGATTAGATCATAAAAATCAATGTGCATAATTAAGTGTAAAATTAAACACTTACTGCAGCTCACTGGTTCGAATATTGCTTGTTAGTTATGGTTGCTTGAAATACCAGCCCTATTTTATATTAAAATCATCAGTAGACTTTAATAAAATTTTTTAAAGTGGCATAATAATAGAAACTCTAAATTCAATTCAATTATCTTCAGAAATATTCTACAACATGTATGATTTTTTTTATCACATATTCCACTGCAGACTACTGCGAGTATGTTGCTTTTTCATCTATTTATGAAAACCGTAAAGACAAACTACGCACACTTTGCCATAATTATGTCTCCTTTTAAATAAATATGAATTCTATTTTTACAAATTGTTCTTAAATCCTTATTATGGCAGCACGTAACAAGTTGTGTTTTGTTAAGATCAATTCTTCATTATTAGTCACATACTTTAGGGAAAAGAATAGCAAATATACAATACATGTGCATGTACATTCATAAAAATATAAGTATGTGTGTATTAGCATAAATAGTTAATAAAATATTTTTGTGTCGTACGTTTGAAACGATTGTGCTTTTGGAACATTGCCAAAATCTTTTATTTAAGTTAATTAATTGTCTAGGGGGCTCTAAAGTATTTTTTTCTTTCAAACATTAAAGGTAAAACTAAATACTCGTAAACAGAAGATATATGAAATATACATAACTATTTTATTTGACAAAATATTTTTATCATTCATTAAAATAATTTATGTAAGTCAGAGCAAACAATTTGATTTCGTTTGTTTAGTGAGCACTCATGTAATTTTTATTAAGAAAAAGATTGTAATCAGATAAAATTGGTTTTTCCAGTGTATCAGTCTAATAGTATGATTGTTGGCAAATAAACGCGATAAAGAAATAAATTTAATGAATAGAAATGATATCCTTCTCCCCTGATTAAATTTCATTTATTAAAATAATTGTTTTTCATTTAGTTGCTTAAGAACTTTTGACCAAAAAATCACCCATTCTCCTGTGATTTCTTTGGCATTCATGTCAAAATGTTTCATATGTTATTAATGTGCCATAAAAAATCATTATTATTACCTTTAATACATTTCTTTTCATATAAATTACAGCTTATTTTCTTGTTAATAATTCCAAGAACTTCTCTTTTATGTTGGTATAATTTTCAATGTCAGTTGTGACGTATGATTTATATTAATTCGGAAAAATTTAATATTGTATTAAGTATACGCCCAAAGGTTTTGGTGTGATAAAACGTTTCATAGGACAAATGGTCTCAAAACTTCGTATTGTTGTTTTGAATATAAAAATTTGGGGCCAGTTTTCATTTTTGATTTGCGGCATTTTTCATGGAACCTTTTCTGTTGGGCTGTTTTCTATATGAGGAAAATCTTAGAAAGCGTTTAAATTTTGGCAAAACTCAATTTGGCTTAAATTAAAAATTTTTGCACATAAGTCTTACAAGAATTTTCAATCAATTTATTATTTGAGATATTCTTTTAATTAAATTTTAATAAAGTTTACATTTTTTATATGCCAATCAAACAAATGGAAACTTTTTGCTTTGCTTACAGATACAAATGTTTATTAAAACCAACAGATTGTCTCCCCTGTAATTACGACAAAACGCTGCTGAAACTTTCCGAAATGATATTGTTGTTTATTGTTTATTGCAGGTAATCTAACACAACAAGATAATAATCTTATAAATTATAATGCTAGTGAATAACTCAAATAAATCAAAGTTATATACAAAACATATAAGATGATTACATTAGAAGTATGTAAATTGAAAAAAATTAAAAAAGTAAAAAAGAAAAATAATGATTGAATAGAAAATAATATAAATTATACTACCTATTTCAAAAGTTTAAAGTTTAAAGTTTAAAGTTTTAAATAAATTAGCGTTGCCGATTGTTTGGATATTATTAGGTAGGTTATTCCAGAGACTGGTAGTGGGAATCAGAAATTGGCGTTGAGATAACAGACATTTGTATTTTTGTTGAATGATATTCATACCACGAGCAGATCTTGCAAATTTAATTCTGTTGTATAGGTATTTTGGCTCTCTAGTCATAATAATTTTGTGTAGAAAAATAAGGCATTTGATTTTCAAAAGATTTTCGAATTTTATTTGCAAGATCTGATAGGAAAAGTATGAGATATGGTCACGTCGGCTTTTCAGAAAGATTTAACACGCTAGGTTGTTGTATGCAACTTGGAGTTTGCGTTTGTCATTACTGTCGCAGTGTGAAAAAATTTCGCAACAATATAAGAGTGATGGAATGAGATAAGTTTTAGCTAATAGCGTGTGTATTGCAAACGGTGTCGAAATTTTAACTGTCCACAAATTACGAAGCATTCCATATACTCTTCCTACAACAGCAGTAATATGATCAGACCAAGTTAGTCTGTCATTGAATATGACACCAAGATTGGACGCAGAGGTTACAAAATCGATAATATCGTCATTGATTTTAATTCGAGGACTGTTTAAAGTTATCCTACGTTTTGAAAGTAGAATACATTTGGATTTAGTAGGGTTGATAGAAAGTCTATTTCCATTTGCCCATATATAAATTTTACTTAAGTCGCAGTTAATTCTATACACACAAGCGGAAATATCGGCGATGTTGCAACTGTTATAGAGCTGCACGTCATCAGCGTACATATGAACTTTACTTTTTATCAACACATCTGGAAGGTCATTGATATATAGGCAGAAAAGAATAGGTCCAAGTGTGGAGCAGGTAACAGCTTGGGGATTAAAACTTTAAAAAAAATTGGGTGGACACAATCGATACCAACTGCGTTAGATTTGACAGATTTGACAATGCAGTGGAAGCTAAAGGGATTATGTACAGGAACATAGCATAGATCATCGTATATGTGATTAGTAGGAGGTGAAATATTACGGTTTACAAATTTAAGGTTCAGATCGTTAACATTGACGTCATGGCCTACTCCAATTTTACGAATTTCCTTCCGTTTGGACTTGCTATCCATTGCGAGTGAAAATTTTCTTTCATAGAAGAGGGATTTGGCATTTCTAATACATTTTGTTACCAAATTGAATTTGAAGCAATGTAAGTGGCTTTCAGATCAGTAGTCTTAAACCTCTTCCAGCGGGAGTAGGCGTCATCACGTCATCATCATTTTTTATTAATACTTTTAAATTATTATTAAACCAAGGTGGTTGACTGGATATTATTATCTTTGTTTTTATTGGTACACACATTTCAAATAGATAGTTAACATGATCTTGCAAAAACGAAAGTTGATCAAAGTTTTTTTTTAGTGATTAAAATGTATGTTTTAGACATCAGACAGCATGTTAAGAAAATCACTAGATAAAATTCAGCTTCCATGAATTTTAAATGCCTGTTGCCTACGTCACTTTGAAAAGAATTCTTTCTTACTACACTTTTCGAATTGTTTTTGGAGTGGGAAGAAATCACACAAAATTCTTCAAGGCTGAGCTAAAGACTTTTTGTTTGTATTTTTACTTTTACTTATTTTTAGTAACTTTGGCATGCTTTTCTGCTAACGGTATGTAAAAACGTTATGCAAATAATGTAAATTTAAATTAAAATCACTCTCTCTCACAAAGGCACGTTTATTTTACAATTCTTTAAAGAAACCAAAACAGTTTTCATATTAATTTCAGCAACCAAATTTCATTGTTTTTTGTAAAAACATTCTTCTTTTTTTTTGTGTAATATAAAATTTATTTGCAGAAAAACATTTTTTGGTTTTATTTTTCCATTTTTCCATTTTTCAAGATTATTTTCAATTTGCGATTAAATCCGAATATTCCTCATACGCCGACAGATGAAAAAATGGCAAACAAAAACTAAAACTCATTTATCAACATGTTTAGTATGTGTTTTCCCTCTTTTTTCTTTTCTTTTTCTTTTAATTTTTCGCTGTTAGAACTAAAATGTCGGCAAATAGAAAGCGCCATAATATTGTGGTACAGCCGAAAAGCAATAAAAAAATAAAACTTGAACTTAAAAGAAAATTCATTTAGTGATAAAACAGAAATTCACACACCATTTTGCCATTCGCCATTGAAGTGTAAACGGTTTGATAGAAAGAATTAAATTCATATAAGAAGGAAAATTATTTTCTTTTTTGCTTGTTTTTCTTTTGTTCAAATCACACGTATACATATACAGTTCAAGTGGAAAAATAAGTATTACGGCTTTTGTGAAAAGGTTAAAGTTTAAGCTTTAATAATACACAATTCTTTAAGATTTAGAATAAGACATTTTGTTTAACTGTTGCTAGAAATTGCTGGAAGCAAATTAACGTACATATTTTTATTTCTAAAGGATACTTCTCGTAACTATTTAAGTGAAAAATCTGATAGCAATCCAAAGGTTTCGGCAAAAAGAGAAGTCGAATAGTTCTCAACCATTGGCACTGCTTAGTCGCAAAGCAATGTTTTTCATGTCACTTAGTGACAGTTAAGATCGATTATGTTCCAAATAATCTCCACTAAAAACTCTCTCAAAATTTCAATACAACTTTCTAAAGATTTAATAACAATTTAATTTAATTTAATTTTCTTTTGAAAGCTTTAAACAGAATAAACAAGATTTCATATAAACGAGGTCTTTATTACCCCATATTAAAGGGTAGCATTTAATAATTAAGAGGAAATAGCCAAAATTTCTGCCAGCTTCCAAAGTTTTTAAAAACATGCAAAAATTATGATTTCAATATAGTAGAGCATTTTTTAATAAATTGAAATTCGCTAGAATCACTCTGTCTTCACCACTCTTTTAAAAAAATTTTAAATGCTTCAAAAAATCATGTTTAAAAAAATTCATGATTTAAATTCATCGTGATTTTTAGATAATGGGAAAATTAACTTGCTTATAATATTAAAATTTTAAATGCTTCCATTTTTCGACAGTACTAATAATTGGAATTTTTAATAAATAAATAAATCATTATATATTGAGGTTCACAATAATTTTAAGTGGAAGTGGATTGTTCGCCTAAAATAATAGTTTTCGAATAATCTCCTCATATATGGACAGATTTTCCTAATTAATTTTTCGTTAGAACAAGTATGCTTCCAGCTTTTTTTTAAGTCGAGGCAAGTTGGCGCACTGAAATATTGATTAAAAAATAAATCGGCTATTTACTACGGGATTTAACATATTTTTGTTAAGGAAAGTTCTTAGATCTTTAGTGGGGCTTGAACTTGAAATGGATTATAGCAGTTCTGGAGCTTATGATCAGTTTTAACTTTTTTTTGCCAGATCTATATAATAAATTTTGTGTGCTTAACGTACAAAATTAGTAAGTATTTATTAATAAGTTTTTTAATACCAAAGTGCGAAGATGTAGTTTCTTTTTCTATAGATTCTACTATTATTGACTTAAGCGAAGATAAGATTAAGGTTTTAAGGGAAGGTGCAATTTTATTACAAACAGTAACAATTTACTATATGAAATATTTGGCTTCATTTTCTCACCTGCTTACGAGCAATCAGCTATCTACATTTTTATTGGAAATGCTATTTGTGTTCCATTTCTCCTTTTAAAAGTATTTTTTGTCCATAAAACTTTTATCGCTATAATAAGTACGAAATACTTTTTATTTTTATGGCCAGTTAAATTTGTTTAATTGTCCTTTAATTTTAATTATGCTGTAAACTTTTGAATGTTTAATGTTTCTAATTCTTTCTCTTTTAAATGATGAATAAATATATTTTGATCTACAAATATGTATGAGTTTGTCCCTATACAAAGCACGTTTGAAATAATCTGAAACTTTTCTTCACTTTATGAAATCAACCAGTTGGCTTATCACCCTCATGTGCAAAAACCAATAAATCTAAATTATATTCTTTATTAGAAAGTAATAATAAAATTGATTAGGCAGCGCGTGGGCATTATTTTATTTGTATTTACTGTTGAAAAAAACTCTAAAATTTATAAAGGTATGAGTAGAGGGTTTATTTTTCCATCATGCATAGCAACAAGTGACATATTTTTGGATCACAGTGACAGAATTTATTTCACAACTGAGTTTTATAAAAATACTAAATGACCTGGCAAACGTTGTTTTGCCATACAAAATATTTCTAGTGCATATTTTGGGTGTTATATATATAAAAATACCGAATGTATTGTAAGTGTGTGACGATGACCGCCGATGAAAAAACATCAAACAATAATTTTGTTCTGTTTGAAATACGAACGACGACGATTCTACTGCATGAGGCGGACGTAGCACCATCTGTCATTCAACAACAAATATAATTATGAGGCGGACATAGCGCCATCTGTTGGGTTAAAAGTTTCAGAAATACAGAAATCGCCCCCGCCCTCCCCTATTCATGCCCCTAGCGGTTTGAGAAATAGATAGTAGCCGATTCTCAGACTTACTGAATATGCACAAAAAATTTCATAAGAATCGGTCAAGAAATACAGAAATTGCCCCTTCCCACCCCCCTTATGCCCCTAGCGATTTAAAATATACCTCAGGACCTATTCTCATTCCTACCAAATATGCATAAAAAATTTCATTAAAATCGGTCGAGCCATTTCGGAGGAGTTCGATAACAAACATCGTGACACGAGAATATATACAGCCATAAACTATTTCGACATTGTTGCCTCAACCATAATGCAACTATATTTGATTTCATTTTATTACACTCGCCTCGTAATGCTGCTGATATTTAATTTGGCATTAAACTGATTTCTTTCAAAATTGCTGCAATATTCAATCCTTTAGGTACACATGCAAATACCTGCAGATTTAATAAAAAAAAATATATCGTATTATGCAGCGGATATAATTCTTATAAAACATAAATCCATCATGATGTAGGAAATTAATATTTTAGATAATAAATGATGAAAAAATATATAATATTTTTATGGTTACTATACCAAGTGATTAATACATGATGATAGACAGGGATTTATTTTCTACGGACTTATTTTCAACATTACTGTTGTACTTAATTCAGCAAACATGTCAGTTGTCGTAAAAAGAAAACGAAAAATAAAACCAATCAACAAAATGACATTTTACAGATTTTCAATCATGTTAGCTATTTTTAGATTTTCATAAATAACATAAAAACCTACTAACAGTGGAGGTCAAACATTTATAAATAACATGTCACATTTGCTGACATGAATAATACTGAACTTCTTGCTTTAGTTTATCACTAATTAGTTTTCCTTCTACAGACTGGCTGCACAACGTACGTATGTACGAGTACATGATTATATTCTGTAAAAAATTCTGGTAAAAAATAAAGTTCAAAGGCTGTTGCTTAAAATAAATTACAATTAGCTGATACTTGCTCATTTTTGTCTACACTGTTGATTATTTGTCTTACAAACACACAAGAAAATAAATGACACATGCCTTTAAAAGAAATGTTTTCACAAAAAAAAAAATATTTATAAAAATGTTCCACATGTCGTATGATTGATATTAATTCAAAGGATTGATTGCAACAAAAGCAACATATACTTCTGGTGAAAATATTAATACAATTTCCAATAATAAAAGAGGAAAAAAAGGCCTCTTTGGAGAACGACGAAATGATGGATTAGAAAACACTGTCATTAATTTTTAGCTGTATGTGTGCATATATGTACTCGTATGTATTTATATAAGTTAAGTACAGCTGTATTTATACTGAATATGTATTTGTTTGTAAACTAAGGTGGACGAGCTTTAACAGTATATTGATTGTACTGGACACACAGATATTTTGCTATTTGAAAAGGGAGTGGCACAAACTAAATAGTTATTTAATAACGTATCCTTCGCTACCACACGTCTCATAAAATTTAACATTTATAATTATAAGTTCGAAGCTTAAGTTCTATTTTTGCATGAAGCAGTAAATTAAAAAAAAATTACTATTGAAATTTTTCAATATTAACATTTTCAATTTTACCATTATCATAAAATTTAACAAAATCTTAATACTCATGTAAACTACATATTTTTTCAATACATTTCATATTTCCAGCCAGTCATCAATTCCATGTAACATTTAACCTTTACGCCAACGTCAGTTTTGTCACGAATAAAAATGTAAAGAAAAAAAAAATAAAGAATTGTGTAACATTTTTTGTTTTTGATTCAACATTTTCCATTTGGTTGATTTTTGTGTGGTGCGTCTTCAGCAAATACTTGTACATAATGTGCAACACGGTTTTTATTTATTTTTTTATTTTTTAGTTTGGCAGCCATTGTGACATGACTGTTTATTTATGAAAATTGTTTCATGTTGAAAATTCCTGCTGTACCAGAGATGGAATTTAAATATTCAAATTGAACGCATGCATGCATACGAGTGTATGAAATTTATTGGTGTTTTTTTTTATTGTTTGCTTTAAAATTTGCTGTGAACGGTGACTCGAATATACTAAATTCTGGATCATTTTCCCCAAAAAAGTTTATATATCAGAGAGGCAGTATATGAGTAAAGGTGCAGAGGCCTGGTTCAGTGCATCGCATAAAAATGTATAAGGGAGTTTGCATTATGAAAACTTGGCACAAAGTAAAACGACTTCTGTAGTCGTGAGTCATGACTGTAGTCGACGATGACTTCTGATTTCACAGCAGGTTAAAAAAATCACTTACTTCCTGAAATTTTTGTATAGAATGCAAGTAGTTGCACATTTAGTAAAATTGTAGACATGAAAGATTTACATGATTGTGAAATACAAGATCAACTTATCGTTAATCAGAGTTCTTCTTTCGGAAAATCAAGTCCCTAATTGTTTTCCGAACATTATTAATTGTGAGGATTTTTTTTGCCCATAGACGTTTGTCTGAATACTTTTTACTAACAAAGCTATATTTTTATAAATATGCAAAGCTCATTTTACTTACGCTCCTAAATGTATGCATGGGTTTCGTTGCTTACTACAAATTAAAGCAGTAGAAGAATTCCTTGTTAATTTTGTGCATTTTGAAAGTTAAAAGTTATTTAATTACAAATAAAATTTTCCTCTTTCGATTACCAAAGACTGGTCATGGAAATTTCGAAATAAAGATCATACATATACGATATTTGCAATTTCGTTTAAATGAGTGTTCGAAAACAAGTTCGAATTTCGGAAATTTGCTTAAAAATTTTTGATACAAAAATGTATTCCTTCTGCGACCGCTGTAAGGAAACTCCAAAAAGCTTTCGTATGAATATATTTTTTTATTTTATTTATTTAAATACACATTTAATTAAATATTCGCTATTTTTATCCTGCACTTTATTCTTATTTGATAAATGTTTTTCTTTTAATAAAAATATTTGTACATGAATAGAGAGATAGAATGCAACAGCGTTAAGACAATGACAATGATGAGGCGGTTATTCTTTTCATAAACATTTCGCTTTATGCAAATCCTTGAAAACTGACACAAATGCATGCATGTACATGTGTATGTGTTAAAACAAAAAGAACATGATATATTGAAATGATTGTTGGCAGAATTTGTGTTTTGTTTTAAATTTCTTAAAAAATATGAATTATAATCATTTTTCTTAAATACTACAAATGACAGGAAGAAAAATTGATATTAAGAAATTTTTGCTAGAAATTAATGAATAAGAAATTCTGGAGGCCAAAACCAATAAATTCTTACGACTTAAATCCTTTAAAATTCCAAAACCTTATAGATATCAAAAAGTTATACCGATTGTATCGAAATAAAAATTCTACCTTTGAAAAAATAAATACCTTTGTAGTCTTATTACGCTTTCAAAGTCTGCTTTTTGATTTGCGAGTAGGAGGGTTTAAAAACCCCGATCATTAATTACAACGATTCTCGTATCACATCTGCCACTCTTAGTTATTCTGTTTAAATTTAAAATATTTTCATGCAATAATTTTAAAAAGTAATTAATGATCTGTTAGTGACACACAAGTTTGAATTGTCCTTTGATTACCGAAGTACGTTTCTTTCAAGATTAATCGTTTTCGGAAATTATTTGACACTCTGTTTCTTTTCAAAAAAATATAATTTCATTTTCAATTCATTAAAAATTCAAAGTAAATTTGTTTTGTCTTACAAAATTCTATTCATAATTTGAACAACCAATTTCGTCTAGTATATCGTTTTTATAGCCCTTTGTGTATGCTTCGTTAGGTTGACAAATGCCATCTATATCTTTATCCCTCTCTCTCTCTCTCTCTCTCTCTCTCTCTCTTTCTCATTCATTTAAATTTTGTATTCACAAGGGCATTTATTTAATAATTTAATTTATTTTCCATTTACACTTGCGCGTGCTGAAAACAACTTGTTGCAAGGATAAAGAAACTACAACAAAAGTATTTCCAAGAAAATTTAATTTATTTTTTTTCTTTGTTTGCAAAATCTTTAGAATTTCTTAATTGGCTTCCTTCAAAATCGGCCAACAAATCTTGTAATTGCTAACATGTTGTTAAAAAACGAATAATTGTATAGAAGGCTTAAAATACTTTTGACGATGAATTTTTATTGTTCTTACTTTATATTTATTTCTTAAATTTTCTTGTTATTTTTCCTTCGTAGATTTTAAATTAAAAGTCAGCAAGTACTGCTAAAAGAAAAGGAATATAAATGTAATAGAAGGAAATCCTAAGACTTTACTGGTTAATTAATTTTTATTATTCATTCAGAAGCTGAAAAATGAAAAGTCGTTGCTACACTTTTTCAATGAGCTGCATATATTTCGCACGCACATGTTTCAAAATGTAATTAACAAGATTCAAGGTGAAGAAAGTTTGAGGCCTCCTACCAAAAAGTTCCTTACTTTGTGGGTTACGTTCAATACATTTTGTATTTTTTTTTTGGAAATTTTCAGGGAATCTTCAGAATATTCAGGCGGGTGACACTATTAAGTCTGATTATTTTTTTTTGATAAATTTTATTATTTATTGAATCTTCAATTATAAATTAAATTATCAATAAGTTTTTCGAATCTTAAATCTAAAAAATATTAAATATAAGTTTAGCCAATGCTAAACAAAATTTTTAATTTCAAGTCTGATTTTTGATATTCGGTCTGTGGGCGGAGGGGCGTGGCAATCTATATATATAAAATGAATGTCTGTCTGTTTGCTTGTTTGTGCTTTATAGGAGGCCAAACCCTTGGACCGATCTTCCTGAAATTTTCACAGCATGTTACTGTGACTCTGGAAGGAATAATAGGCTATATGAAATTTTGATTGGACAAAGGGGCGTGGCACCGCCCATATAACCAAAAAATTTAAATCGCCATATTTTGGGCATTTTTTGACCTACGTCGATGATATTTGGTACATATGGTATTGGCATAATTTGGAATACGTACCAGGGACCACGCCCCTTTTTAGGAAAATTAAAAATCGTAATATAGTCTTAACTACTGGACCGAACGTCATTCAAATTTCACAATAGGATATTCTTACGAAATAATAAATTCTTGACTATAACGAAGGGGGTAGCGAAGCACACCGGGTTCAGCTAGTTTTTAATAATATGCAATCATTTGCGACGCCCATAACATAATTCTTATTGCTTTATAACTAATGGGGAAGGGTAATTATATCATTATTTAGATGTAAATTTATATAACATTACAAAATGTAATTAAATTGTGGTATACCAACGAAATTCCGGTATTATACCAAATTAACACACAACACAGAAGAAAATATTGGAGATCCTTTTTAATATATTTTGGTTAAAAATTTCAACACTATGATTATTGAAAAACAATTTGTTTTTCACTTAATATTTTTCTGGAATTTAGTATTTGTTAACAACAATTTAAGGAAAACCATTTTTAAAACTTTTCAAAAGTGTGTTTGAAGTCATCTACTGATGATGGTAAAGTTAAAATTTTATCGATAACTGAAATTTAAAAAAAGTATTTTCAATAATTAAAACTTTCCGTAAAAATTTCTATCAGAAAAATGTGCGACTTTCTTTACAGTACATTTTAATTTTTATCTTAAATTGTCCATGGAAAATTTTTCTGATTACTGATAACTTTCAAAGTATTTTCGATTACTTCATTAATTTTTCGATTAATGAAATTTTCAATAAATATTTCCGATAACTAAAATTTTCGTCACATATTTTCGATCACTATAGAATATTTTCTTATAACTGGTATTTTCCGTAGAAAATTTTAGCAGAAAAGTTTTCAATAAATAAAAGATTTTTGGCAAAATATTTTCGATTTTCTCTAAAAAAATTTTCAAAAAGAAATTGTTTTAGAATTTTTTATAAGAAACATTTTTCATAAAAATATTTCTAATTCCTAAAATATTGTGTAAAAAACTTTTCCAAAAAAATATATTTTTGACGAACTGAAATTTTAAGTTTAAATAGACTTTAAAGTTAAATTTTCTAAAGAAAAATCTGCGATAGCTACGAGTGAAATTTTCGATACTAAAAGCTTTAAGGGATTTAAAGTGTGAAATCCTTGTAGTAATCGGACAAGTGTGCGTATCAAACAAAATTAAAATTTTATGAATATTTGGCACTTAAATATTTTTAATAAAAATTTTAAGTTAATTAAAAATTTACTACATCCAAAGAATTCTAATCAATTTATATAAAAGACGAAAGCGGCATGTTAAAACTTTCAAAGTACAAACTTCAAAGACTTAAAGTTTCCTCTTCAAACAAAGGAAAAATTAAGTGTAAAACTATAATACAAACCCTACAAAATTTATCATTAAGTTTTGTCTCATTATCCTAGAAAGTTTTAAAATAAAGCCGACATAAACCAAGACGAATAAACGCAAACAAAACCATCTACAAAATTACAAAACTTCACACTTTTTCCCACAACCAGCCTTATCGAGCAACAGTCCTATTTATCACACCATTTGATCATAGGGCATAAACTAATAAATTTTATAAGAATTGTGAAAGCACTGAAAAGGATTAGACAGGATATAAATGACTTTATTAAAGTCCTCAAATAAAAAAAAAAAGATTTCACAAATAAATGAAGATAATAATAAAAGAGTAACTTACAATATTCAACAGCATGGCAAAAAGCACACAAAATTTTATAACTGCCAAAGGATGTAGACTCCTGCTTTGCTGCATGTTCAACAATTTAAAGCTGACAATCACTGATAACAAAGACTTGTACACAGGCACAACAAAAATAAAAAGTAAAACTATTAACGAAATATTTTAATCAAAAATCACTATGAAGAGTAATAATTTTTTTTTTTGTTACCGGTTGCCAAATATTTTTATTTTTTTCACCGTTAAACCGCCTGCTGGTGTTTTTTTTTTATTAAAAAATAAGGAACTCTTTTATTTTTTTTTTTTTTTGTTTAAAAGTTTAAAGTTAAAAATTAAAACTTTTTTTTTTTCAAATATTTTTTTTTGTTTTTCTTATATTTTCTCTACTGCTAAAGGCAGCAAAGTCGTTTGTGATACTAATCACTGTTAGCAGAATGCCAGGTCTTTTATACTAGTGACTCTCTTTATTGTTACATATACAAGACAATTTTCTCTACAGGACCTTTTCCTTCGACACGTTATTTGAGCTTCGGCGTTTTGTTACTCTCTCTTGAGTGTGACATTGTATCCAAATTAAATCTCTTGATGGTCGTTTTGAGGCAGTGGATAAAAAAGAGGGAGCTTTTTTTATTTGAACTGTTGCTGGTATTCTTCTTGTCTTTGATTTATTGTCATAATAACTGCTTTGTAGGTTATGTGCTTTAACGAAAAACCGACACCGCCTTTAAAAAAAACTGTGACGTCATAAACGACATGGTTTACAAGCAGAATAAAAAAAAATTCTAAATGGATACCGACGCTTATTTTTGGTGCAAGCCATTGATAATATTGCACAGTGTGACAAATATTAGTAATATTTATTATAAAAAATATCTATAATATTTAGAGCAAATTTATTTTTATGATTGCATATAACCGATCTAAGGACTTGCTCCTTTTTGTCAACGATATAGAAAAGCATAAATCATACTAAATATCAAAGATCTTCAACTTTTTACAGCCTGGCGTCGATCAACAACTATCGCAAATTTAAAAATCAAAAATTAGAATCTTATTTTTTCGTGCTCAAGCTCTAAATACAGAGAGAGGTAATTTTAATATTTGGCATGAACGCGTGCTTTGTGTAGCAGAACATTGATTTGAAACACAGGACACCTAAAAATTTTTAAAAACAACTTTTTAAGTTAATCAAATATAGTTGGTACACGACTTGATGGAAATTTAAGTCTGAGAATTTTTCAAATTTATTTAATCAACTTTAGCCCACTGTCACGTGCCGAGCCTACAAAGAGTATCATATTGCCTGCAAAATTTAATAATATTATCCGTTTCTCTTGACAAATCCCCCAAGAGCTTTAAAAGAACATAAAATACTCTTATTTCAGAGGACATGCGCAGTAATAACCACAATTTTACATCATTAAAATAAAAAAATGTAAGTGGATGCTTTCGTATGTCAGTTGTGTGTGTTTAATAAAGTCCTAAGAAAGTTGATTTTTAATACAAACCATCAGCATCAGCATCATAATTATCATCAATAGCATTTTTAGCCTTGCAGAAGGATTCATAGCAAATCTGAATATACTGCAGCCGGGCAAGTCAGGCCATTTTAACATATGGACAAAAACTTAAGACCAGAAAAATAATTGTGTGCATGTATTTCGTTTTTTCTTGCATGCTGCTGCCTGCTGCTGCTATTGAAGGTCTCCAATGACTGGCAATGAAAATGTTGCTAAATTGAGCTGCTGTTACTACTCCTACAACTCTTATTGGTGCAAAGGCTGTTGTTATAAGCACAAGCCATTATTACGGTCACAATGTATAAATTAAGTTATTTGACATGAAAATTACGACGTAATTTTTTTAATAAATTATGAAATTAAATATTTGTGAACGATTGCAGGATTTTAATTGAATTTTCCAGAGATATTTAAAACGATTTAATGCCTATCGAGAAAATTTAAAGCACTAGAAAAGATATGAAAATAATTTAAAAATAATTAAATTTTTAATAAATTTTGCACTATTTTCATTAAATGCTTTTTTTAATTTATTTTATACAGGGCTTGGACCACTAGTCCGAGCAAGTCATCATTATCATATATTTTTCTAATGTGCATTGGGGTGGCAATATATTAATTGTTGTTGGGAGGTTAGAGTAAAGAAGACCTACGCACTGTACCGACAACGATTGATTCTGTTCCAAGCTAATGTCCACAGTAAAGCCCTAACCTCTTTTTCTTTTTTGTAATTGAAAATACCATTTTTTATAGTTTTCCAATTTATTTAGAATAATATTTTATTTATTTTAACTTCCTTTAATATATAATTTATTATATGTATTTTTTTTTTAAAAATATTGTAAAAATTTCTTAGCATTTCCAATTGTCACGTGTTCATTTCAATTCCATTTTATTAAAATATCATTGGCCAAAATATATGTTGTTTTATTTTTCTTTTTGTCTTAATTGTTCTTGCTGTAGTTGTTTATACAAGTAATTTGAATACGGTTAATATTATTTATTTATAATTTTATTATCATCTATTTAAGTTTTATCTTATAATTTTCAAAAAGAAAAAACGAACACTTTAATTAAGCTTTTCAGAATGTTAGAGAGAGAGAGAGAGAGATAGAGAGAAAGATGGAAACTTACACACATATACAGTTTGATATAAAATTAACTTTATTAATAGATGTTGTTTTTGTTTTTTAATTTAATATAGTTTTAATCTCATTTCTTTATTTATTCAATTATTTTAGTATTATTTAAATTTTAAAATATCACTGTTTTAAACTTGTTTTTCTATCAATTCAATTATTACTATATGCACTCGTATATAGGTCATTCCATAGATATAGCTTTGTAAAGAAAGCTAACAAATCCATACATAATTATATGTTATGGTTTTTTAAACTTTTAAGCTTCTTCCAGTGATCTTACGGATTTACGTACGCAACATTAGTTGTAGCTGTCACAAATTTCCCCAATGGCTTGGATTTAAAATTATTTCATCTACAGTTAAAGTATTGATTTGCAACCCTTAAAGAATTTGCATACTACTTGTATAAGAACCATTAGATATTTTTCTCTTTTAAATTCAATTATAAAAACAGTGGAATGACCCAAAAATCTACATTTTGCTTTGCATATTTTTCGGTTTAAATTTATGTAAATATTTTCTATATGAATAGTTATCATTTTTTATGCAAATTATATGTGTTTCTATTTGTTTAATAAAAGCAATAAAATTTGTTCTTTTATGTATACAAAAAATTGATAAAATACATTCGATCAGGCAATAATTGCAAATTGTACAAATATTTTTTTATTTTTTTTTGTAGGCATGTTAAGCTCTTTAAGCGACAGGACGAAAAAGTAAAATAGACGGATTTAATAGGAAAGAAAATATACAAAAGCTGAAACTAATCACAAACGTATCGTTATAAAAAATGAAAAGGCATGTAAGTCAATTTTTTATAGATTTTCAGTGTGGGAGGAAAAAACCAATGCCGCTATAATGATACGTAGCTAAATTAATAGATGAGTTGGTTAACAGCTCGACACAATTTTTAATCAGCTGTTGAGCGGTAATATTAACAATTGAACTTTGTCGGGTTGTGGATCATAATAGGGAAATTAAAAAATTATTACATTTGTTACTTTGCTCTCTTACTTCGGAATTTTTTATAATAAATCCCACATTTAAAAATTATTATCACTTATACGATTCTAAATTTCATATAACGACATAAACACAATGAAAGCGACAGGCGTTTTATTTTATATTTTACAAATTCTTATATATAACAAATTCTCTTAATATTTATTCCATATTTCTTAATCATTTAAAATATTTGCTACGTACCAGATTAAAGTCTGTACTATTTAGTTATTAATGTATTCCATATATTAAATATTAAAAAAGAAATACTAATTTAACATTAAATTAGTATTATAATTAATCTTATTTTACACTACATAAAGCTGCTTATTAACTTTATATTTAATTAAAATTTAATTAGATAAAACTATTTAAATTTAATTATTATTAATATAAAAGAAAAAATAGCAAACGTTAGTTGTTTTTTCATTTAAAATGTTGAACCACAGTTTATGTTTTGTGTTCCTAAACGAATAACACTGAGTAAAAACAAAATGTTATAAAAAATATGTAGTAAAATCCACCTCAACACAATAAATAGCATAAATTTTCATAAATTTAATGTACATTGTCCCATAAAAGAGTTGACAAACACGACAAACAAACAAAAACACCCCAAGTGCAAAAGTCAGTGGCCATAAAAAAGTTTTGCGAAAAAAAAAATTAAAGCACACAAAGTATTAAAATGCATCAGTGGCTTTTTTAATGCATAATTTTTGCATAACCGTAACCGTAACCGTAACCGTAACCGTAACCGTATTGTTGACTTTCATCAAATTTTAAATAAAAAATTTTACAACTTACTCAAGTTCAATTAGAGCCTCAAAATCAATACTAAAGCTTTCGTTGAATTTATGATCACATTTTAATCGAAATTGGCAAGAATATGATTTTTGCAATTTAAGACCACGATGCCCCTGTCAGTATTCACGTACGCTTTTAAGAATTTGGGAAATTGTGGCTACGAGTCAATCATTTACATGTATTATTCATCGATAACCTTCATGGAAAAGCTAAGTTCAGTTCAATTATTACTTCAAGTACTACAAAATTTTCTTAGCGCTGGCGCACCGGGAATAAATTTTCGGAAACAAGTATTAATATGAAAATTTGTTTATACTGAAAACCATTTTTACAATCGTTCATAGGCCATTCAAAATAAATTTCAAATTCAAAATAAACATCCTGAAATACTTCAATACAAAATTTCTCCAATTTAATTTCGGATATCCGAACTCATTTTCTAAAATTCAAACTTTATTTTGAATATTTGCAATTTCAGTTCTCCAGTTCTTAATAACCAAAAATCGTCGAACTTAAAAAAAATCGTCAGAAAATCGGCAGTCCAAAAATAAAACCGAATAACGAAAAATCAGCAAAAGTTCAAAATGTCGCCCCAGTGTAATAAAACTTGACATATGAATATTTATCAATTTAAAAATATATAGAATTAAATATTTTTTTTTTTTTTTTTTTTTACGTATGCAGTGCACTGTGCCGGAACTCAGGGAGAGGGATAGGGTAGAGACTTAACTCTTTCACAACTCTGCTTTGCGCGTTATGTTAATTTTTAAGGCATTGTTGAGGCGCCTCCGGTGTTAAGTAGACGCATGAACTTTGTTAAGCTGTACTAGCAGGCATTTTATTAATTGTTTTACTTCGCCGATGTTTCTGCTAACCGACCAACGAGGGCGATGTTGTGTACATTAGCTTGGATAGCATCAATCGCTGTCTATGCCTTTATGCCTTCATCACTTAAATAATCCGAAAACAATTAATACAATGTCTCACTAATGTACATTAGAGAAATTAATGATGCTTGTCGATCAAAAATAAACGAGATCATTTGAATTTTTTTATTACTGCTAAAAATTTTATTTATAATTTTTAAACTGAAACAGATACTGCTGAGTATTTATTTAAAGAATTTTCATTAATTTGTTGTACACAAATATTTAAAATTTTGTTATTTGTGTTGTTGTTTTTTTTTATGTGCTGTCATTAATACCAAAAGCTTGTGTCATGTTGATTATTTACATATTTCAAAATAATCCGGTTTTCTATGAAACAACAAAAAAAAACGGAACACACGCACACAAAATTAAATATGTATTCAATTTATTTTTTTAATTGTGTTCGTCTTCTTTCATTTTTCAACACCAGCAGCGCAGAACCAATTCTCTAACGAAATTAACATGTTTTGCATTATAATTAACTTGGCCAGACAGCATGGCAATATTAGGTTTTTTTTTTTAATTTTTACCATTGTATGAATTTCAATACTGTTTAAATTATTTTATTTGTGGATAATAAATGATTTTTTATGAC
This sequence comes from Lypha dubia, assembly GCA_947311025.1. Taxonomy (NCBI): domain Eukaryota; kingdom Metazoa; phylum Arthropoda; class Insecta; order Diptera; family Tachinidae; genus Lypha; species Lypha dubia. Next base: position 31,612,122 of record OX371264.1, on the reverse strand, counting down.
TTAAAGTGAATGATACGGTTGATACAAAAAGCTAACAAACAAAACAGTTATAACAATTGTTGCATAACATCGGGCTGTTATAGATAATAACTAATTATAGGGTTTATTTAGGCTATAAATCAATTTTCCAATGTTTTACTTAATTAATTTTTTTTATTTGTATTCTAGTCTTAATGACATTTTGTGGTTCAGTAGCAAATTATTATTTGATTTATTTAAATAGACTTTATGCTGTTTGCTTTGTTCGACAATATTAGGTGTGTTCCAGATGGATAAGGAAATAGTCCGAAGTTGGAACAAGATACCCAAAACCATTTTAGAAAACAATTTTTGTTAAAATTTGAGAGTGATTGAGCGATTTCATGCACAAAGTTGTACGAACTTCTTCTTTGTGTAGGTTCGAACACAAAATTAATAATTAGCTGTTTTTTGTTTACATATGAAACAGAACAAAAACTAATGTTCGGTTTCCACAATACAAACAATTGGTTTGAGTAGAAAATTTGTATGAAAACCACTCAGTTTTTTGAGTGATTCTCCATACAAAATTTCTACATAAGTCATTTGCTGTATTATGGAAACAGGAACTAAGTAGAAATTTTTCAACTAAATGTGCACATAGTTTTTATTAAAAAGTTTATTAAAAAGTCAAATGGAAGGTTCTTTTCAATAAACTTAAAGTAGTTGATGTATTTTTGCATATTTCTTCCATTTTTTTAATACAAAAAAATTATTTAAAGGATCAGTGAAAAATTTATGGATACATCATGTTGCCAATTATGCAATTTTTTTGGGTAGCAATATTAAAATGTTTGGACTTAAAATTGCGGTTTTTAAGTTGCAGTTGTTTTGGACAATTTTTATACTTTGAGAGAATAAATTTTGAGTTTCCACTCATTAGTCCGATTTGTCTGGAGTCATCTCGATCACACCTATTAATACTGAGCTATAGAGCACATTTATACGAAAGTAAAATTCAACTCCTTTCGCAATAAAATTGAGAAAATGCTGGAGTATTGAAAGTTTTGTATATTGAAGGTTCGTCTCAAGTGTACTTAATTTTCAATGGTAAAAGCTTTAGAGTCTAAACACAATGTAACGATAATTTATTGCGGTGCGGTTTTTCATACGATTTTGAAGTAAAAAACCGGAGTGCGGAACGGCATAAAATTAAAATCTATTTTATTTTCATTGCGGAATTTCTTATTCTCACAATTCTTGATACTCTTTCTCTTTCTGATGTTGCCATAGTTAATTAATGTTATTAATAGTTAATTTGCGATGTTCACAACATTATTGTAAACAAAAAACATGATTTTGAAGTAAGTATGCACACAAAAATGTAAATGTATTGCCGTCGCCGTCTTCCGTTGTATTATATTTATTTTTCTCTCCCGCAACGAGAAATCGCACCGCACCGCAAACATTGTGTTCAGACTCTTATACTGATGTAAAGACGCATAGAGGAGTTTCACATCTATAAATTTATTCTTCTTGATATTTCGTAATGCGTTAAAAAGTGCTTTATCGCAGATATAAAACATTTTTTGCAGATTTTATTTCATATATTTTTTACACAAATGCTCTTTTTGTTCGCCCGGTCTAAACATATCAAAAAATTTTTTGTCCGAATGAGAAATGTATCGTATCATTAAGGGAAACATGTGTGCAACGCAATGCTTCTTAGCGTTAATTTAAGTTTTTGTTGCATACATTTCAGGGATCAAGCGATTTTCTTTTAGCGTATAATTAATATTTTGCATTGTTTTGATTTTAAATCTGTATTAAAGATGCATGAAGGAACAGTGGGCTGCATTGAAAAGAAGAAGATTCTTCTCAGTAGTGATCCGTGCCAACACAGTAAACATGATTTCTCATTTACTTTAATTTTACAGATTCCTATGAATCTTCATTAAGTTCCATGCAACAATATGATTTCATGAATTCAGTTTGAAAATTGGTTAAATTTAAGAAAAACCTACACAATTCGTTTATCTCAAATATTTATGTAAGAAAATATATTAACGATTTCAAAAATTAAATTTTTTTTTTGTTATGGTTTATCAGTCTATATACGGCATTTTGATGGCTGCTAAAACCAACTCATCAGTTGATCTTTACCATGCTTGCAAAGTTTAATTAAATGCTAAGAAATACTCGAATAAAATATTACAGTTTTTAGTATTTGAAAGTATTAAAATTTCAAAGAAAATAATTAATCAGCTTTTACATTCCAAGGCTCGTTGGAAAACTTTTTTCTTTCATTACGAATAATTTAAATATTTTATAAATCAATTTAAAAACACAAAACAAATGAGAAAACAACAAAATATACACAAAAAATAGTTTTTGATACAAACAGAAAAACTTTATTTTCCATAAATTTTATTTTGGTTTTTATAAAAATTGTTTTTATTCTATTTAAGGAATGTTGATGTGTAAATTTTCTTTGCGACTTAAAACAATGAAAACTTTATTTTTTTTTTCTCATAGATTGTTTTTTGGCAAATTAAAATTAAAAATATTAGAAATTTTTACACAATTATGTTTATTTTTAAAACTATGTAATATTATTTTTATTTATAGAATTTCTTCTCAAATAAAATTATTTTGGTTTTTGTTTTTGTTTTTAGCAAATTTAAAAGAAAAGTTTTGCTTCCTTAAACGCCCATCTTTGATTTGATTTGATTTGATTTGATTTGATTTGATTTGATTTATTTCTTAGAGATTTTTCTTTGTAACACAAAAAGCTTAGAAATTATTTTATTATTTTCTTTGATTAATTTTACACTTGATTCATATTGACGGGTCTAGAACAGGTACAACAACAAGAAAGAAATAATAAATGCTATCCTAGTTAAAATTAAAATTAAAAAAGAAATAATATTATTTTAATTCTACGTTTAATTGTTTGTTTTCTTTTTTTAAAGTGCCACAATTTCTTCAATCAATTTCTTTTTTACATTTAAGCTGTTCTAGATTTACAAATAAATTTAGAAAAAAAAATCATTAGCATACAATAATTTTAATGTTTAATTATAGTTTTAAAAATAATAATTAGTTTTCTTTGATTTTATTCTAAATGTAAAATGAACGTAAAAATATTAATAGCAAAGTCATACTGGTTGCAAAGATCATTACAATGCTGTGGTGTTGTAAATTTGTTGTTGTAGCGCTGCCTGTTGAAGATCCGTCACCACCGCTATTTTGATGTTTTGCTGCCATATTTTCCGGCTTATCGTGCATTATTTCATTACTAGACGAGGGTTCGTCTTTCATTGATTTCTCTAAAGAATCGGGTCCAGAATGTACGGGACCCATGTTGGTCATTTGTACTACTGGCGGTTCATGTATGGGTCTTGGTGTTCCTGCACTAGTTGTTGTAGCGTGTGTTGTCGTCGATGTAGTAGATGTTGTAGAAGCCACCGGCACAAATGTGCCATTTTCAATCCAATAAGGATTAGTCATTTCCAATTTAACGTCCTTTAAATAGGATTTACGTACCTGCAAGAAAAATCATATTTATTTCAGACTAGATGCCCCTGCAAACTTCATTTTGCGACTACACTGACACGTGATGACAGTTTTTTTTTTCGTAAACCTTCCAGTTGCAATACTGAGAATAAAACCACTGTTCATTTTGATATACAGATTTAATAAATATTTTGATTACTGATATATTTAAATTAACAGACCAGCAGATGTAGTATGAGATCGTCCGTCGCAGTGCAATTGTTTTTGAGATGAACGTTGGTCTTCAGTTTTTTATCTCCTTTGCTGTAATCTATCATTGGTACGACATGCGCGCTGACCTATCAAAAGCAGCTTATTATCTTACTTAAATGAAAAAAATCAAAAGTTTATTGATTTGCATAAAAGCACCATAGTAATAACTGAAATAGCAATATGACTATTTTCTTGATCTGTCTCTCTGGTAATTTGTGCGGGTAGCACGTGAGGTAACTCTTCGCACATTTAATATACTGCGAAGACCTAAGTCAGGCCAGGCCGTCTGCTGCTCGGCATTGTAAATTGCAATTAATCAAAGTGAGAAAAGTTCTCGCGCACTTAGCAGTAAAGTGTCAATATCACAAAAGATCAACATAAAAATAATCTGAAAGGCAGTTAACAACTTTCACATTTATTCACCATTTAAACCTTCTCTAGACTTCCACAAATAATTGAAGAATAAAATTAGTCAAATCGGTCGAGCCGTTCTCGAGTTTTAGCGAGACTAACGAACAGCAATTCATTTTTATATACATATATAGATAATACATATGTTTTTTTTGTGCTGGAGGATATTCCTAAATCGAAAATATAAGAAAGTTTCTGTGTTTTTCTCATGGAAGTCGAATGTCCATTAAATTGCAATAGAAAACGGCAAAATTTTTTTAAACTTTTTTATATCTCATGTTTAATTAATCAATGTCCCTACGCAAATATTAATTAATTAATTATTATTTCTGGAATTAATCGTTACCATTAATCGTTAATATAGAAAGACCCTAACTGATTTTTTTCGAAATCGCCGTTTGTTACTTAATTCGATAATTTAGGGACAATTTTTGACTTGATATTTAAGTTATAATTATTTTTAAGTTGTAATTAAATACCAAATTGTGTTTTTGACTGCATATTTAAAAAAAGTACTTAATTAATAATTAAATGAACAACCTTGTGTATTTGAATAATAATTAAGATTTACGAATTTCCATATGTTTTTGACTGCTTGTTCTTCTTATATAAAATAAATCCAATAAAATATATGTATGTGGCTGCTGGCAAATTGCCAGCATTACCCTTTTGATCGTTCTGAAAGTTGATTTTATTCTTTTAAAACATTTCAGCAGTTCTTAATTATTCTTATTTTTAGCTTAAATTAAAATATTTTTATATTATTATTATTACGAATAAACGTAATAATTATTTGAACTTATATTGATTTACATATGAAAAGTAATATTATCAGGCTCAAGTTCAGTTTTATTGAATTAATGAAAATTCAAAATTACTAAGAGTTTTTTTGTGTTGGAAAATATTATTATTTATATCCAATCAGTTTTTAGCAGAACGTATCAGTACTGACTGAGAGGTGTAGCGGCCTTGAAATCAGTACTGATACGTTCTGCTAAAAACTGATTGGATATAAATAATAATATTTTCCAACACAAAAAAACTCTTAGTAATTTTGAATTTTCATTAATTCAATAAAACTGAACTTGAGCCTGATAATATTACTTTTCATATTAAATTAAAATATATATTTTTTTTGGACTTTTTTTTTGTTCTAGTCAGCTGTTCTTTAGGGAAGTTTGTGGGAAATTTTTTATTTTACGTAGTGCTGCCATATTTTCATCGTAATTAAATAAGAACTTTAATTACTCACTGAAAAAAATGGAATTTGAACAAATATGAGTTAGGTACTTTCTTTATTAATGTATACACTCCATATCTTCAATTACTTGGGTTTTAATAAATTAAAAGCTGTCTCGAAAGAAGATAAACTGAAGACTCAGAATGTCCAAGGAATATTATGAAAAACTAGAATATTTGTTCAAGCCAAACAAATACTAGAAATCAAGTGGAACCTTTTTATTTAAAATAACGAATGAAAATATTTGAAAATATTCTAAATTTTGAATCAATAAAATAATTCACCAAAAAATATTTAGCAACATGGAATTAGAAAATTTAAAACAAAGACACAGAACTTACCTCCGCTTTAATTTTTCTTGACACACTATCCTCACTGCCGGCGTAGAAGGCATACAGTTTTGCACTATAGGGAGCATCTAAAGTTACATAATTTCCCTTAAGTGTAACATTAATAGCAGTACCCGGCCAAAGTTTAGTATTCACCGATTTTGTTTCCGAACGTTTTTCACTACGTTTCAAACCCCAATTGATTTCAGCTGGTTTAGTGACATCTTTTTCAAAAACTTTCGTAGGCAAACCACGAGCAATACCCTCGTGTGATCCCCAATACTGAACATGATCAAAGTCATAAGCTAAAATTGTCTCAACCACACTATATTTTTCGCCATTATTGGCCAGAACACCAAATGCTAAAGAATTATTTTTGATTAGTAAAATAGACATTCTATTATAAAAAATACGAGGGGGAATATTGAACTTACCCAAATCTGTTACATTATCTCTCATATCCAAACGTATTTGATCTAAGCGAATATCTTTCAATTCATAACGAAAGGGTTCTGTTTCCACCAACAATTCACCCTCATCATATTCCTTTTCGACATTTGATTCCATTACTTTAATTTTACCCAGACCTACGGGATCTAAACGGCCCAAATTGAAGTCAGCTCCTTGCTGCTCTTGCCCATCATCAGCAGCATTATTCACATTATGCATTGACTTGTGTCTGCCGATATAAGCATCTTCTCCTATACGAATAGCTCCCACTGGCACGCCCACATTAAATTTGCGCCAATGTTTCCACGATACTTTACCCAAATGACCCTTATTAATCAAGACATCGAAATTTTTATATCTCATATTTTTATAGTGGGCTGCTTTACACTCATGCGACTGTTGAATTTTTTCCGTATGACCAATTGTACCCACACCATCAATATTCACTCGACACACATAAATCGGATAGTGTTCTTCCTCGGTTATATATTTGCCACCCTCTACGGCATATTGTAATTGTTTTGCATCTTTGACATCGTACGTTTCCCACACCAGTGTACTGGAGGTAACCAATTGTCCCAAAAGTGTTGAGGCATTTTTGTATGTTAAAACAGAATGGACGGCAGCTTGGCTAGATGTTATGAAGAGAAAGAGCACTAGAGTTGTGGTGAAGACATGATGTTTGAGAAACCTGGAAAATTTCGGTGGTTTTTTACATGAAGACAACATGTTTGTGTTGGGAGATTTATTTTTTAAGAGGGCAAAATGAGGCGAGAGGAACTGTAATAAAAGAGAGATAAAAAATTTCTATGAATATTTCATAAATAATTTTTTAATTTTAATATATTGTTAAATTATTTTTTTATATTTTTTATAAAATCCTGCTCCCAATAGTTGAATTAGAATTTAGATTAAAATACCAACCAGTTGATAACTATTTTTGTTGTGGTAAAAGTTTCAATAATTTTTAAATATTTGCTCCAAACTAAACTTTTAGTTTCTCTATTTAGTTTGAAAGATTTTTCCCCAATTCATCATAAATAATTTTACTCAGTTGCCAGGTTTATGTATGTACTCGTACATACATATAAACCGGCGTCAAATGATTTAATCAACACATCAAATAATCAAGCAGGATAATTTTATTTTTTGTTTTGTGTCAGCTTAAATGGAAAACAAATTCAATTTAAAGAAGAAGAAAGAAAAACAAGACAAAAAATATAATTGACCAAAAGGTCAATATCAATTTACATAAATGAAGTAGTTTTCCTAGAAGATGAATATAAAGCCAATGCTGGTCTATTTTGACAACATCGTTATCATCAACTCTATTTCAAAAATTTTCATGACAATGTTGTTTTCAACCGAAATAAAAATAAACAACAGCTGATGAAAGACAATCGCTCACTAATGAACACGATAAGTTCTTTAAAGTGTATTATGCGAGAGTGAGAAAGAGAGTGGGAGTGAAAGGGAATGAAAATTATTTGTGTATGTGTAGTTGTAATGACCAAAAAAGGATATGAATAAATTGAATGGACGTTTGCATGTGGCTGTGGATATAAAAAGTAACTTTATATCCGGTAAATTGAGTTAGAAAAAATATTTGCAAAACTTTTTTACTACCCCAACAACAACATTGATTGTTTTCAGAGCTTTTATCCCTCTAGTATAGGGTCATTTACATGTCTATGTTTGTTTGTTTGTTTGTTTGTTTGTTTGTTGATAACATCTAATGATCCAATGGATTCTTTACTTTGTTTCTCCTGGCAACTATTATTGACACTAGACGTATAGAAAAAAAAAGAAATTTTTGTTGCATGTGTTTCTAACAAGTGCATGTGGTATAGACTAAACTTTCAGTCGTCTGAGTTAGTGTGTGTGTGTTTGTGTGTGTGTGTGTGTGTAGGACAACTATTGGATGGGGTTTCATTAAATATTTGTTAAGAGTCAAATCTATACAAGTGTTCTATGCACTCACCTACCAATACTTTTGCACTTTTGCACTTAAAAATGTGTATAGATTGGATTGCTGCTGTTGTCCTTCGAAACGCCATACAACATACGTCCTTAGAAAAATATATACTCGTATGTGTATATATAGTTTTATACGAGTGTATGTGTTAAAGTCTTCAAACGGCCAAGTAAATATTTATAGTTGGCATTTGTGTGTAGAATTGAAATATAAAAGCTTGTTTTTTTCTGGTATGTGTTTTCTAGAAATAAAAAGGACCTGTCTTTATATATAGACTTATACCACTTGAGCGGTTACTGTTGCACACAAACCCAAACACTTGCTCGCTTTCAATCTGTTCTAAACACAATTCTAAGTAGTTATTGTTGTTTGTTTCGCATACATCATGTAAAAGTATTTTACTATTTATACTTGTTGGTTGTCATAAGGACCTCTTGTTTTTCGTTTTGTTTCCCTTTTTTTGTGTGTTAAAACGGCTCTGATATTCTTTTTAAATAAAATATTTTCTTTTTAATTTAAAAGAAAACTTTTATACTTAAAATCTCTTAAGTCGCAGTGTTTGAAATGTTTGCTTAGTAACACTTCTGTTGCAACGATTTGTATTTCTATTAAAGATTAAAAATACATACAAAAATGTCGCTTTAAAAAATCTGTTTGTAATAGTTAAACTCGTTGTTGTTACTCTTAAGCAAAATTAATAAACCAGAGTTAATTGATTTATTACCACACATTTTTTTTTAATTTCGTGCCATTGTGTATCGTAACTAATAAAAATCAATTTGATTATTTCATAATTTTTATAACCAGCATACATACACACACAGCTATAACTTTAAGCTTATTTTAAGCTAAAGTCTAATCAAGCGGGTGATTGAAAAGAAAACCAATTTTTTTTTTAAATATTTTAAATAAAATTTTTGTTCCCTTAAGCCATAACTGTACAAGCGGCTCAATTATACAACACATGAAGTACAAGTCCACCACATTCCAACAAAGAAAAAAAAATATTTTAATTTGACTATTAAGAATCCGCCCCTAAAGCAGCTGCGGTCCATTTAATCATCTTACAAATGGCCTTCTCCTGTCATCAAAATAAAAACCGTCTGTCTATCAACTCTCGTTTGAATTGTTGAAATTCAAAATTTACATTTATTTGATTTCCATCTCACTTAATATTTTATGTATACGCATCGTATGTAAATTCGACACTGACCTCTAAATCAATTGTTACAAAAATACCTATTGGAAGCATTAAAAATTAAAAAAAGGTGAAATAAATTGCTTTTAAAGCACTCTTTAACAAATTGAAGGGCCAGTTAATTAATCAAGAAATTAAATGTTCAATTAATCATTTAAAGTTGCAGACACATATGGACACATACATACATATCTACATTCATACATGCATCTATGACTGGTTGCATGTGGATACGAGTATGTAAGTGATCTTCGATCATTTTAAAGCGACTAAATGAAACTGGTTTAAAAAATTAATTATTTTATTATGCTTTTTGACGTCATCACTGAGACCGAAAAATGTCGCTCTGAATAATTGAACTTTGAAGAGTTTGATAAAACGCATTCTAAGGTTTATCTCTCAAAATCAATAATCTTTAGAGAAATCAGTAACGATATGGAATTGAAACTACAGCTTTTATTTTTATTGTCGATGATGATGATGATGTTGTTGTTCGAAAAAAACACGTGCTTATGTGTTCCTATTTTAGTAACAAGAAACTCATTTTGTGGCTGTTAACAACAACAAAAAGAAAAAATGATAATAAATGAAAGAAAACCTTAACCGGTTTCCTTAATGTTTTTAAAAAGTCAATAAAACTATTTCGTGACTAAAAGGCGGGCAAACATGCGCTTCAAATTTTTATTCGTGAATTTTTTTTTCTTTGTTTTAACGCTTTCAGGTTTGTTTATTTTTTTGTTTTCTGATCATGATTTTGTTATTTTGTACGAGTGTATGGTTGTATTTTCAAGGGAACATTTTAGGCAAACAATAACAATTTTGTTAAAAAAAAAATTGGACCAGTTGTTTGTTTTTTAATTTTTTTATTATTTTCTTTTGTTCGTTTCAAATGAAATATTCAAGGAAAATGACGTCATGTAAAGTTTTATACCACACTGAGGATCGCAGAACATATATATGTATTCATGTATCTGCATATATTTATAAGGTAACCAACGTTGCCAAATGTGTATATTTTTTAACCATTGAGCCGTTTTGAAGTTTTTTGTTTCAACAAATAATTTATGAATTTTTAGTCGAACTGACTGTTGTTTAAACAAAGTACGTTTTTTTTTAATTAATTTTTAATTAAGTATATATTTAATTAGAAAGGATAGTATTGGAGCTCTAAGCGCAGTTTCGTAGATTATGGTTTGTCACAACCAAGTTTTTCTTTGCGTGTAGAATAAGTGACCACATCACTGTGGCGCATAATTGAACTTAACAACCAGCAAACATGTTAATGAATATTGGTTTTCTTCACTTTATTTTCTTCAATGTTATAATTTTTCTTGTTACATTTATAGTTTTTATTTATTTATTTATTTTTCTTTTGTGAACATTAAGTTCATTTGTTTGCTATTTTAATTGTCAGTTTTCGGTAACAATTTTTTAAATTTTATTTGTGGTTTAATTTTGTATCTCTTTGCTTCATTTTCTGTTGTTCGTCTTGTTTTTTTTTTCTGCTGCTATAAACCTATTCATTGGCAGTGCATGTGTAAATTGTTTCAAATTCATTTTATCTCCATTAAGTTAAAGACGCCAAACTGACGATATTTCTTGGGCAATTTTATTTTCTCTTCTTTTTATTTGTTATTTTTTTATTTTTGTTTATTTATGAAATTCAAGCTTCATAGCAGCTGAGAAATAAAATCGTTTGATCATTTGAACAGTGAGGAACACAATTAAATGATCACTTAAGTAATGTTTTCGCAACAGAAAAAATTACATATTTGATCACCTAATCACGGTTTGAATAAATAGTATTCGAAAATTTGGTCTTATTAAATATAAAAATTTTACTATACAACCTTTTCAGGTCTTTATTTGTTACAGTCAGCTTACTTTTAAGGAATACTGTATTAAGCTCACACACACATTTAATTCATTGCAAAGTAGATGCGTTATCAGCAACTCTTGTATTTATTTCAGTTACTATTGCAGATGCATTTGGAATTTTATACCCGAAACCGCAATTATGCGATACAAGATATCCTCATTATTGTATAGAGATAAAAACAAATACAATCTTAATGTAGAAAAAATGCATTTTCATATTTTTACGTTTTCGTAAATGCATAGATTTAATTTACGTACATACTCGTATATCATCTCTACATATTATTATTATGCATATGTATGCATACGTCTATTTTTATGTACACACATATACTGCGAATAATTTAAATAAGGAAGTTTGAAGGAATATTTTTCTATTAATTTTATGAAAACTGTAAAGGGATTTACTCTTCTTATGGTTTTGGGTTTTTATTATTTACCCACAAGAAAATAAAAGCTCGTTTCTGCATCGAATGATTACCAAATTTTTATTTAAAAAAAAATATATATATACTCGCGTTATAACGTTTTTAGCAGGGAAACCGGAAATATGTATTTAATATGCGATTACAAAACTGTTTTAATTTTTTGATTCTTTTTGTGTGACAATCGATATTGCCATCAAACTTTTTCTCTGTATTTAAGAACTTGGCATTAATAGCACACAATTGACATATGCTGTTATTCTCCAGGGAGGCCCTCAGAATTATTGCCTTTTCTTTAGCTCTTTTTGTCTTTCATATTCAATTATTTTCTTGTTTTGCCAGTAGTTCCATGTGGCACCACTACCCCATTAACTAGCGACGATTTCTTGCATTTGTAGATATTTAAAAAATTGCCAATTTAGCACAACAAAAAAATGAAACTCAAGCTCTCTTAAACATTCCTTTATACTCTTTTATATGTACATATGTATTTTTGAAATTTAAATATTATTTTTCCATTGGTTTATTTCATCATCTTACAGTTTAAAGGAGACATTTTATTCAAGACATTAACTACGTTTAATATTTACACACAAAAATATTAGCAATTTTGTATAAAAATGAAGGGGATACACTTTACACGCTTGTGTTATTTATTAAGTTTTGTTTTCTTCTTTTCATTTTGCATGTTTCTTTATTTTTTCCTTAAATTATGTCAATTATTTAATCATTTTCAATTAGGGTTGGAGTTTTAACTTTAATGTTGTTGCTTTAAAAAAAATTTATATAAAATTGCTAAAAAAAAAAACAAAAAAAAAATAAACAAAGACAAAAAGATTTTCCCACCATCACAACAGACTAAGAGTTGTTAATAATCACGTTTTGTTTGATTAATTAAAAAAAAGTTTAAATTTTAATATTTTCATTAGTAACTTTATTTATAAAAATCATTTTAATTTAAATAATTAAACAAATAAAGATAAATAAATTAATTCAGATTTAATAGAAATTTGCTAATCAAAAGAATCCAACAAAAAATTATAATAAAATAAATAAACCATAGAAAACTGGTGTCATTAATTTAACGAGCTTTTTGGCCATAAATTTAATCATGTTAATTTTTTTTTGTTTATTTATCTAAATCTGGTTTATAATTTCGTATATTTGTGTGCTTTGTTTTGAAATGTCTTTACTGTACTTTTGACCATTATTTCCATAATTATTAAAATAAAATCAATTAAATGCGATTATAAAATAAAAAACACAAAAAAAGACCAAACAAAGGGTGTGTTTTAATCTATGAAAATTATTTTTAATTCATTACAAGTTTAATATTGGTATAGCTACCATTTTTAAGAAACAATCACTGTTATGCATTGTATTAACATACAGGTTTAATTGAGTACGAGTAGTTAAATAGTTTCGGCGACAGGGCACCTACAGGCAGGATACCGATGGCTTAAATCTTTTCCAACTCTACTATTGCCTGTAGTGGCCAAGTGGTCTTTTCTAATTTGGCCCCTATACAGGCGACTACCAACAAAATTAATTTAATGTGTAAATATTTTTACATTAATATTATTAATTATTCTCAATTTTTAATTGCCATTTAAATATTAAACATTTTTCAAGATTCCTATCAACTATAATTTGTCTACTCTACAAAATTTTGGTAAATAACTTGTTTTACATGATCATTTTTCGTTGTTTCATTAATCAAAAAAATCTTCGATATAGAAAACAAATCAGAAGGCGCCTTTAAACAACAAATCACCTTAAATTGACGTTAAAGACATGAAAAAAAAGTGCCGCGCTGCTGTCAGCACAATAATATGTGTATGTGAGGAAAAATTTTATAACATTTTTATTTATTACAACAAAAACAAAAACCATTTATAGAATATCAATTAAATGGTTTTCATGACGAGAAATAAATGAAAATATAAAATGCAAAAATGCAGTTGTTGTAACGAATTGCAATAAGTGATACACTATTGCTTTTGATGAAAACAACTGAGAATAATTACTTGAATTTCCATTCTTCTTATCTATCACTTGTCTAAGGCATCTAATCAATCGGATACAATTACAAATTATGTCCTTGTTTGACGGAGCCAAAAATAAAAAGGATTTTAAAATCGTACATAACTATTTCAAATATTATTAAATATCACCAACCGACGCAATAACACTCCAACTGAATTATGTTCGATCTTGTATTTATAACAAAAAATATATTCTATTTTTAAGTATTAAGTATTTTACTTCTCATTTAAACAGTCCATGACACCATTATTTTTGTAGCTCTACTTGTATTTTAAAATCAATAAGAAACCAATTCATAATTGATACTATCATACCAATGAAACTCTTGCTACATAGACAATTAACGACAATTTGCCACAAAAATAGTCGGTTGCTATACAACTATTGCTGTTGCTGTTGCCACATGCGGCAGTGGAATTCGATAAAACAAATATTTAAAGAAAATTTCAAATAATATAGTACGAGTAGTTGCACTTAGACTTTGGACATGCAGCAATAATTAATTTTTAGCAATTAAACTATAAGAGATATTAAATTCAAAGTTATCGAATTGATCTGGTTTAAGTTGGTTCAACTTAATTTTTTTAATTAAATAATTTTTATTTGCAAAAGCTAACTTATTTATTATGGATTAGCTAATATGCTGCGTTTCATTGGTGTTGAAATACGAAAGAACAGAATAACGATTGATTACAAAAGCCGTCATCAGTGATCATGTCTTGTTATGCAGTTCGGTGTGGTGGATCGCATACATGTCTTTTCTAAACAAATCTTATGAGAAATTTACATACGAGAATTGCATAACTTTTAAATTGAAGATAGTTTCATACAGTGTTACCTATTATTGATTTATTTTCTTCATATCCCATTTTTTATAGAACTTTTTTTTCTTTTTCTGTTTAGGCAAAAATTTTTAATTTTACGAATATTTTTTTTTTTTTTGTTTTGGTGAATTTTTGGTTACCTTTCGGATTTGTCTTTTATTGGGATTTGTTTTTAATTTTTCCCCAATACAGAATTTGTCCTTTTTGGCGATTCTGTTATTTTGGCGATTTAATTTTTTGAAAACTTTGTTTTTAGTTTTATCGGTTTTTTGTTGAGGCCATTTTATTTTCAATTTCGTAATTTTTTTCGCTCTCTAATAATTTTGTTTTGGCGTTTTTTCCGTTTTGATGTTTGATTTTTAATTTTAGCGTTTTTTCGATAAATCAGTTTTCTAGAAATGTTGGCTGCAATTGTTTGAAGCGATATTCTTTGATTACTTATTTCATTAAACTTTCTAGTTTCTATAATAATTCATGTATGGTAAAAATTGTATGTCCCCAAGATAGATCTTATTTGCAATATAGTACCAATACGGACCTATGGCTACATTTTGGGTACAGTGTCAGCAAAACTGGTTTGCGAAGTTTTCCTGTCATTAATTAAATTTTTAATGTAAGGAAACTTTTTCCTTTTACTTTTTTTTTTAATTAGGACCAGCAGTTAGGTGCAGTGCACTGTGCCGGAACTCAGGGATAGGGATAGGGTAGAGAAGATAGATGTTGAAAATTTAGAAGACTTAACTTTTTCACAACTCTGCTTTGCGCGTTATGTTAATTTTTAAGGCAGTGTTGAGGCGCCTCCGGTGTTAAGTAGACGCATGAACTTTGTTAAGCTGTATTAGCAGGCATTTTATTAATTGTTTTACTTCGCCGATGTTTCTGCTAACCGACGAAGGAGGGCGATGTTGTGTACATTAGCTTGGATAGCATCAATCGCGGTCGGAACAGTTTTTTAGTGACCAGTGCTATGCCTTCATCACTTAAATAGTCCGACAACAATTAATACAATGTCTCACTAATGTACATTAGAGAAACTTGGCCACGGTCTGAACCCACACCCCAAGTCATTGTTTGTTTAGTAGTCAACGCGCTAACCACTTCAGCCAACACCACCCTCTACTTGCAAGTCAATTTGCAAAATCCATTGTTCAAGTGTAAAATTATTTATTAAAATCAACGTGACCTGTGATTATCCTAATTACCCTTGACAACCTATAAGAAATATTGTAGAGTAAAGTTTACTAAGAAAACATTTATCTTTGCAACAACAGCGGCAGAGTATTTAATTAAAACAACAACAAAGAACTTAAGCTTTTGCACAGACTAACGATTTAAAGGAATTGGAAATACAACACGTGGCCCGCGTGTTTCATTAAATTAAATTTTTATTGTTGCTATTGTTTAGATTTAATTGTTTGATGGCTGGCATTGTGGTGGTGGCAAATAACAAAACAATGCCATACAAGTCGCTGGTTAAATAATGATATTTTTTGTTTTGTTTAAGCGTTTTATTGTTTTGGAAAATTAAATAGAAAAAGCATTTATTCAAATGAAATTGTATTTATTTAGAACAAAAATGTGTAAATTTTGTTGGATTGAATTGATTTTTTTTTATGGTCAAACAAAAATATACAGGTGGTATGTACACACACACTGGTACTCACACATGCACAAACACATGGATACTTAAATACCTTTACAAATGAATTCACACGTTACGTGTTTGTTGTCTATTTGAATCAAGCGAGTGAGTGCCCAGTGTGCCATGCGTTTATGGCATTTAAATTAAAATCCGTCTGTCCGCCGTTACAATCAACCCGCCATCAATTAACTGCCACCTGTCTCTCATTTCGTTTGTGAAAACTTTTCATGCTTCTCCTTCCTTCACTTTGATTTTAAACTCTGGGCAATTCAGCACATTTTAAGTCGCTCATTTTAAAAAAAAAAATTTTCTTTTCATTTGTACTGATTTTAAATTAATTTCTTGTATTTTTTTATCGTTTGTGTTTTATAAATTATTCGTATCAGCTGCAATTAAACTCTTGGTCAAAAGTGTTTACACATTTTTATTGAATTGTTTGCACATTTTCTACATTTAAGGCGAAAAAATGTTTGCTTTTTACACCTTTTGAAATAATTTTAAAATGAGTATCAGCACGTAGAAGGGTTGTGGGGGGGGGAACTGGAAAAATGTAATTGAATTGGAAAAAGTACACAACTGGCTTTAATATACGATAACTGTTTGATGTCGTTTAGTATTTAAAATAAATTTAAAAAATGTCATAAATATTTGTGGGATACAAAGAGTCACTTCTTATGTGAATTGAAATGTTTCAATGTGACGCAGCATTCGTTGGTTTGTGTAGAAGCAAATAAGATTTAAATACTAATTAAATATGGAGTTGGCATTAGCAACCAGCAATATACAGCATATAGATTAATTAACCCATCAAAAATAAATATAATATTTTCCAATCATTAAATTAAATTTAAATTGCACTTTTCAAGAGCCAACTTTTTTACTCTCCCTTACAGTGGAATCTCCCTGTTTAAATTCTTTTCAATTAAATTTTAATTTCATTGCAATTTTTTTTTTCAAATTAATGACTGCATCTTGTTGATCTTTCAATTTGTATAATCATTCATTCGTTAAAATATTTTAATTAAAATTGAATTGAATTTTTTCCAAGACAATTGTTTTTTGTTTTTTTTTTTTTTTTTTTGTTTTGCTTAAAATTTTTATCAAAATCAACTTTGACTTGTATAATTTTCTATCAGCTAAAAATAGCTGACACAAACTACTTATTTTTGAATGAAATTTAAAATGCAATAAATATTTAAAGCAGCAAGTGCTCGTAACAACAAAAATTAAGCCAGGCATTTCAAGCTTAAGCTTTCTGAACATAATATAAAATTTAATTAATAAAAAATTACATTTTTTACCCACATAATAGAGACATATACACTTCCATATATTATAATAGAATTAAAATTCTATGATAAAAAAAAGAAAACAAGATTCTTTTTAATACTGGTCTGAAAAAAAAACTATTAATTGTTTTTTATTATTTTTACTTTAAAAAAATTAAGATTTATGGCCAAGTGCGGGCAAAAAGAGAGTGCAGCATATCAAGTGATTAGATTTATTTATGTATTTTTATTTATTTATTTATTTTGAATGTTTGCCATAAACATAGTTTTAGTATTTTCATAAATTAGCGACAAACATACGAGGGGTATTGAAGAATTACCACAACTCTTTTGGTTCTAAATATATTACGAAACTTCTAAATTTGGTATAATCAGAGTGGCCTCAAAATAATTTCGTTAAAAAAAAATAATCACATAAAAATTAGATAATTCTCATTTTCAATGTTTTGAAGTTTGATCATGAAATGAACATAAGGATGATCTGGAATGTTAGGAAGGATATGAATAAGGTTTTAAGGTAAAATGATTTTAAAAAAGTATATGTAGCTCTTGCTTTGCACTAAGCGCTAAGATCAACTCTTATATACATATACATGTATAATATGTGGCAGTCTTTCAAGTCCAAAAAAAAATAGTAGAATCTAAAATTAATTTGATTAAAAACCTTTACAAGACTTAAATAAGAGAATTTTTTGAAAATTTTCAACACTGCCATCTCTTAGGCCAGTAAACAGATTTTGATCAACTTTACAGCAAAATAAGTTTAAAAATCGATTTGAAAAAAATCCTTTAGACCTTTTTCGAAATTTTTCAGCAACGATATATCTCGAACGAATCGAGTTTAAATCAGCTGGAAGCTAAAAATTTTCAAACCAAATCATTTCGTTTATACTATTGCATAATTTGCATACTACTCTCGTAAAATACAGAGTAACATTTCCAAAAAAAAAAAAAAAAAAAAAAAACAACAAATCACAAAACTTAAGAGCAGCCAAAAGCAGCATCAGCCATACATTGAACTTTGAACCATAAAATATGTAAACAAGTCAATGTTGCACACATGACCATATTTTCGTTTCTCTTTTTTAATGTGTTTGGCTGAATGCCTGCCTTCCTGAGTGTTTGTGTGGATGTGTGCCTGTATTATGTTTGTGATAATTTTAAAAATGATATATTACAGGAAATATGATCAATGTTGTTTGTTGTCACATAAGTTTTAACGATTGTTGTAGTAGTAGTAGTAGTAGTAGTAGTAGTAGTATTAGTAGTCACGGTTTGGTTATGTTTGCATGTACTTTCTTACTTTGTTGTAGGTTTGAAGCAATAAAACTTTTTTTTTTTGTTTTTTTAAACTTTAGCATTTTGACAAGCATTTTATTACATTTATTTATTATTACAGTGGTTGTCGATTTGTTGTGTTTTCTTGTTAAAATTGTTGTTGTTGTTGTTGCGGTTTATAACAAACTATCGATGTAAAGAGAAAAGAACAATATTGCATACAATTACCATCGTTAAACTTATACTGGATGCTAAAGGAGTTAATTCTTTGATCTTTGAGATATTCAAAGCACATTGATTGATTCCTGAGGTCATATAGAACACTTCCTTACGGTTGGACTTTAGACAATGTCTAAAAAAATATCGTTGTATCATTCTTCAAAATGTGTCAAACATTCTTTCAAATATCTTCTAAGCTTTTGATGCGAAAATAGCATTTTCTTTTAGCATTAATTTGCTTGCAACTATAAAATCATTTTTTGCAAAACTTCGCTTTTAGTTATGATTCTGTTGGAGCAAAGGCCCGGTATTAAAATATTTTTTTTTTTTTAATACTCAATTCTGCAAAAAAAAAACATTTATTTAAATATTCATATTTGTAGGTGTAGCATAACGTTTTCATTCCTTTAAGGTGCTGATGATTTACACACTTCTTAGTCAACAATTGTTGATTGAATTTACACAAAAAAAAAGGAAAAACTTAAATACACAAACTTTTTTTAAGAGACCACAATGTTGTGCAGCACTTTCCTTCATACTTGCCGTCGTTCATTAATGCAGTTGTATGCATGAGATCAATGTATGAATATTTTTACACTATTGGATAGATGGATGCAGGCATTGATGCAATCGAACAGCTACAACATACAACATATTTACAGCTCGAATGAATGGAAACATTAAATAAGAAATAAAAAAATCAGATCTTTCTTTTTTTCCTCTCATTTTACAAATGTGGACTGTTGTTATTATTGTTATTGTAATTTACTTAACTCATTCTTATTCCATGTAATAACTCAGTTACAAACAATCGCACTTGAAGAGTGCGTAGACACAAGTGAGTGTGATTGCGATTGTGATTGTTAAATGCGATTTATATTGTACAGATGAAATGATGATGATGCTGATGATGCTGGTGGTGATGATTGACTTCCACTTTATTAACAAGAAATATTAATAAAGAGGGACTTGAAAATGCATTCATGCATGAATAATAAGAAAAAAAATAAATATTTAATCAACAAGTACAAGAAGCAGCAGGGACAAGAAGTGGGTACATTTGGTACATTTAATGGTATTCTGGATATATATTTCTTTCTTCACCAAATAAATGAATAACAACTAAATAAATGTGCCAAGTTGCATGTTAAGAGTACATACATTTGATAAAATGAGTGGCATGCGATTGACTGTGTTAGCGAATGAGAGAGAATGATTGTATGTGAATAAGTTAAATTACTTAATTTGACTTTTGACTTTGAATTTTTAATATATTTTTTGTTTTTTTTTTTTTGTGTTCTTGTGCAGTTTTTATTTGGGTTACATGGGCCATAAGAATCACATGTTAAATTGACTTGGCAAAAAATAATTTCAATATTTTTCTTTATACATACGATGGATAATTGGACGGACGACTATAAAATAAAATACACTTGAGTGGAAGAAATTTAAAGCCTTTAAGCATTAAAACAAACAAATATTTTTATTATAATTTGTTTTTTTTTTTTTTTTCATTTAAGATAAACAAGTAAAGTCAACAAGAAGGTTAAATTAACGATCAATTTGTAAGATAAACTAATTTTCATGCACATGTGGATTAATTTTTTTAAATTTATTAGTGTTCATATTTTTAATTTTAACATCGAAATATGAAGAAGAACTAGATTTAAATAAAAATCATGAATATTGGATACATTAAAGAATACGATATACGTATTCATTCAGCTCATATTTAATATTCTTAAAAAACTAAAACCACTTGCAATTAATTTCACTATTGGCTCAAGCGTATTATCTGACAACGGATTTCAGCTGCGACAACCATATAAGATATACATGTCCCGTTGCACTGTGGGGGCAGAATGACGTTATTTTTAATATATTCTAATCAGTCATTTCTAAACTAATAATCCGATTATCAGAAATTTTCTCAAGGAAGTAACAGAGAAGTATTCAACATCTTAGAAGCAATAATTTCTTACTTGGTATTTAGGAAATACTTAATATCCCATATAACCTCAAAGTTTTATTCAAAAATATTTGCGAAAAAAGTTTAAATTAAATTTTTAAAATCTGAATATAAATCATTTACTAAATTGTAGTAAATGTTATGTCTACTTTCTTCTTTTAAAGGTGTAAAATTAAGCAAAAACTCATACTGAAAAAAAAAATCACTTGTAAAGTGCTGTTGATTATACAACATGTACAACATTACAATAACAACTGACATATATATCTGCCCCTATGAACGTATGTACAAATTTTGAGATCTCTGCTAGTGATGTTACGAATACTCGTATTCGTATTCGACTATTCGACTATTCGCCTGTTTTAAGAAATTCGTATTCGTATTCGTATTCGCCAAATTCAAGCGAATATTTTTCGAATAATTTTCCCATACATTTTCCAAAAAAAAATCATACAAAAGTTTAAAAAAAGTACATAAAATGTAAAAAAATATATTAATTTTTAATAAAAAAAACCCATTGTATTTCACGCAGAGTAAGAAAAACGAAATCTGAAAGTATGTAAGTAAAATAATTAAGAAATGTTCTGTAGAGGTTTTCAAATTCGGCATCTTAATGCAATAATAATGTTAAATCACTAAATTTTTGTTTTCATTTATAGTTACTAACGCAAAGGCAGGGATTTTTTCCAATTAAATTTGAAATATAAACCTCAAAAGAAATATTCGTATTCGTATTCGGCGAATACTGTTTTAAATATTCGTATTCGTATTCGTATTCGCGAATACTAAAAATTGATATTCGTAACATCACTAATCTCTGCATCAAACTATGTAAGAAGAAATTAGCTCAGCTCTGTTAATAACAGCACCTGTTAAATGAATTTGCATTGACGTATAATTAATATTATTAAGAATACGCAGACCTTTTCAGAATCGTTTGTTATTGATTTTCTCTAATGAAACGTGACGATTACGTAAGAATTTATGAAAATTTATGAATGAAAAGAAATAAATTATGTTAAAATTAAAGGGAATTTATAATTAAAAGAAATTTTTGTGGCACTAATTCTTCTTCCCCTGTATAATATTGAAGCAACGTGTAGAGTCAACCAGTTCATATTCAAACATGATTTTAAAACTCATGACATCACATCTCATTTGCGACCCGTCATTTCTATACAAAATTCAACACTTACTCAAAAGTTTGGTTGGATGTAGTCCAAAAATTTGAGAAGTTAAAGTGGAATGTCCACCTTTGACAAAAAACCATTTTAATTTATCCACATTTTCTTCGAACTACTTCCCGGTAAGGAGAATGAATTTTTGTAAAAAACACAGTTTAATGCCTTGCTCATACTTTCTTCAATCCATATCGCTGTTCTATATAAAATTCTGCAATTTACTTTTTCTTTTTTTACAGAACATTTTCGAAAATTACTTAATTTACAACATTTTAAAAGAACATGGTTCTCATTAAAAAAGATATCTTCATTGTGCAAAACGCAAAAGCAAGTCTTTAACTGATGATAATGGCCATGGCAACGTTTGCGGCTGAAGCCAAATACTGCGGTATTTTAAGTAAAAAACCAAACAATCATTAAACAATAATGTATTTTGTATGAAAACAAGCAAACAAGCAGACAAACAAACAGCAACAAAGACAGCGAGCGCCATGTTAATACATGGCAACAATTTGTACATGCAACATTAAAATTAAACACACAAATTTATTTGACATTCATGGATGATTCCGTCGACAATGTACTGTAGCAGAATCAGCAACAACAATAACAACAAAAAAAACATTATCGATTCTTTGCTTCTTCAAAGTCAAAATTTTACTAAAAGAGGAAAAGATAAAATTTTATACATAAAATTGGTCGGCTAAACCGATTAATAGAACTGAAATTCTTAAGTCGTATTTGTTGCAGGCATGTCATGATAAATTTTGACCACAAATCAAAATTTATTAAAATTATTGTCAAATCAAAACAGACACAATATGAATTTTAATACGGATTTGCTTCAGAAGAATCTAAAATGAAACAACAGTGAAAGCTTTTGAAAAAGCAAAAGAAATAAATTGTAAATGCGACTCAATTATTTGTTATTTATCACTTGATGTTTTCATTTGCTCGTATCTAAAAAAAAATTATTTGATTATTTGCCTTAAGCTTTTTGCCGTCATCAGATTCTATTCATATGAGAGTACCTGAATACGTGTGTACGTACGAGTATGTGTGTATTATTGCATTTAAGTCACAAAATTGTAATGTTTGTTAAGTCTTTTTTTTACTGACCCGCCTTCATCCTGGCTTTCACTGTTTCCTTTGCAAATTGTTAATTTTATTTACAACATTTTTTGCTTGTGGAAATGTTTAAACTATTAATTTGACATGAATTGTACGACAACATGACTAAACAAGACAAGACATGTGCTAAATTACACTGATGTGCTGATGAAACGATATACTCATATTAAATAGAAGACATGCAATCATTATATATAAAGAGAGAGGGTGGAAGGAATGGTTGTGCAACAAATTGCATTTACCCTCAGCAACAAATAAAACTAAAAAAAAAAACGTATTTTATCACAACGAAAATTTACTATTTTAATTAAAATCACTTTTAACAAGATTTTAAGTTCAAATTTAATTTCAAATTTAATTTCAAATGTTTAACATCAAAGCAGTTACTTTTTATTTATTTCTGCTTAAAACTATTTGTTTACTCTTTAATTAGACCGTTAAACTTTTGTAGACTTAACAGTCTAATAATAATATTATATTGAATTCTTAAAGTTAAACTTGGAAATGTGATATGTCAGCAAAGAAAAACTTGTGCTAATGATTAATTATTATATTATTAGCTTAGAAGACAACTGCCTAAGGAACAAATTTTATTATATACTTAGGGTGACCTTGGAGTAAAGATATATGTAACGGCAACAAAACAACATTAACCCTTTTGGTAAGTAAAACAGAAGGAAATAAACAAAATCGTAGACAAAACATAATTAAACAATTAAGTGCCTGTTCGCCGATATCGAAGAAGATCTTTCTTTCGCACAATTAAATTTGAAACAAAAACAAAATTTTTGAATTTCGATATGGGCGAACGGGCAGTAAAATAAAGTATGTTTTGAAAAAAGTCCTTGCAAACAAAATCAATGCAGTAACTTTTTTAAAATGCACTCCTTTAAAAATTAAGCTTTTAAAAACGCTTCTTAAAGAGCGATCTAAAAACTCTTATTCTGCAACTTCTGGTACACAAAGGGTTAAAAGTCTACGTAATTGAAATACTTTTTGCACAAAAAGGTTTAGACGGTTAGTGAACAACAATAAATGAAACTTGTGCAATTTTTCTTTGTAATACGATGCGATTATTAACCAACTGTTAAATGCTAATGACAATGTTTTTCATTTAAGAAGTGAAGAAAGAGCGCGAGCGACAAAGAGAGAGAGAAGCAAATCACATAAACTAAACAAATTATTTGAAATTGTATCTTCAACTGAAAAGCAAACAAACCATGACAATCGTAAAAGCTAAATTACAAAATTAACTAATTCTAGTAACAAGTTAATTAAAAAGATTGTTTTCTAGTCTATTTAAACATCTGTGTATGTGAAGCTTTGTAGCAAAATTTGTCATTGCCCTGTAATAGTATTTAGAATGTTGTCATAAAGTTTTGAAGTTTTTCTGAAAGTTTTTGAAGGATATCCAGAAGTTTTCTTTTGTAATATTTTCATGAAAATTAAAAATGCGATAGAAACTTTAGTCTCTATTAAAATCAAGCATGATGTCAGCTGCAGCAGCATCGTAAAAAAAATGTGTCTGTTTATTAGGAATTATTACAAAAAAATTTTGTCATATTTTTACAACAAACACCAAAAACTATTTGATCAAAGTTAAATTAGAAAACGAGCTTGTGACGACACAAACACACCAGAAGAATGAGGTCAATATTTTTTACACAATTTTTTTTTTATTATTATTAAAAACACTTTATACAACCAATATTTAAATATACCAGACTATTGTATAAAATTGTTGTTGTTGCTAATAATATCAGTTGTAATGATGTTGGTGGGATTGTGTGGCATTCATGCATTTTAACAAACCGAAATGCGTGCGTGTATTTTCTAACAATGACTCTTTTTAAATACATTTTATTTCCAAGCAAATTTAACACAAGATGATTATATAGACCACACGAAACGACAAAAAAAACACAAAGAGATGCCACGACAAAGTTACCCACAGTGTCGCCACATGACAATGTAATTCCAGGTCATTCTGTGAAAAGGACTTGTAACCCAACCTACAATGAAAGCTAAACTTTTATGACCGAGTGTACTCGTATTTATAGTGTAGCAAATTAAATATTAACTTTTCAAATAAAGTGATTTCTATGCAAATCCGTTCCAGTTTTCTATTGAAATAGAAAACATTAGAAAAATTTATTTATATAATTCTAAAAACATGTTCTAAAAATAAAAAAATGCAGCAACCAGTAAATTTCTGCATAAATAAAGACTAGACACGGAATGTAACTGAATGCATACTGATAGATAAACTTACACACTCGTAAAACTTAATGTGTGTTTGTGAGAGACTGTTAATCAAAACAATGAAGAGGTCGCAACCATGAAACCTGTCAGATTATTGGGCTGCAAGTTATGACACAAATTACTTTGCGATTTAACAATTGGGAAATTTTAAAAGAGTTATACCAGAATTATGGAATTTGAGTTCAATTCCCATCTAAAACTCTGGTCTGTTTATTCACAAAGAGGACAGGTCTTTGTTACTACTCTCTCTACCTCTCTCTCTAGTTAAAGTAAAACTTATTTTTAATTCCGCATAAGAGATTTACATACCTCCCATATATCTCGATATTAAAATGTGAAATTTTTTAAAATTTTTTCCAAAAAATTTTGAAAACTATTTTTTTAAATTATTTCCTTAATATAGAGATGAAATTTTAAAATAATTTAAGCGTAAATTCAGTTAATTTTCTAAACAAAAAATTAATAAGAGATTTTCAGAAAAGAAAGTTTTTACATAAAGAATAATAATTCGCCAAATTCAAGCAAATATTTTTCGAATAATTTTCCCATACATTTTCCAAAAAAAAATCATACAAAAGCTTAAAAAAAGTACATAAAATGTAAAAAAATATATTAATTTTTGTTAAAAAAAACCCATTATATTTCACGCAAAGTAATAACCTTCTTAAAAAACAAACAAAAATATATATAAATTATAATTTAAGTTGTCTCAAATGTATTAATAAAATTAAAAATGCTTTCGCAGCATTGAATTGAACAAAGTACATCATCTATCGGCAATAAATTGGAATATACTCGTATAACTTAAATGCATGATATTTAAAGAAACTCGGTGAGATGTTTTGATTCTGTTTATATGTAAATGTATAAGGGTGGGAAGCTACAGGAATCAAACTAAAACTTTTTATATATGAAATTCCACTGACACAGGTGGATGCGCCTTCTGCAAAAATATGTTCGCTAAACAGCACTGAATTATTAATTAAAAACCCAAACAGAGTAAGAAAAACGAAATCTGAAAGTATGTAAGTAAAATAATTAAAAAATGTTCTGTAGAGGTTTTCAAATTCAGCATCTTAATGCAATAATAATGTTAAATCACAAATTTTTTTTTTATTTATAGTTACTAACGCAAAGGCAGGGATTTTTTCCAATTAAATTTGAAATATAAACCTCAAAAGAAATATTCGTATTCGTATTCGGCGAATACTGTTTTAAATATTCGTATTCGTATTCGCGACATCACTAATGTGTATAAGGTATGCAATATTACTCATACGACATAGACTCAAAACGTTTCCAATGCAGGATTTTAATTTATATTTAGAAAGGCTTTGCTGTAGGGCATCAATAGAAATATATGTTGTGCACACACATACATGAGTACATGAGTAAAATCGTCTGGGTGCAGCTTATATAAAATATTGCTCGGTAATCTGTGTATGATTGAAAGTATCCATGATGATGACATCTATCCACTGCAGGTTATTTTCTATTTTGTATAATAAATAAATATGATTGTGTTTGTTTGTGTGTGAGTGTGTAGTTTATTTTTCTATATGTCAATGTTATCAACACGATGTCATCATCATAAAGTATGTAGAATCTCTTTCATATGATGTCGAGTTCATTTGCACATATGAACTGAATAACAAACAAAAAAAAAAAACAATTTGAAATAATTGCAATAATCATGTTTAACAATCAGTACTCTACAACACGAGTAAAGTGTTTGGTTGCAGTTGTTTTATTTTTTTTTTCTTTTTCGTTTTTTTTTTATCAACAACATCAATTCATTTCTTTATTGTTTAACTTATATTTTTTTAACACTCTAATAGAAGCAATTTAATTATAAATTTATTTATTTTTGTTGTTGTTCTCTCTTCAAACAACCTACTTTTTTCAGACATTCATTCATTTATTCAATTTTATTTACTGACACTATTTTTCTTGTAACTCAAGCTGTGTGGCTCTTGACAATTCTGGCAGTTTATTTCTTCTTGTTTTGCTTTTTTTTTTATAAGAACGCCATATAATTAAAACTAAAGTGAAATGACATTTTCTATAACTCTGACAGCTGTCAGTTAGTCAGTCACAATTAGATAATTGTTTTACAGCATATTTTTCATATTGTTTTACGGCAATTTTTTTAATTATTGTGAATGTTTGATGGTTTTAATTTTAGCTTTACTGTCTTTTTTTAAGGAATTTTGTATGGCAACCAAAGTTTGTTTGGTTTTAATTATACAGTCGTAAATTAGTGAGTTTAGCACACACCTGTCATTAGTTTAATACCGTCATTAGAAAAGTATTTAATAAAGAAAACAAACAAGCAAACACTGCCGTGTATTTTAAAATATTTTTCATACTTTTTTGTGCAAGTGTTAGTAACAACCGGACGTTATAATTGAGGTGATGATGGTTTTGTGATTGTTTGAAATCTTTTATAAACTTTTAATGCGAATAAATTTCTTTAAAGCTGAGTGTGACACAATGAGAAGTTAAATACTATAAATTTTTTAAATTTTAAAACACCCACAAACATTTTTCTAAATTAACCCAAAATCTTTTTAAGACTATTAAAAAATTTGGCTTGGATTTTTAAAGAATTTCTTAATGAATATTTTTGCCATGATTTCATAAATAAATAAATTAACTTGGAGGGAAATATTTAGCCGACAGCTAAAAAAAACAAATGCTTGAAGAGAGAAATAGAAGGACACACGGAAGGAAATATAATGAATAAGTAATAAATATTTAATGTTCGTTCAGCAACCCTCGTTCGCGCCATATCTACTGAATTTATTTTTGTTAAATAAATATTTTTCTAGCTTTTATTGCAAATTGATAAACATATTTGCGGTCAAGTGTCATCAAATGCAATGGTTACCTCTGCCACAGAATTTACTTTAGAGAATCTTTGCTGAAGTTTTTTTCCTTGAATTCTCTTACACTCACATTTAGCTAGGCGCACGGTAGTGCGCCAGGCCAAGTTCGGCCACATCGTGTGTATATTTACACGAAACCATTCGAGCTGTTTTTACCCCCTCATAACTTTGCTCCTCTTGATCATAATATAATGAAACTTGAAACATAAGGTCTCCCCACAGAGGTGACCTCGAAAGTTACAGGTTGCTTAGAAATGAGATGGAATTGTATCTATCATGAACTTGGTCCATATTTTGATATTAGTACTTTTTACGGCCGAAATATTTTGGATAGTAATTTGGCCTCATTTTCACATTTGTGTTTTTGTTCGGATTGAATATTAATGCTTATGTATCTGTTTAATTTTGGCTATATTTATGAGCTTGAAATATAAATTTAAATTAAATATTCGCAAGATAATCAATGGATGAGTAATACTGTGCGTATTCTCTTGCTTTTTTAATGGGGGTTTGTTTCTTTAAGAATTTACACACTTTTGATAACAAGCAGTTTGTTTTAGATATTTTTACATATTGATTTCCAAGAAATAAGTTTTACTTTCACACTAAGCAGTTTTTTCTATAGGGTGTTTTTTTGTTTGTTGAAAATTAATAGCTTTGATTTTAAATAAAAAGTATAAAATCGATTTTGTTCTCTCCCAGATCTTTCTGACTCTGAACATTTTTAAGGCATAAAGACCAATGATTACACCGATCTCTAAAAGGCACAACTATTTACATTTTTCCACAATATTTCGGCAACGGCTTGAGGTGCATCTTTTTCGACTTATTTTAGCTGAGGTTTAAATTTTTAATATTTTTCAAAATCAATTTTAACAATTTGTCAAACAAACTGTCAAAGAGTGTGTTGAAAATTAACATTTCTGCGCTTCAAAAAAAAAAAACAAAAGCCAAATATTTTTTAGTGTCAATAGTTTTCAGATATTAATTTTCAAAATTCTAAACTCGTAAACATCCGCCTACATTATTTTTAAAACATAAACCGCTTTTTTTTTGGCTTTCAACGAAAACTTACATATTAATCAGATTTTTAAATGATTTAATGTACAAATAAACAAATTTATTGTTTTGCTTCTCAATAATCTTGATTAATGAAAATACATCTTATGGCTCATATTCCAAATAGCAAAAATTGTACTCAAACCTAAATTCTATATGACATCATTTAACACTTCGAACAAAACACGCGAAATAAAAAATATGCTGAAAGATCTCAAAAATAAAAATTAACTAGAAAACATAAAGAGTCAGCAGAAAAAAAAAACTAAACTAAAGTGGTAATAATTGATTATAATTTGCTAAATCTCATGATAAAATGAAACCAAATCTAGAATATTAAATAAAATTTAAATTGAAAAATTGACTTAAGGTCTTGGCAAAATGTTGTTGCTATTTATTTTATGTAAATAACAAATGTTGTTGTTGTAATTTTTCAAAACATTTTTAAATAAAGTCAATAAAATTTGTTTATCTTTATTTCAGTTTTTGCGCATTTGTCAGATAACTAAATAATTGTAAGGCAAGCAGCGACAAATCCGACAAATCTACAACAGCATTTGAAATAAATTTATGCATTTTTTTGTAATAAATGTCAATGTAAATTTTTTTTTAAAATTCCATATGAATTTTAATGGCAATCAACAGGCTTGATGTTTCTAAGGACGCTATTAAATTAAAGTTTCTTAAATGTTATTACACGTACATTTTACATAAAAATAAAACTATTAAGATAATATATTCCTAAGTACTCGAAAACAATTGAGAAGTGAAAAAAACACATGAAATTTAAAGTCACACATGAAATTTAAAGTCAGTAAAGTCATCCGAATATATTTTGGTACATTTTTTTTGGTCCCATTAAATTTTTATGAAAATCTGTCATCAGGATCTTTTTTTTGTGGTACTAAAATAAAAATATCATATTAATCGCTTTAATTCTCATGATATAAACACTTTAATCAAAAAAAATATACATTTCTTGCCTTTGAACACTTTATTTTCAATTTATACCTATTAATGTGTTCCCCGAATTTTTATCCAATTAATTTTTTAATTTCACAAAACTCTATTGAGTATGAATATCTTTCTATTATTTACTGTCACTTTTATTCTCTTTAATACCCGCGCGCTCACAATTGGAAGGGTGTGCGCATAAAATATGTGAATGTGGGTCTACAAATGTGTTTTAAGTAGAGATTAGTATTTTCATTAATATCGTTCAAGGTATTTTATAGCTACGAATTACCTTTCTATTTCAATATTTCAAATGAGTTTTTTTTTTCTCTAAAATTCTATATGCGAAATATTTCAAATGTCTCATGAATAGAAACTGATTTGTTTAAAAGAAAAGAATGAGTGGCATTCAATATTAATATTAAAAAGCGCAGATATTAAATGTTTTTACAAAGACAAGACAAAGCCAAGGACAAAGAGTCACAAAACTGGATACACGAACGCTCAAAAGTAATATAGAGGAAAAAATTTGAACTTCATTCAGATGAATAGACTCCATTTATTGCCAGTAAATTTTTACTGCATATTAAACAAAATTTAACTAATCAGTTAGTTTTTACTGTAAATTTTTACTGATTACCGAAAAAATTACACTAGTTCACAAATTTTGACCGACCATCAGCGTTGCCAAATGTGCAGATTTATCTGTTTTTTGCAGTTTTTCAAAGCATTTTGCAGTTTTGAAATTGGTTTTTTTATACGTAAAGCAGTTTTTTTTATTTATAATAAAAATTAAATAAACGATAATTTTTTTTTGGTTTCTGTTCTATATGCAGTTTTTCCACTTGGAAATCAGGTTTTTTTTTCTAGACTTGCAGTTTATTTAAAAAAAAAATTATGGCACATTGCCGACCATGCAAAAATTACTTTAATTAATAAATGTTTACTGATTAATGAAATATTTGCAATACATTGAGTACAGAAATTTTATTTGCAATACCTGCAAGTTTTTACGGATAGCTGAAAAATTTAAGTAATTAAAAATTTTTAATGATTACCGCACAATTTACAGTAAACCGTTAATTTTTACTGGTAACTGAAAAATATACTGAAAAAACTACAATAACTATGATATGCCAAATAATTACCAGCATCATTCACTGAAAAATTTAATATTTTGACTTTTGATTATCTTAGGCAAATGCTCAATATGTCTGTGGCAATAAGGAATAAGCAAGCAATGACTTGGGGAATGGGTTCAAACCCTGGCCAGAGCAAGTCAATCAACATCATTAATTTCTCTAATATACATTAGTAAGACATTGTATTAATTGTTGTCGGACTATTTAAGTGATGAAGGCATAGCACTGGTCACTAAAAAACTCTTCCGACAGCGATTGATGATGTTCCAAGCTAATGTACACAGCATCGCCCTCCTTCGTCGGTTATCAGAAACATCGACGAAGTAAAACAATTAATAAAGCCTGCCATAATACAGCTTAACAAAGTTAATGCATCTTCTTAACACCGGAGGCGTAATCGGCGCGTAAATGTAATCGCGTTGTACAATAAGTTGTCCATTCGTTTTTCGATTCTTTTGATTTTTTAACACACGATTCTCTCCACTATAACATATATATTCAATTTGAAGTTTAATATGTTATAAGATAAAATAAGATGTTATTCCATCTGGTATAATTATTTAGAAAAAGAAAAGCACCAAGTAATTGTGCCAGAACTTCGTTAAAAATCGTTCAATATAAATAAAACTTTTTCCACTGATACTTTAGAGTATGGATAATACGATGGTGATTTAACCCAAAATGAGCTTATCTCGACTTAAGCACTTTTTCCTTTTTGCCACAGATGTAATTTGATCCTTCTAAAACAAAATAATAGGCTCTGTTGGCTAGATTATGAAATAGCTACAGATCACTAAAAAGGTTTTTACAGTGTTAAAGCGTCCAGCTTCTGCTAACAAACCACATTTTTCTCGCAATTCATCTTTGAAAACAATCCACAAACATCGAAACTCAATTAAATCATATACATACATACATATATAATTTATTTAACAGAAAATCCAAAAATATTTCTACACCAATTTTTAAGCAATATTTCTCATATAATTTCATATATTTATTTGATCGTTTTTCTTTTCATACTTTAAAAATTATTAAAAAAAAAATAAGTAACTAACCTGTTTTGCCGCTTTCAAATTGTATAAAAATTGTATATAAAATCTGTAAATAAAAATAAAAGAATAGTTGTGGTTGTTGTTGTAGTAATAATTTTAACATTTTACCTTTGAAAAAAAATCAGTAGAAAAAGAGTTAAGTTTGAAAGAAATATTATAGTGGCTGTAAGATGATAACGTTGATATATATGTATCAGAGCTGTAAAAGATTGCAATCAAATAGCACTAAGACCAAATTGATTTCAATCAAGCTGATTTTATGCTTTGATTTTTTAAAAATTAATTTCAGATGTATATATGAAAAGTAATATTATCAGGCTCAAGTTCAGTTTTATTGAATTAATGAAAATTCAAAATTACTAAGAGTTTTTTTATGTTGGAAAATATTATTATTTATATCCAATCAGTTTTTAGCAGAAAGTATCAGTACTGATTTCAAGGCCGCTACACCTCTCATCAGCGTTCAATTGTCCATCTTTACAATTTTCGTAAAGTGGATACTAATTGAGAAGAATATCAACTATTTAACCAGTTTTCAACAGAAATAGAATATGCGAATTAATTTTTAATTCAATTTTTGTTCTACAATGAAACAGTGCTGGTTAGTACGAAATTCCCTCATTACTGTTTGGAACTAATAATCAACACAAACTCATAGTCCGTTATCATCAAAGTATTCTACTTTGTATTTTAACGTTTTTGTTGTTTTTACTCTATATTAGGGAAATTCACATATTACTGTGACCCCTGTTATTAGGGTATGTATAGCTCGTGCCCAAGCGGAATTAATATTTTTATATTATTATTATTACGAATAAACGTAATTATTATTTGAACTTATATTGATTTACATATGAAAAGTAATATTATCAGGCTCAAGTTCAGTTTTATTGAATTAATGAAAATTCAAAATTACTAAGAGTTTTTTTATGTTGGAAAATATTATTATTTATATCCAATCAGTTTTTAGCAGAAAGTATCAGTACTGATTTCAAGGCCGCTACACCTCTCATCAGCGTTCAATTGTCCATCTTTACAATTTTCGTAAAGTGGATACTAATTGAGAAGAATATCAACTATTTAACCAGTTTTTCGAGAGAAATAGAATATGAGAATTAATTTTTAATTAATTTTTTATTCTACCTTGAAACAGTGCTGGTTAGTACGAGATTCCCTCATTACTGGAAAGTACTAATAATCAACACAAACTCATAGTCCGTTATCATCAAAGTATTCTACTTTGTATTCTAACGTTTTTGTTATTTTTACTCTATATTAGGGAAATTCACATATTACTGTGACCCTTGTTATTGGGGTATTTATAGCTCGAGTTAATATAAGTTCAAATAATAATTACGTTTATTCGTAATAATAATAATATAAAAATATTAATTTCAGGTTTCAAAAAGAAGTTATATTAAAATTTCAATACTTTTGAAATCATTTTTAAAGAAATCATTAAATTAAATTAATTTAATTGCAAGTCGCTTTTAACGAATTGATTCCATGATTTTAATTTTAATGCAATCAGAAAATTAGGCCACATTAAGATAAAATCATGTGATTGCAACCTTTTGCAGCTCTGCTATGTATGTGTGACGTAGTAGTTGATTGTTCTTGTAACAAAGAAAAAGTTATTCTTAGCTTTTTGCCTAAAATAAGAAAACTGCCAAAAGAAAACTACACAACAACAACGAAAGAAAGTCGTGTTTTTGTAAAATTACAAAGTTGGGTTGACTTGATTGTAACCCTGTAAAGTTGTTCAGAAGTTCTTTTTATTCAGCTACGATTCGATCAGACTTTATTGTAGTTGCCAATACGTCAAATAAATAACTTAAGCCACTTATAACTATTTTCGATAACCAATTACACTGTGTAGTATTAAGATTTTATCTCAACAGCAAAAACTCAAATACACTGAACCAAATACTTGGGTGAAAAATAAGGAATAAATTTTTTGATTCAACGTATGGCAATTCATTGGTTTGTTGAATTCAACGTACCAGTTCGTTGAAGTTAAGACACCGTACGTAAGAAGAGAATAAGAGAGAGTAAGAATAAGAATTTATTTCTTGATCCAACGTATACATACAACAAAATCAACGTATATTACTTAAAATCAAGAAACAGGTTCTTTGAATCAAACTATTTGTTCATTTTGTGTTTAAATAAATGAACGAGTTTCTTAAATTCAACGCATTATACGTTAAATCAAAAAACTAGTTTATTGTTTAATTCAACGAATAAATCAAATAATGGTTTCAACGTTGAGTTCATAAATACATAAAATTTTACCTTTAAATTTCAAGGAATATTTTACTGAAAGAACGTAAATTAAGTTGAATTTCAAAGAATTTAGTTCAAGGAACGGGAGTTCGTTGAATTTATGTAAAACTGTTTTTTCAGTGTATTAAAAATCTATTTAAAGAATGGTCAGATTATAAAATTAACAAAAAAAAATTGTAAACAAATTTTTTCTATTCTATTTTCGCAAATCGATGGTTATTTTCTATTGACAGGCTATAGGGGGCATTAAAGAGACTTAACTTTGCACTTTTAAAACAGTACCCACTACATACTTGTAAATGCGGAAAAAAAACGAAAAGTAACTCAAGCAACAATATCAACTTCAACGTCACGGAAATTAAAGCTTAAAGATACTTTTAACATTTCTCTGTGCCGACAATAACAACGATGGCAATAGAAGCAGCACTAACAACAACACAATAATAAGTTCAATAAACCTTTTGAAATATTACAGTAACAATAACAATAACAAAACTAAAAGAATAAGATTTAAACTTTTAGACTTTTTTAATACATTTTGAAAAAGAAACAGCAACGAAAAATTTAAAAAAAAAATCCAATAAAACTACATATTCATGGCAATGTAATGAATATCAAAATAATGCACAGTGGGTCATAATAACAATACGTAGTCACAATGAGTCACAATTTTTGGATAAAGATCAGTCTAAGCCACTTGGGAATGGTGTAAGGAGTCCACAAAAAAGTGCAGATGTAAAATCAAATATCGGTACAATCTGCCACTCGAGAATTCAAAAATATATTTTTTGGTACCAGCGGTTGGTTCTCGAGATTATTCTCGTATAATGAAAATTTTTGTGAAAGACCTTTTGCACGGAATGATTTTTAAATTGACACTTAGCGTATTATTCTCCTCTTTTAATAATGCCATAGATCTTCTAAATTCGGGAATACCTAATTTGTTCGCAAAATATTTTCAATTTGAACCACTGTGCAATTTAACTAACTAACCAGCATTAAAAGAAATTTTTTTTTCTTATTAATTCTTTGTGAAGACTAACAGATGTTAGTTGAAATTTGGTATACAAAAGAACGATAGTGATGATTCTTCAAATTGCTCGTATACTTCACAGAAACTCTCCCTCTTAATTATAAAAAGCATCAATTGTGGTTGATTCGTAAGTATCTGACAAAAATAAATTTCATTTTTAATTGCATTTTACTTTGGACTGCACACAGTGCTAAAGAAAACGTTATAAAAGTTGTTATCACATGCTGTGGCGACTATTGGTCAAGTTCATTACTTGATATAAACGATTTAGAATGTCAGTAAGAAAAATCCATTAATACACAATAGATACTTTGGAGGGAACCAACGCTAAGCAGAGGAGTTTTACCTATAACGACTACTGCTTTAATTGAAGTGCCGAAGCAAAACAAAATGTTATGCACCATCGGTCTATGTGCCCTGCTTTGGAGATTCATCGCCATCACTAGATTCTACAATGAGCTCTTTCAGTACACTCTCTCAGATGACAGAAATGGAACTGAGGCATACAAGTTCCTACACAGGCACAGCACTTGGTGTTCTGGCTCATCAAAATTTAGCCGCACCTTTAGCGTTTAACTTCTAAATGACCCATCTTATTCGGAATACTGTTATCAATCCATATCAAACAATATCTTTTCAATGTAACTTCTCCAGTTCTAATAAGCTTCTTTTTCATTCATATTACGAAAGACATGAATAACCTTGTTACTCAACAACTTTGACGTGGTATTGGAACCAGTTTAAAATACTAAGCTTCCCATTTGCTGAGATAGCAATAAACTGGGGCATGGTTCGAAGGACCACAAGCTAAAATGTAGTTGTAAATTTCTTCCGTTTTATCTCTTTACCAAGGCACCAAAGCAGGTTTTAAGAGCTGCAAGTTGACAAACTAGTTGAATAAAATGCTATTTCTGTGCTGTTATATTCTTCTTCATCATCTATTGTAACAGTGATTCTTAGTACAATTAATTTACAGTACACTTTCTCGCCCTTTTAAAATGAAGGCCACCACGAAATTACGATTAAAATATTCACTTGATTTTTACACTTTTATTATCAGAAACAAACTTAGACTGACACACAATTAAAATTATTTGCCTCGCACACAAAAGGACCAATTAGTCACGACGCTGGGTGTTTATTTGTAAAATGAAAAATTTCCCAAGAATGTCACAAAATATTCACCCAAAAACAAAAAAAAACAGAATTTAAAGTTCACACATACAAATATTTTACCCTAGTCGCAGTTTTGTTAAATGTTTTCTTTTTTCTTTATACAAAAAATTGCATGTATTTCAATACTTTCGGTATTGAAATTAATCCATAAAAATAAATTGCCACTGCCAGCTACATGCAACATACCTACGACAACAAATTCAAAAATATAAATGGAAAAAATACTGCTGCACAATTGTGCGAGTCCAAAAACAAACAAGGGTGGCTGGTGGCTGGCGGCTGATATTCGAGCATAGAAAGTATTCATAGTGACAGTGGCATGACTCTCTCTCTCGGTCTATGTTGGAAATTAAATGCGAATGAAACCCCTCAATGAATTTGGCGATAATGATTTGTAAGTAAGTAAATGGTAGAGGTGGTGGTGACGGTGGTCATGATGTTGATGATTAAGTTTGCTTTTTTTGGTTGGTGTTGAGACGAACAACGTCGTCATTGTTGTACGTTTTTTGTTTATTGTACTTAGACGAGCATTTTGCTAATTTTCAACAGTAATTTCATGGTTTCAAATATTGATATAATTTTATTTCAGTTTTGTACATTATTTTCTTTTTTAACTGCCGCCACACTCTTTGGTTATAAAATAGGCTTCAAAATTATATATATTAACTCGTGTGTATGTGAGTTTGCAGCGAACAATGAATTATTTATTTTATAACACGCACATCAGAGTGATAAGGTCACTTTTTTTTGGACCAGCAGTCAAGGGAAGAAAACTACTTATGCAATTAACTGTGCCAGTGTAGAAAAGATAAAAGTTGAATGTAGAAGGTTTAACTCTTTTACAACTCTGCTGTTATGTTAATATATAGCTGCGCCTCTGGTGTTAAGTAGATTCATTAACTTTCTTAAGGTGCATGAGCAGGCATTTTATAAATTGTTTTACTTCACTGACGGTTCTGCTAACCGACGAGATTGCTTTCGTATTAGAGGAAATTGTAAAGGCTTTTAACTACCACTGAATCACACTGAATCGTTTTTGAAAAAAAAATCAATTGTGCAAATCTGCAAATAAATACCTTTAAAACTGATTTTGTTTTATAAAAATCTGCTGTACAATATCATTATAAAACCAATTACAAAAAATCACTACACCATTTTCAATTGTTTTTCATTTATTTAACATGATGCAGCAAAATTAGCTGCCTTATCACTTTAGTGCACGCTTTAAAATGAGCTTGCAGTGAACAAAAGAATATAAAGTATCTTAAAATGCTATAAAATTTAAGTGGATCAAATAAAAAACGAGTATTCATATACTAAAACTTTTTTTTTAATATTATGCTGACAGAAAACGCGAAATAAAATAAATAAGTATATTTTTAAATTATCTATGTAATTGAATGGCTTATTTTACACCAAGCATTCATTACATACGAGTATTATTTTCAAATGATGTTACAGTGTAAATAGATTTTTTTTGGATTTTAAAAACATGTGGGTGACAATGAAATTCGCCATCAATAATAAACCAAAAATAACTTTAAAAAACAAAATAAAAGTTTTAATTTAAAATTCGTTGTCCATGTTTTTTCAACTACAAAAGTAACATTGAAACGCACAGCCTGTCAAACATAATCAATCGATTGCTAACAACAGTTGTTGCACTGCAGCAGCAACCATTTGTTAGACCAAACAACCGAATACATAAATTAATTAATATTTTTTTGTTTTTTTTTGGGCCCATTTCTTAGTATTTTGTAAAACGCAAATATTTTAAAACTAAATTGCGTGTGTAGAGTAAATAAATTTTAAAAATAAAATATGGCCACAGAGGAAAAGTTTATTTGCCGATTTTTGATTAATATTTATACGATTAAGGGCCAGTGGTAGCTGTTGTGGCCTTGGCATTTAACAAAAATCTTAAATTAGATTCTAAAACGCAAGACAATAATGAAATATGCAAAAGTTAAATTTTTAAATATTTCTTAATATATGATACAATTTGTTAAGAAACTGTTTGCCGAACGAATAAGATTTTCTATTGAATATATTCGTTTTGTTTGCTAATTTATATAATTAATGTACAAATAACATACTAAAGTACCGATTGCGGAAAATATTTATATGAAACGTTTTTTTAATTTTTGCTAGTTTGTAAACTAAAAATATTAATATATATGCATTTAACTATCACATGTATTTAAAAATAAGTATGTTGATTTTAGAATATATTTATATTTTTACGAACTAAAAATATTAATAAATATTTAACCCTTACATATATTTAAAAATAAGTATGTTATACTTGCAATGTACATAATATTTTCTGTAGCATATAAAACTGAAATATTTTCATAGTAATATTTTTCATTGCAAATAATATAAAAATATTTTGTAATATTTTATTTAAGTTATTTTGTTCTAAATTCAAAATATTTTACCATCAAAATAATAATAATCAAAACTGTCATATTATATTATTTTCACATATTTCAATATTTTTAGTTTTCCTACTATCAAATGGAATGAATACAAAGCATATTTATGGCAAAATCGATACTGTAGAACAATTATTGGAAAACTAATTTTGAAAATCTGGTTACTGTATTTCACATTTATAAGAAAATTACTGAAATAAAATTGGCAAAATAACAGATTTGTTAATACGAAATAAATGAAAAATTTTTCTGTTTTATATGTCACTGAAAATATTTTTGGTGCAACTGTATTAATTATCAGGTACATAAATAATTCACTGCTTTGCTAAAGCTGATATAAATTTGTAAAGTCTAAAAAATTTTTATTTCGTTAGCTTTCTTTTTATTTTTTGCTAGCTTTTTTCTTTTGCTGTTCATTTTTTTTTTTTAATATTTTCTGTTGTTTTCCCTCATTCTTCTACCATTAATGATTAGTTCAAGTCTAGTATTATATGCATCATTAGTACATTCGGTTGACAGCTTGACGATGATGCTGACGACGACGGCGAAGACTGGGGCGATGACAACAAGGTGTTGACTTGAGGTTCATGTAAAGTCAACATTCTACACTTAAGGCAGTGTTAAGTCAAAATATCATGTCTTTGGGATACAAATCTACACCTACATATATATATATATATATATATATATATATATATATATATATATATATACATATGTATATCCTCTTGCATGTTCATTCAAGCATATGTGTGAACATATAAACATACTAATAAGGAAAAACAATGCACATTTAAATAAGTGAGTAAATGAATGAATATGAATTCTATGTTAAAGTCTAAGTACTTAAAGTGGTTTTTGGCAATGTCATAAAATTGCGGAAATATCACATCATCAACAACAGCATGAACAGCAGCATCATCTTCACATTCGCTCTTTGTTCGCACATTATCAACAACAAACAACACAAAACATGGCATGTAGAGATATTTTTATATTTGGAATTCCAACATAGAGCTCTCAACACTTGACTCATAAACATTTATGAATATTTAACAATTCTTTTTGAAGTTTCTTTTTATTTTATATATGAAAAGTTTATACTAAAGTAAGTAAACTTTTGTTTTTAGCTTAAACGTACCCTTTTTATTAACTTTAATCTGAAAATTAAAAAAAAAACTATCTTCAAAACTTAACTCCTTAACAGCAAAATTTTATAAGAAAAACAACAAAAATTTTATGTTTCCAAATATAATGCTGGCGACATATTGTGTTGTAAACTTCGTGTTGTAGTTGTTGTTCATGTTGCTGACTGACTGCCTGGCTGGCTGGCAGGCTGGATGGTTGGCTCACACTGTGGTTGTAGCATGAAGTTCACGTTCACGATGCTAAAGTCTAGCCTTCTTTTGTTCATCACTTATTCAGTGCGGCAAAGTCAAAAGCGTGAAAAAATACAGTTTAAATTGTCTACGCTACAATGAGAATACTATAAATTTAAAATCCATTGTGATGCGAGGAGGCTCTTCACAATTATTTAGCTTTACAATATAATAAATAATTTTGTTAATAAGATTTATTATAACAAGAAAATCATTGCAAAGTTCATCGAACAAAACTTAAACTCGTACATTTTAAACTTCATAGAACGAGATTTTTAGAAAACAGTCAAAATATGCAGGAACAAGATCAAAATATGTTATTGGAAATATGCAAAAAATTCTTAAAAAGTTCTGAAACGTATAAATATTTTATTTGGGTCCACATTTATTGCACTGGAAAAAACATTCTATTGCATATTTTAGTTTTATCTTTAAATAACTCCTTAATTTATAGACCGATTTTCAAAACCATTTATTGTTTTTTTAATTTTCTAGTTTATTTTGGCCAAAATTCAATGTTTGAGCATTAATTACCATATTAAGCTAATTAGGCCTGAAGAAAGTGTGCAAATAAATTTTTTTTTAAAAAAAGGTTTTCTTACAGTTTGGTCACATAATTTTTTTTCGAAAATCCTGTCCCCAAATAATATTATTGTCGCATAACATCTCCATAATATGGATCGATTATCGAAATTCTTTTTATATTTGAAAGGATTTGCTTGAAGTTTACTCCTATTACTTTTAATTGTTTACGTTGTGAAATCTCTGCTTGATTCGCTCTTTGTATTGAAGCCAAAATTTTTATCAAAATTATTTAAGACATCAAATCCATCATGAATTACCCTCGTATATACTGAGTATAATTCCTCCTACTTTTGTTATGGTTTTTTTTTTTTTTTTTTTTTTTGGTTCAAATATTTTTACTCGAGCTTTTATTTCATTCAACTGTATTATAAATGTAAAATTCAAATAATTTATCTTCATTGTGTGGAACCAAAAAGAAATTATAAACAGTAAAAGAAAATTGACAGTTACAAGACCAAAACCAAACGGAGACTCTGATAGATGTTTAAACGGTACTTAAAGATAAAGATAAGAAACAAAAAAAAAAGTTTTTTACTCACGACTATAAAAAAAATTATGTGATAGATAACTGTCTAAGATATTTTCTAAGAATGTCATTAACCAAATACGTTGTCTAACCTTGAAAAATTTTGTAGTTTGTTTGTAGCATTTGTACATAAATTTCGTATATAAACCAACCGTGCAAAATATGACACATTTTAGTAATGAAATGGTTTGTATCAAAGACATTTTTCAAACTTTTTTCATTAGAATAATTTCTACATTTTACATACCATTGATAGGCAAGAAGCAAACAAATATTAATTTCTCTGTAGTGTTTATTATTTACGAGTAATTACAGTCCTTTTTCTTTTTGCCTTAACTGTTTTAGTTTATCCTCTTATCATCTGCATTTATTGTACATGAATTCCAACTTAATTTTTTTTATTCAATTTTAGTTTATTTTTATTATTTTCCTTTAACACAAAGTAGACAAAATTACAAGAAATTTTGGTGAAAATCTAGCAAATGGGAAAAAGCAACAACATCGAAATGAATATTCAAAAAGTAAATAGACGAATTTTTGCCACCCCTGTTGTTGATTGTGCTGATGCTGATGATGATGATATTGCTGCTGAAGGACAATGATGATGCTGATGATGAAGACTACAAAGAAAAATTTCACCATGCGCAACAACAACAACAACAACAGCAACAAAGAAAGTAGAACAGGATTTTGGGCAAATGACAACAACAAAACACAGCAGCAATAGAATCAGCCATCCAAACTACCCTTACAAAGAATTGAAAGAATCATGTTGAAATAAAAGAACAAATAAATAATATCAGTATAAAAACAAGAAATCATTTTATAATAATGCAGCATGGTAACGCAGCTGTTCCTGAGGCTAACTAACACAGGATATATTATTCCTACTTTTCCTATAACAAATACAATTCCAAATGCTGATGGTAGCAAAAAAATATATGCGTGGCGTCTGCAAATTTACAAAAAAAAAAAGAATAAATTTACCACGTACCACAACAGATTTATTTATGCCATGCAATTTATGCTACATGCTGCATGAATGATTTTGCTAAAACAAAGCAAAATAAGACAACAAAGAACAGTATAAAAAAATTTTTTAATTTGCTCAAAGAAAACAACAACGGCAAAAAATCATGTGAATAATAGTAAAAAAGTTGTAAAAAATTTGAAAAATAAAATCAAAATCAAACAGAACCAAAAAAAAATTCTTCTGAATAGGAAATGGAAAATCAGATTTCAATTATTTCCAAAAGT
Organism: Lypha dubia; assembly: GCA_947311025.1. NCBI lineage: Eukaryota > Metazoa > Arthropoda > Insecta > Diptera > Tachinidae > Lypha > Lypha dubia. The sequence goes on along the minus strand of OX371264.1, from coordinate 31,568,871 downwards.
GCATAAAATAAAATTGACACTCTTTTTATGTCATTGCAAAAGAGAATTAGTAAATTTACCAAAATGTTTCAATTCCATACAATTCCTTACAGATTCCTAAGCCAAAATGAACGATATAAATGAGAGTTGCTTACATGTTGAGACATGGCTGCTTTTGGTATAAGATATTACTGGTAATATCAATTCATTACCGGCTGCATTACTTTGTAATATTTTTAGATGACTTTAAACAACATAGAGAATTGATATATAATACACAGAAAATAGTAAAAACTAAAATCAATAGAGTAAAACGTAAATTCAATTAAAAAATTTATTAATTAATTAATTAGCTATTTTCTTTTAAAAAGTTTTATTTTTATAGCAAGTGTCTTCGTTTATATCACGGCTTCGGTTTTCTAACGCATTCGTGCTTGATTTGCTGTTATTTTGAAATTTTACTTTCTTCTTTATAAATAGCTGTGATAAAATAATTGAATGATATCACCAATATCATCATCACATCACATTCAATATAATTTATAAATTCTTATATGTTTTTTATTCATTTTATTTTGTTTGTCATTTTATTATTTTATTTAACTTAGTTTTGTTAAAGAAACGTACACTTCGTTTTATATATTTTCATATTGTGAATGTATTAAATTTTATGACTCATCAGTCGTCGAAAAGATTTTTTTATTAAAGCGAAAAGAATTTGATTATAAAAAGAAATTTTCGTTTAGCCCACTTCTTTCTGGCTGTGGCTATTCTACAATCCTTAAATTTCTACTATTTTATTTTTTATGAAACTGTTGATTGAGTTTTTTTTTTTTTTTGTTGCAGGTCTGCCTGCCTGCCATTAAATGAAATACTCGTAAGTATTTGTATTCATACTTTATGAATACTATAATTTTTCAATCTCTTTGCCGTAGTTATTGTTACTGTTGTTGGTTTGTATTATTTAAATGATGACAAGATGTGTCGGAAATAACCTTTTGACATTTGTATATAATAAACATACATATATAGAATTTCTTTACAAATGTACGGACTTGACTTTAATGACTGTGTCTGTTTATGGTTGAATAATAATAAAAAAATATGAAATTTTATATACGTTTTAGTTTGACTGAGACAGAGAGCAAAATGTTTACACAAAAATTTTTCTTTAAAAAATATTAAAATGATGCTTAAATATTTTATGTTTACAATAGAACGAACACATTTTCATGATGACATTTTTGGATTTTATAATGAACCTTATTTTTTAAAAAAAAATCAGGTATGGTCTTATTTAATTGAAGCGACCAAATTGAAAACATCAGGTATCTCTTTAAAAAAAAATGTAGTTTCTTATATTAGTCATGATAGAATAATAAAATTAAAGTGACGCTAGAAATCAATAACTGAAGTGCTCTACTTTCTCGAAACAAAACCTTCCACAATCATCATCAAGTAATTGAATTAAGTAGTTAAATAAGTTAAATATAATGAAATTCAGGCTTGTTTAACAAAGAATAGTATTAGAACAGAGAAACATAAATGAGTTAAGCCATCCAAAAAAAGAACAACAACTACATGTCATCTGTTGACATCCTTTCTAAAAAAGAAAAACATCTAGAGCCCGATAACACAAAATTATTTATGACCCTAAAGGCTCCAAATATAAATTTTGGAAAAAAGAAACAATTATTAAACAAACAAATAAAAATATAAAATAACAAATAAAACAACAAAAAATAACCAAAAATCAAATACACAAACAAATGTATAAATGGAAGGATTCCAATCTTTTATTTACACAATTAAATATACGTTGTTGTATGCGTGAGACGATGTTTGTATGAGTAAACATATAAAAATATTTAAAATAAAAATATAAAATGTTGTACTTGATATGTGTATGTATGCACAATTGCATGTATACATACACTTGTCTGACCATACATATGTACGTCCATGTAGTAGTATATAAACTAAAATGTTTAAGTTTCCTGGTGACGTTTTCAAAGGATGACTCATATGAATGGGGCCAATCAATTAAACTCAACCATACCCATACGCATACATACAAACAGCGCGTACTTAATTCCATATCCACGTGTTGCGAAAATATATAGAGTTTCTTTAATACATATATATTTCTTATTGTTCCAACTCTCTCCGACAGGGGGCGCAGTTCTGCATCTTGGTGACTAACCATAACTTGGTGATGGTGGGGAAAATGAGAATCGGACTTTCAATGCAATCTTTGAATAACTTCATTCACTACATTCAAAAAATCAATTCTTTAAAAAAAAAAACAACTTCAATGCAAAAATGCAGAAAATCCAATGCAAACATATTACAACAAAGTCGATGCAACTTTGCTAAAGTTTAAAACCTGATTTAATTCATTTGTGGTTTATATTTAACACACATAATAGATTAAATTACCTTCTTAAAAAACTATATATGGGAATTATTTTAAATAGACTATCTGATCCAAAAGTGGTCTGCTCCCTTCTTATTTAAGAAAGTACCTTTTTAATCAATCGCACTAAAAAGTACCTGATACTAAATTAAAACTGATACTAAATTAAAACTTTCCGAACAATTCTTTTTAATTTTTCACACTCATACTTTTGATCCAATTAACCAACAGCGATTTTATTTCTTACACGCACTTATTGCCTGATGTATAAAAACAATTATGTTTTGTGGGGTTGCATACCCATAAAGGACATATATCCATACATTCATACGTGTATACATATACTCGTGCATACATATATTTTAACCTTCTTACGAGATATAGTTTTATGACTTTATATTTGTTGAAATATTTACAGCACTTTTTGGTTTGTTTCATTTATTATTAATGGACTTTACAAGAACAACAACAATAACAACTAAACCATAGTATGTACATACTAGTTTTATAAAAATAGCAAAAGCAGTTAGTACATTTAAACTGCGAAACATGTAATAAAAATGTGGGTGGTTTATTTTTGTCAATGAATATCCAACTAAAATAAAGTTATACAGTTTGGTATTAAAGTGCACGCACGATTACGAAAACATCGAGCAAATGAGTTGATGAGTTGGCATCAAGGAATATAGAATAACGTAGCCCACAACGAAAATTTAAAATTTTTTCCAATTCAAAAATATTTGTTGAAAGATCAGTATAGTATTAAAGAAACCATCATACGACAAGTAAATTTAGTTTAGACCTAGATTCTAGAATTATGATGTCAATTGAACATCTGCAATAACACCGACATGTAAATGTGGCAGGTTTCGCTCACACAAAGTACCAAAACTCAAACCGGTTGCAAGTTTTTTTCGAAACCAGTCATATGACCTGTCTTCTGATCTATTCTTTTCTTTCTTTCTTTCAAGAAGTTGTAAAAGATTTCTAACAATTTTCTTACAAACTGTATTTCTTACACCAATACTGAATGTGATTGTGTGTGTATGTATTTGTGCTAAAGTTTTTATCATGCTTTTGAAATAAATTCAATACAAACTCGTATATAGAAATACAACTGGCGCCTGCTTTATAATATTGACGATCAAAGAAATGCCAGTAAAATGGGAAATAATGTTCAAGTTTAAATTACACATGCACGCACATTCATACATGCTATACTTATGACTTGGAGTACATAAAGTTTGAAAATAAATTTCTTCTATTACATACTAATAAATTTAACAAAAAGAAAAGAAAATAAAATCAATAATTTTATAGTGTTTTTTAATGGAATTTCTTTCAGGACTTTTTCATCAGTTTTATATTGAAATATGTACATATATGTATACATTTTACTTTACGAGTATATTGCCTACATTTAGGCTTTAATTTGTTAACACGACTTTACTGTTTTCCTGTTTGCACTACACACAACCGGTTGGTTGACTTTAAATACCCAACAATATTTGCATGTATGCGAACAAATACAGAAAACCAATTTCATATGACACGTGCTTTATTTTTGTTTATTTAAGAATAACAACAGCCAGGACAATAATATCAGCATACAACAACAGCAACAATTCCCAATTGTTTTGAAACACAGACTTTCTGAGAGACAACACGAAAAACTTAATCAAAAGCAATAAAAACTCGCAGAAAAAAAGCAAAATACACACAAAAACAAACACTAGAAAGAACTTAGGAAAAACTTTTGAACAACTGACATATTGCAGGAATAACTGGCTGCCGGTCTCTGCCTGTTTACATTAGTGTGTATTAATGTTTACATAGGTGTACGAAGCTATAACACAACAGCGGTGGAACAAAAAAGGATAAAATGCGTAAATATTTAAAAGGATAATATTTAAGAACCTGTATTGCAAATACATTGAAATCTTATTCAAAGTTTGTGCATATTTAGAAATCTTTAAGGGAAGCTGATGTTCCTTCAAGTGTCTTTTCAGTTTCTTTTCGAATGTAAATTATTGATTCGAATAACTCAAAACATTTTTCCATGTAAATATATTTCTTCGCATGCAACTTGATTATTCAATTTATTGAATTTATATGATATAGGAAATTTATTGCGATTTTTCGGATAGAAATTATGTATTCGAATAATTTGTTTATTCATAATATTAATGGTAAAGTTCATATTCGAAAAATTTTAGTTTGAACAATTTTTGGTTGAAATAATTTTTTGGAATTATATCTTTTTTCGGATAAATTTTTTGCATCATTTTCCAATAAATTTGGTTGAACAGTCTTTATCTAAATGAACAAATCCAAAGTAAACTTTATCTAAAATCCATTCAATATAATCTCTTGCCCTTTCTTTCCCAATCAGTTTATTTAATTCTATTTAATTGAAACATTATATTGCGATTAATTTTATGCGAATAAAAATATATTCGAGTATAATTCAAAAAAATTTTGTATGTAAATATTTTTTTATTGAAATAATGTAAACCGAATACTTTATTTCGATTCATTTTATTTGTATGAATCAACCATTACATTGAAGTTCCATAACTATATTTATTAAAACCACGTAAGTATACATTAAATCGACGTATTTCTGCAAAAAAAAATAATGAGTAGAATTCAATGAATGAAAATTATGTAAAATAATTTTTGTTAAAATTAAATTGAAAGTTCAGAATATATTCAATTAATTTTTTTAAACCAGTGTCGCAAACTATTTTCACACATACAAACGAACTTAAGCTTATTGATTTCAAATTTATTGATATCATTGTTATGAAAACAAGAACTTTACTAAAATAAACGTTGAATCAATTAAATAATTCATTGAAAATACTATTTCTTTTTGAGTAAAAAATTGGCCAATAATTATTTGTGTGTTAATTTTAATTCACTCGAAAATGAGAATACATACTCGTACTTTCAGTATACCTGGCAACATTTGCAGTTAGTATATCACATGTACTGCTAAATTTATTTGTCTAAGAAACCAATACACTTAAAGAGGGGGAACGCCACAATACGAGTATACAATTCAACGAAATCGCCTGTAAACACTCCACACCTTATAGGATTCAATAAATCTTAATGCTGATATAAAATACCTCCATATGCGTCATACAAGAATCCTGTGTGTTATGTGCGTGTATATGTGTGTTTCATTGTATTTACCTATTTAAAGGACCTTCTGCTAAAACAGGAAATATTGCGATGTAATTATTGGTATGTGCTAAAAATATAACACTGAGATCTGAAATTCAATATATTTATTTTTTGTTTTTTTTTTTTTTTGCTTTTGCCTTTAAATTAGGTCTATGTATTTCGTTTTGGTGTTGAAATCAAGTTTATTTTGTTTTAGTTTTTTGTTTCTAAAGCAAAAAAGATGTTTTAAAAATAATGAAAAAAACACTGCCGAAAAACGTGACAACTAAACGTGATTATCGAAAATAACACGTACGACCTAAAATACCAGCCATCATTAAAAAATGTGGAATATACTCAAAGAAGCATCGGAAAGAAGTACGTATAAATAATTTTAAATAAATGTAATTTGAGTTAAAGAAAAACAAGACATTTCTGAAAAATTCCAATGAGCCAAAATGAAGTTCGTAACTGCCAATTGAATTTATGCAGATGAAAAAGTGTTATATTTTTTTAAAAATTATTAGAAAGAAAACGTGAACTAATAACAAAAATCTTTTTGGAAATTTAATTATGTGACCCATACTATTGAAAAAAGAAAAATACATATATGAAATAAAATAAAATATCCTGTTTTGCAGGATACAACATATAAGAATATAAAAATATAAGTTGTAAGTAGTATTTTAGCCATCCATTACTGTGTCCTCATTTCGAATCTAAGCAATTTTAATGATCGATTTTTTCTTTAGTAGGAACAAAGACAAGATTTTGTGCCAAATTTAGCACAAATTGTAAATAAGTGCGTAATTAAGCCGTGCAACACATTTTCAAATTTTAATTTATTTCTGGCATTCAAGCTGACATTTATATGACAGACTGCTTGTAAAAAGTAGCCGAAAAAAATATGTTCCATACTTTCGACAGACATACATACATACATATTTCTGAAAACTCATCTAGAACTTCGCCAGCAAATTCCTTCAGAATTTAGGCAGAGCTCTTTCACGCACATACTTACATACATACATACTTATATCTCTTCGGTAAGTGTATCAGATAAAAAGGATCACTTATCTCAACTACTTCGGTGCAGATGCGGATCGACCAAAAATTGTTAGTTGGATTTATTTTAAAACTAATAAATAAATAATAAAAAAAATAACTTAATCTGTGAAGTACTTACATTGGTCAATTGCAAATATTTGTAAAACTAATTGGTTTGATTGAATTACTGGAAATTTCTGGTTTGGTAGTAAATTTATGTTTGTAATCTTTTTTTCTTTCTGCAATTTCAAATAAAATTGTAGAAAAACATCAAATAAAATATTATTTTATCATTGAACAAAATCAACAAAACACACTTTAAATATTTGTTAATGTTACAACGCTTCAGTCCAAGTTCAATTGAATTTTTAGTGCAAACAAAACCCGAAAATAAATAAATAAACACGAAATGAAAAAAAAATATAACAGAAGCGGTAGCAGCACAGTTTAAATTACACTGCAATTTTCCACATAACTGAGCATTTATTATTTGTATTATTTTTTTGCTGTTATTAGTTTTTTTTTTTTTTTTTTGTATTTTGTCTTAACCTTCTTTTCTGTCTCTTGAACCCTTCTTTTTTTTTGTAGCAGCAACAACAACAGCAAAAGTTTTCAATGTTAAACTAAAGAGGGGACTGAATGATGGGTGAAAGATGAGAAAATAAATGAAATAAAATAAAAGCTGTTATAGGTGTTCACTGCATATATTTATTGCTCATGTTTTTGTTGTTGTTGCTACTTTGTTATTAATATTTAAAGGAAGAGAACGGAAAAAATCCTCCACTGCATAAACACACAGGAATAGTGATACACATGCATCCATACATACACACACAAAACTAAACGGTAAAAACAATTGCGTATATTTTTTTATTTCATTTTTGCAAAACTTTTATACCTTCCGCTTTTCAATAGTTCACACTGGAATAGTATTTTTTTCTATAGTTTTATTAAAAATTTAATTTCCTTTTCAGCAATTTCCATTTAAATTAATTATTTTCACTTAAAAACTCAATTTTCTTTTCTTGTATTGTGTGGAAATATTTATGCGCGACGCGTCTGTTTCGTTTTACAGTCGTTTGATTTCTGACTAACTTGATTCCATTCAAAATAATAGAAGAGTAAATCAATGATGGTTGAATTTTTGAACAGTAATAACAACAACACTTTAAGTAAATGAACCCTCCTCAATTACTTTCAGCATGTTTTGCTTGTTAGGTGGCTGGCTCTGGCTCTGTCTCATTTGTTTCGTTCCACGTTGTTGATGATGAAAATAACGATACTGATGACAGCGAAACAGTTTGGTATAACGAAACATGTTAGACTTGAACCCAATAATTTTCTTACTAAATTTTAATCATGGATATGAAATACTATGAAATGTTTTTGTATAATGATGTGTGCACGAGTATGTGAGTAATAACAACTGTTAGTTAATTGTAATGTTATCTTACATTTGTGAATGTTATAACTAACAGAAGGTTGGCAATTTCTAACAGTTTCTTAAGCACTTCCAGCAAAATTAATGAATGGCAATACATACATACTCGTACATGACGAGTAGAGAAAAACGTTATTTTTTAAATTTAATATTTATAGGTGTCGCAATTAGCCGATTTGCAATAAATTAATCAGCTAATGCACAAATTTTCTAAGTACAGTAAAAAATCGATAATCCGGATAATTGATTGCAGACCACAAACCGGAGTAGCGAATTATCCGGATTACTACGCATGTATGTATGTATTTATTAAAAATTATAATAATTTATAGCAAAATTAAATTGGTAGGTGTTTTTCACGTTGTTTCTCAGACCACGAATATAACGATTGTTCAAACTCTTTATATTCACCATCTTTTAAAGTTTTACGCTTTTTCAATAGTTTTCGATTAGATTTCTTCGTAAACCTCAATGTAAAATATTTTTGTTAATATGTATTTAATTAAAAAACATGTAAAAAAATTAAGTCACCTTTTGAAGCTATCCATTTTTTTTTTTTTATCTGAAATAGTGGAAGTACCAACCCTATATTTCTCAGCCAACACCCTTCCACTCATACCTTTACTAAGTTCTTCAACAATTTTTACTTTATCTAAAGTAGATAAGATAGTCTAGTCACTGAAGGCATCTTGCATCAATACTAAACTAAAAACGTGCAAACATAGTGTGATACAGTATTCTAACTGTATTTTTCAAAGCATGCTGTGATTTGAATAAAAAAATAAATAAGAACGGGTTTTATTCAATGCGGACTATAGAGTTGCAATCAATCCGGATTATAGAATACGCAATGAGCTGCAAAATTCTGTCCGGATTACCGAATATTCCGGATTAGTAGAGCCCGGATTATCGAATTTACACTGTAATACTTAATGCAGTTCACTGCCATATCGGCCACAATTTTATCAGCCCTTATGAAAGAGCGAGCAAAAATTACTGAGTTTCGGGAAAAGGTGCCGTGATATCATTAAAACTCATTCAAAACGTTGTTATGGAGAAAAGAACATGAGATATCGGCTTAAAAATATCAACTTGAAAATAAATATTTGCAGACAAATATTATTCCTTAGAGATGTTCAATTAAAACTCTTAGTCAAAATTTAAAATCGAAAATAATTAAATCTTTATTTGAGTAAAGTAATCAAGTGTGTGGTGTTGCCTGAAGTGGTTAGCGCGTTGACTACTAAGCAAATAATGGCTTGGGGTCTGGGTTCAAACCCTGGCCAGAGCAAGTCAATCAACATCATTAATTTCTCTAATGTACATTAGTGGGACATTGTATTAATTGTTGTCGGACTAATTAAGTGATGAAGGCATAGCACTGGTCACAAAATAACTGTTCCGACAGCGATTGATGCTGTTCCAAGCTACTGTACACAACACCACTCTCCTTCGTCGGTTAGCAGAAACATCGGCAAAGAAAAACAATTAATAAAATGCCTTCTTATGCAGCACAACAAAGTTAATGCGTCTACTTAACACCGGAGGTGCCTCAACACTGCCATAAAGCAAAGCAGAGTTGTAAAAAAGTTTAGCTTTCTAAGTTCTGGCTTTCTCTACTCTATCCCTCTCAATGAGCTCCGGCACAATGCACTGCATACGTAGGGGTCATCCCCTGAGTGTTGATCCTAATTAAAATAATTGTCGTTAGCTTTAAATATGTAAGTATCTTTCTATGTCTAATCAAATTTTCAATCCGATATAAAAAATTTAAAACTTTTGCAATGAAGTTAATGAATATTAAAAAAATATTGATAATACTCTAACTATCGTAAATGACTTACTTTATTTCTATCTTTCACTAGCAATTTTTTAAATTAAAATACTGATCCGATATGAAAGAAAAACTTCGCATAATAAAAACGAAAACATTAACATCACCTGATATTATCATACGAATGAACAACAATTAGAAATTAACACTTTTATTATAAATATTTAATGAATTCATTATATGTCTTTCTTTTTTTAATTTCTATTTGTTCTTTTTTAAGACAAGGAAAATTTAATAGAGATTATCATTTATAATACCATTCATTATCAAAACTAAAGAAAGGAAAAAAAAACAAAGTAAAAGTACAACAATTGCCAAACATAATCCATACAGTTAGTTAAGTCACGCCATTTATGGCAAATAAGAAAGCCACACACTGACATACATTTACTGATTACATGAACGAAAATTTTCGTACACAAATACACACACATACTCATACATAATCATATTAACACACTTGGCTGCTTGTAAACAATGTTAAATAGCTGCCAATATGGCTGACTTCCGTTTTACCTAACAATACTTTTGCATACACACAAACACACACACACACTCATGTAATAATTAACATCTCTATGACGATGATAATAATATGTCCTCGACATTGCCAAGCAAAATGTTTTGCTGGCTCTTTTTTTTTTTTTTGTATTTTGTGGTTGTTGTTATTCTATCCTTCAATTCAAATATTTGATATTTAACACTCGTAGTTATTTAGTTGTTTATAACATTGGTAATATCAAGGAATATAACTAAGTATTTTAGAAGGATATTTAGATTAGAATGTGTGTGCATTTTATTATTCCTTTCGTATTAAAACTACTTTGTTTTAAACCTTTTTCAAAATTTTCTCATGAAATTTCATTTTAAAGTAAAATTTTATTAGCAAATTTTTTAGAAGAGTATTTACAGTTCGTTTAAATATCTTTGATCTGTCTGTCTGTTATTTCCGATAAAATGTCCTTATTGTTACACGCTTATAAAATGAAGTTCACAACAAAAACGATAAAAAGCAAAATCGTTGATGGCAATTTTCCAAAATTATAAATTGTTTATATTTTATATAAGTTAAATGGAATTTATATATATATACATATGTAATTATAAAAATTAATCTGTTTTTGTATGTTTGTTTGTATGTTTCTTATAGACCATCTGAATTTTTGGAACCGTATTACTGATGACATAGACCGACTTTGGAAAGAATTAGTTGTGTGCTTCGAACAAACAGTATGAGAATTGGGATAGCGCATCACCCCGTGTATTGCTAGTAATTCTTATAAAACTGTATATGTATAAACTATGAGAGGAAGACGAACCAAGAGAGCGTAAACGAGTTGGCCTTAAAGAAACAACAACCTGCAAAATTAAGGTTAAATTAAAGACCGAAGCAGCCAAATAAAGTTCAAAAACACTAATATGTAGTTGTAAAGCCAAATGCACCAGTAATATTTCTTTTGATAAGGTAAATGCATATAAGTATGTATGTATGTGTATTTCATACAAACATGTAAACATGCACAAGGATTTAATTGTATTGTTTTTCCATATTTCTTTTATTTTTGTTCAAACGAAATAATAGAGCCCTTTTATACCTTTTATTAATTATATAATGAATAATTTTAGTTTGTTTTATGTTTTTCCTTTTCGAATATTACAAGAATACCTGCAATGGTCGTGTAAGGATAACCGTGAGAGCACTTACATACATACATGCATATATCTTTTGCACGTCAGCATTTCAGTGCTCTCACGAAAATATGTTAATTAATTTAGCGATTTAAAGGAGTTTTTATTTGGCTTTATACAATAATATCATATATTTTTTACACCTGATAACCACTTTATTATTAACTTGCCTATCATGAAATTGGAACTTACGGATTTTATCCCGATTTGCGAAAGAGAATGTATGTGTATGTAGTTGTACGTAGGCGTGTGTGTAAGCCCTCATTACTTAAAAATGACTTATGGCCAGTTTTTGACTTCATTTTTAAATATGTAATTGCAGTACGAGCTCGATATGCGCAACCGAAAGGAAATCGGGGTTGTTGCTTTTACCGAAAAGTTGCAATAACCGACCACTAAAAATTTAATATAAAAACATAGCACTATTTAACTTAAATTCATTAATGTTTATTATTTTCACATAAATTAAATAAAATTAATGTTTTATACACACATGCATACTTAAATAAAAATGATCTTCACTAATCTTCATACAAAACTTTCAACACAACGTGAAACGCATTGTAAAGATTCAAAAACAAAACAAAAAAACTAACGACCCGCCCCACCATGTCGATCGATCAATAATGCTGAAATTGTAGACGAAAAGCAACTGACTTACGACCTTCTAAACACCAATTTTATTTATTTGTTTAGCTTATGTGCCTCCAAACAAATAATAAGTTAAATAAAATCTGTTATGAGTGGAATGAAAGTTAGTTTTTTTACGTCTAGAAATCCAGCGATCGACATCATTCGATATCGTGGGCCAGACCGTAACTGTAGATTAAAAGACAACTTTTTTCTTTATTACATTGGCGTAGAAGTATTTTTGCTTAAAAAGTATTGAGATTATGAAAACTGTTTAAGCGCCGCTCCTGCGTGAGAACAAAAATGTAAAGAGCATGAAATAAAAAAAAGTACCACCACATGTGAAAAACATTTTTAAGATGGGTTCTTTGCTGAAACCAAAAGTAGTTGTTAAAACTACGTTTCTGAACAGAGACATTCAGAGAGAAAATGGTTTAAAATTAAATAAAACTGAAACAGTTGCAGTTGTCGAGACTGGTCTTTGAAAAAAGTTGCACTTATAAACAATGTAATGCAAAAAAATTGCCTGTTGCGCTAATCGGGGTGTTGCGATAATTGTTGGTTGCGCAAATCGAGCTCGCACTGTAGTTAATTTTTATTTAAATTTATGTTGTGTTTAAATAAGATTTCATTTTTTCAGTGAATAATTAAAGTTCTTATTTAATTACGATGCTACCATATGGTAGCACTACGTAATATAAAAAATTTCCCACAAATTTCCTAAAATAACAGCTGACTAGAGAAAAATCAAAAAAAATATATACATTTTTATTTTAGCTATGTATAAATAAGCATAATTAAGAACTGCTGAAATAAGAGCAACTTTCAGAACGATCAAAAGGGTAATAGCGGAAAAACATGCCAAAATTTTAGGCAAATCTTCAGCAGCCTAAAATTTTGTATTTTCCTTTTTTCAAACAAAAAGAACAAGCATATGGAAATTCGTAAAACTTATGTAGTGTTTAAATACACAATGTTGGCTATTTAATGTTGATTTAATATTGCAGTGAAAAACAAAATTTTGTATTTAAATGGGTTTTAAAAATAAATGAAACATTATCATATACCCATTTATTGGCGCTTAAACCGTCCGAACCAAATTGGCGACATACTAAAGACAAGATTTCGTGAATAATGTTTATGAATATGTAAGAGTATATGTTTATTTAAGCATTTTTATATCTTTTAATCGCTTCATTAGAAAAAATTTAAGTTCCAACTAATTCACACAGTGATTTTTTCTTTGAGTTTATAGCGATTAAGGATGTTCCCATTATCGACCTTCGCGTGTAGATAATAATATACATACAGTTATTTTTATTTATGTACATACATTCATACATACATACATTGTATATGAACACTCACTATCCCTGCAGTTTTAAAAGTAGAAATTGATTCGAAATCGTTAGGTATTCCGCTAACGAAAAGTCGACTAACTACTACAGTGGCCACAAGTAATGCAAGAGTTCACCTTTTGAATCTCTCACTCATGTACATGTACACGCACTCAGTACATGCATAAATGTTAATGCATTAAATGTAAGTCTTATGATTTTGTATTGGCGTCAGTTACATTTGGAAGTTCCTGGTCAGTGAATGTTAAATTTTTAGTAAAAAAATATATATTTTTTTAAAGCTAAAATGAGCAGAAGTCAACTAAAACGTTGCATAAATAAAGAAAAAGAACAATTAATTGAAAATTTTATAGATATTGAAAGAGAAATTTGATTAATAAACAAAAATCCAAAAAATTTAAATTTCTGTAGTATTTTCATTAAGGAAATATCATTAGTGATCTAACTGGTACATTATGACTAGCGAAATAGTTGGGTTTTGCTGACCAGTGATCTCATCGGTCTGATCGTGTCAATTGACTACCGCCAATGTCATTCCCATGTTAAAATCGTCAGTCGAGTGCATTACTAGTAGTTAGTCTGGTAGTTTGTGGTAATGACTGGTAGTTAGCGAAATAGCTAGACATTCGCTAGCTACGCCGACTGCAGGGATGTTTTCAATTACTCACACCAATCTTATAAAATAGCACACACATGCTCATATTTATGAACATGTAATGTAAGTATGTATGTACTTTTGCAAATGTAATAAAAAAAGTAGTGAGAGGTGCATGCATGTAAGCATATACTACAAACGGAATAAACCATTACGAGTATAACTGTTTGTATATATGTCTCATTAAACTAACAACAATGGCATGTATGTAAACGTTTTTTAATTTTACTTATTTACTTACTCGCTGGCTTTCATTCTGTAGGTTTTAGTTGTGTGGATACAAATACGCAAATGTGTATTTTATTGATATGTGTTTTTTTATTTATTTGCCGTTATTTTGATTATTATTTGGTTTTAGTGTAGTGGAAATCCTAAAACTATACTTTAAATTGCCAACATGTGCGTACTTATTACCTTTCAGCGTGTGTGTGATTTTGTATGTAGATTCCTTACATTTGTGTGTGCATGTGTTTTAGAATGTTATTGTCACATGTTAGTATGCGTGTTAAAATATTTGCCTTCATTTGTTGCAAAAAAAAAAACCACACGTGTGTCTTTTATTCGCATTTTAACATGTGTTAAATAATTTTTTATGAATTAATTATAAGATTTCAAAAGTAGGCAAAAATTTACTAGCAAACTAATATTCTTACAAATACTTATCAGGCTCATATAAACCAACTTCATATGTATTTACATACATATGTATGTATAGATAAACATATAATCGTATAAAAATAAAAACAATAAAAATCGCTGTGACTAATCAAAGTCACCGCTCAAGAAACAAACGATAATAGAAAGTAAAAATAAAAAAAAATGCCATTTCTCCGATTATTCAAGTTTTCTTTTCGCTCATCTTGACAAGCAAAGAAATTATTTATTCACTGACAATAGAAACTGTCTCAGCAAAAATGTATGGTCCCTCAGTATTCAGCTCTCTGGAGCTTCTCCAGCATCAATTTACATTTTATTTATGAGACTGTGTATTTGAACCATTTTTACTTTGTTCTTTTTTCTCCATTTTTATCAGGCCATTTGAAGACCTTTTAACGTTGTGCGATTATTTTAGCACCACTAAACACAGTATTACAAATGTTTGGATTAAAAAAATTTTCTTAATATAAAAGTTGGAGTTAATGCATCTTGAAACCCTATTTCATAAAAAAAACTTCTTTAAAAGGAATTATATTTTAAAGAAAATGGGACAATTTTTACATTGCTTTAGTTACTAAGATTTCAAATCCGTATTTAATTTAAAATTATTAAAATTAAAAAAGAATCATTACGAAACTATTAAAAAGGAAACTTTTGAAGCGGTAAGACTTCAACATTTAGATGCCATTATAAAACTTGCAACATCTATCATGCTTCGTTCGCCATATATGAATGAAGGATTTCTTCCAACAGCATAATCTGCAGTTTTTTTTTTATTTTTTACAAGGATAACGAATATTTACTTTATCTCAAAGATTTGATGCGTTTTGTGCTACAACAAACACAAAGAAAACAGTCAACATTCAGTTATTTTTTTCTGACGAAATAAGAAAAATTACATAAATTCAAGTACATACTTTCAGGTGCGGATGTGTAAGAGTGTAAATGTGTCGAGTTTTTCTTACAGTTTCTTGTTTTTCTTCATAAATAAAGATGTCTGTATATGGCGGACTTGTTCAAATATTTTATTTCCTCGTTGCTGCTGCTGCTGCTACTGCTGCTACTGCCGTTGCAATATTAGAACATGTCTCTCTGTACCGGTATGAGTGAGCGAATATTTTTTTGTATGCATACATGAGTAATTGTTTAGATATATGTATAAGTGTCTTGGCCACTTGGTTTATATTTGAAATATAATATTTTAAAAAGTTCACTTTATTTCATTTTTTAATTTTTGGTATGAAATACTTGTATGTATGTTGTTAATGGTTGTGTGTGTTTGTCTATTTGTACGAGTGGTTTGTATTTGGCGCCTAGAATTTATACAAACGTATAATTTTTCGCTTTTAACAAATACGCCACGTCTTGAGTCAATACACATACGCACATACATTTCGAGACAGACATGAGATACATATAACATATAAACAGAATTATTTATGTATGTATACTCATACATTTATTCAGGCATAGTGAGCACAATGGTATGTATTAGAATAAAATGGAGAATTTTGTTTTTTTTTTAATTAATTGATATGAAGTTTTATTAACCGAAAGAATAACTGGGTATTCCGAAAGAAGTACGGATTAATCCTCCTAACGAGTTGATCACTTAATAGTTCGAGGGGAGATAACAGTCCCCTACAAAGAAACTGTTTTAGTCTTTGATAAGACAATATTCTGGTACAACGATCGGTACCATGACCAATAGATCTTTTGTTTCATAAGTATATCATCCGTGATATAGCGGTTTTTAACGCAGTCAGTACTCATGGCGAAGAACATGGAAGCACAGAATGAAAAATACGATTTCTGTTATTAGTGCTGACAACACCACCACTTCATCACTACTACTTCCACGAATAAAGTGAGCCCTTGTTTTCACTTCTCTCTCAGACTTACACCCACACGGTGATTAAAAAACTATGAATTTTTTAAAATTTATCTTTGAAAGCATCTTCTAAAAACCTCTTGCATTTATACCATAATTTTTACTTGTGGTTTTTTTTTCTAGCAATGTTGTTTTTTAGCGTATGTACCATCAGTTAATACATATTTCATTCTTATGTTTTATGATTTAGTCATAGTTTTTAATCGCAATGTAAATTGAGCACTATGTAGACATAAGAGTCGCAACGATTTCGCAGAAATTATAGTTCTGCTATAAATTAACTGCCTGTTCGCCGATATCGAAGGAGTTGTTACATTCGTACAATTACATTTACAACATAAACAAATTCTAAAGTTTAGTTTTTGTTTCAAATGTAATTCAAATTTACTCCCATAGTGCAGTTTACTAGATCAACTTAATAATAACATTGGTTCGTTAGTTGGGTGTTTTTTTTTTTATTTTATATTTTATTTCTATTCTTCCTTGGTACGTTTGATTGTTTGTTTAGTTGGTTGGCTCGCTAGCTGGCTGTATGGCTAACATTTAATGTTGTGTGTGTGTGTGTGTGTGTGTGTGTGTGTGTGTGTGTGTGTGTGTGTGTGTGTGTGTGTGTGTGTGTGTGGTGTCTGTTTATGTACCAGTATGTATATCCTTTACGTCGCCAACTATACTTAATATTAATGTTAACACGAGTATGTATGCGGTAGTGTTAGTATGTAGTGTCAGTAATAAATTTATTTCACTACCACTGTAAGAGCGATTGTCGTCTGAGTTTTGGTGAAAGCGTTAAGGGAATAAATGCTTTTGTATGTCCATACACACACATACATACGAGAACACATGGTGATATAGGACATTTAGCAAACAATTCGTTTGTTAGTTGCTGTTGAATTGTTCTTATGTTTTTTTATTCTTTATTTCTTGTGTTTTTACAAGAAATTTTCGTTAGTATTTTATTGGCGCTCCAGCGGTAAACAGTTCAGTTAATTCTTATCCTCCAATTCAAATGTGTTGTTAAAACGTTAAAAAATATCGGAAAAAAAGGTGTTTTAAAGTTATAAATGTGTAAATATTTACAAGAAACTTATTATAAATATTTATTAATATTTGCTTTGTAATATCAATTAACGGAGAATTTATACACGTACATACATACATATGTATGTATTAGTGATGACATGTTATACACATACATATGTACAATATGAACATACATGTATACGTTCGTGTATAATTAATTAGCCATGGAAATGAGTTGATGTTTTGTTTTATGATAATTGAAGTTAATAAAACCAAAAAGAAAAAAGAATAAAGTGATGAATTATACATGAGGCCAACTATTTGCATATTAAAAGACTAATATATCAAACTCCAAAATAATTTTCTGATTTACACATTGCTGACCCATAAAATAGCAGTTTGAAAAACAAAAACTACACACATGAAAACTTTTTCCCGCTCGAAAATTTGATTGTCAATTAAAGGTTGTGGTTTGCAATGAACAAGAATAGTTAAGAAATAAGAAAAGTTAGAGGCCAAGTACAGTTATCGAGTACATGTTTATAAAAATATGTTTGATATTTTGATCATAATATTTTTAATAGAAGTTACATAATAGTTATAAGGGAGAAATATTTGAAAAACACTATAAACATAATATATCAAGATATCAATCAGCAATCCAAATATTAAGTTAAATTGATTTTTGGGAAAACATTTGCTTGAAATATTTTGAATAAAACTTTTTCATATCAATAAAGAAATCATGTTATGGTCACACTACAGCAAACAAATATTTGCTATTTTTAATCAAATGTTTCCCCAAAAATAGATAAATTTATGGTGTTTTCTTTTCTACACATCTCCATGCAGAAAATGTACTTTGGAGTTCGTTTCTTAAAAATTTTTTCATCTCTAAAAGGGCAGTGTGTTTGATTCTAAAAAAATCGCCCTCACTAATGGTGGAAGGCATTGCACTTTTTGCCCCGTAAAAATTCCACTTTTTCATAAGTTGTGTTCAGTTCTAGTGAAATAACAAGCTGCATTATTGCAGGGTTGGCAAGACATTTTATATATGTATCTTTCAATAAGGTGCCATTTTGCGTGTAGAAAAGAAAACACCATTTGTAATTTGAATATTCATTAATTCAATAAAACGAACTTAAGCCTAAATAATACTCGTACATCATTTCACAAATATGCATCAAATAATAATTGCGTATATCCGTAATAATACTTGTATATAAATTTAGTACAAGTTTCTTTTTTTTTTCTTTTTTGGTGTAAGTATCGATGTTATAATGTATTTCATTAATTGTGCTACTGAATTGATACAGCACTCATACGGCACCGATGTGTGTAAATGTATATTTAACATGATCTTTCTGGGTCATTATTATGTTAAGGTTATTATCTCTGTTAAAATATTTCAACGTCTGAACACAGATAAGCCAGATATAATAATGTCTGATTTTATTTAAGAAAATTGAGTTTAAGATTTCCTTTTCGTGTTTTTTTTTTTGCTTTCAGTCTAATTTTGTTTCTAACAAAAAATAATAAAAATTAATATAATATTAAATTTAAGAACATTTTCTTTATCTAAAATGAATAATTTTATGTAAATATTACATTTTTAAATTAATCTACTTCTTGCAGTTTTATACTTCACAAAAATATGTCCTTTCTCTCGCCCCTTCTAAAATTGGAAAGTCTTTCAACAAAGCCCATTATGAGTTTAGATCACATACCAGAAGAGAAACGTTATAATAAAAATAACATAGTGGCCAAATGGTGTGCGCCGATAAATGGCAAAATGTATCGCATAGAACTAGAACATGGCACAACCAGTGGCAGGCGCATGATATGGGTTAATGGCAAGGTAAGAAAATAAAATAAAAATCAATTTTGAGAATTAAAATCTAAAAGAGAGTGAAATAATTTTATAATCCATGAGAAGTTTGAAGGAAATATCTCCTAATTCTTTTTATTTTGGATAATTTTTGTGTTCACTTTTCAGTTTTTCAAATCACAAAACGAAATTGTTCTTGAAATTCTTCTATTTTCAGGAAGTTCTCAGACGTGACTGGATGTTTAAGCTGGTGGGTGAGGATACATTCTATATTGACGATGCCCGTTGTATTATACGTGTCGATCCTGCTCCTGGCTTTAAATATGAATATCTTTTATTTATTGATGGCAAATCACACGAACAATATACGGAGGAACAAACTAAACAATATCGTCTGTGGGTAACAACTATCAATGGCATAGAATATCGTATCATGTTGGAACTGGACACTTTAACTTTATTTATCAATGATAAGCTGCGAAATGAAACAGTAAGTGAAACAAAATGTATTTAGTTAAAAAAAAGTAATTAATTGAAAAATCGGTGTAACTTTTAAGAAATCCCTTTTTAAAATAAGTACCAGTTAATAACAAATATTTACTAAAAACTACAGTTTGAAAAAGTACCCTTTAAAAAGTTACAGTTTGAAAAGTACCATTAAAATAAAACTTCTTTAATATTTTTATATTATTATTATTACGAATAAACGTAGTTATTATTCGAACTAATATTGATGTACATATGAAAAGTAATATTATCAGGCTCAAGTTCAGTTTTATTGAACTAATGAAAATTCAAAATTACTAAGAGTTTTTTTGTGCTGAAAAATATTATTATTTATGTCCAATCAGTTTTCAGCAGAACGTATCAGTACTGATTTCACTTCTTTTAAAAACTAATTTTGAAAAATAACCTTTCAGAAAACCACTTTTTTAAAAGAATTATATATAGTCCTTAAAATATTATCTCTCAAAAACATAAAAAAAAACCTTTTTAAAGCGCACATTATGGAAACTTGAATTTTAAAAGCTACTTTTTACAAAGTATTGTTTTAAACAATATTTCGTTTAAAAATTACGACTTAAACATATTATCTCTTAAAGAAGTACATTTAAAAAACGTTTCTTGAAAAAATTACTTTCTAAAAAATAGTCCTTAAAAATTACACGATAACAAAACAGTACAGTTTCGATAAGTGGTCTAGAAAAAATACCTTTTTAGAAAGCCTTTTTAAGTACATTTTAAAAAATTATCTCAAGTACAATTTAAACTCTCATAAACTTATTTTTTCTTAACTTCTTTCAGGCCGAATTTGTTGATGGTGGTACAGACACCGTGGTCCATGAAAACGATGTGGAATTTTGTCTCCAAACACGTTCGAGCGGTCATAAACTGAGTGGCATCGTACACACTCTCCTGGCCAATCAAGTTGAAATACCAGAGGCAAAAATTCAAGAAATAATGCAAGAACCTTGTTCAATTTTATCTACATAAAAAAAACAAAGGCTTAAGAGGACAAAAAGCTTTAATTTTGATTTAAAATAAATTGTGATCTTTTTAAGTTTATTATAAATTAATTAGCATACATGGGACTTTTTCATTGGCATTGAATTTTCATTGTTTTAGCTAATTTTTTCCTATTTACAGGCCCTTATAAACATAATCTTATACTCACGCACATTCATGTGTGGCAAAATCAAAAGTGACAGAAAACTTTTTAAAAAGAATTATTGGTTTTAAGCTCAGACTAGTGGCATATAATGCCAAAACATAGCATCACTTAGCAGAGATCACAACATTTAAATATCTTAATTTAAGATTTAGCTTCAAAACGTGAAAATATGTTGTACTTCAACCTGCAAGTAATCTACAGGCGAATTAACATCAAGCACATAGTTTTTATTTCCTAGCTTTCTCCCCTTACATTTTTCTACTCATTCAGATGACAATGTTCAATGTTCAGCACATAGTTTTTACATGGCTGATAGGACAGGCAAACCCCAAAAGCAATAAATTACTATAGAATTCAATTGCGCTGTGAACTTTATACTAACGACTTCGCCTTTGTTAGTGCGCATCGCACCATTTGCTCCGACTGGGTATTAAATTCAGCATTCAGTCTAGAGCAAAAAGGAAAAAAATCCAATACCCCGGAATACAGAGCTTAAATATTAATTAAAACAATTATTTATAACAGAATACCAAAAATGATATACATATAATTAAAATAGTTCTTAGAAATGAACGCAAAACTTTTTAATAAGCCACAAAAATAGATGAAGAATTAAAAAAAAGTGATGTTAAAAACTTTTAGTAGGAGATTTCTTGCAAAGGCGAATTAAAAAGATGACCGTTGATAGCACAGCCTACAACCGTTTGTAGAGTATAAGAATTTCTGGATTTGCTTTTTGGTTTTGCTATCAATTTTGCCACAATTTTACATGAGCAAAATGTTTGTTGCTCTTGTATGTATGTATATTAAGGAATTTTTTAATAAATTTGTTGGGTAGCTCTGAGCTTTTGACGAAAAAAAAATTTATTAAAAATAAGATAATCTGGCAACGTTATGAGCAAGTAAAAGTGTGGCTGACTTCCAAAACGTTCGTATACAAAGTTTGTATACAGTATTGCTACTGTATTTAAATCACATACATATGCAAAGTTCCGAAGCAATGCAACAACTATAAAACCGATGCCGTGTTTTCTTTCTTACTGCGTTAAAAATACTTGGCGGCGGCGTTTTGAAATGGTATACATTGTACAATTATTGTACTGCGGCGTTATGAAATGTGATGCTTTGTTCAAACACAAAGCAATTGACGTTTTGGAAGTCAGCCTGTTTTTCATTGGCTACGTCTGAATATTTTTTTATATTTTGTTGAAAATCGTAATAGTATTGCAATTTATAAACTTTTCTGTAAAATCTGATCCAATAATTGTTCTAAATAAGTGAATAATATTGTTTTTTATTAACAACGATATAATTATGGAATTCCTCAACAAATTCTTGCTGAAGTTTGCTGGTTGTCTTCTTGCAAGTGTGGTTCGTGCAATAAAAATGTTTCGAAGTCGGATTCAGCTGTGGAATGCGATGACTGTGATGTTTGGTATCATATAGGATGTGTGGGTATACCTGTTGAGTTTTACACCTTCCTGGGGCAGAATGACAGTGTTAGCTACAAGTGTGTAACATGTCGTGGGAAAGGCACTTCAAATGCTAAAGAGCAGAATATAGCTAAATGTATTGCGAACCTGAATAAGAAACTCATGGACAGCATTAATTCCCTGGATCATAGAATATCGACCAGTTTTGACACCTTCACTGATAATATGAGATCTGAACAGCTGAGTTTGAAAGGGTTCATTGAGACAACTATTGCTAATGTTAGAGCTGACTTTAGTGAAGCTATCAATAAAGTTCATAAGGATGTGGATGAATGCAAAACTAATATAAGCAGTATTGAACATAAAGCGTTGGATAAGTTTTCGAACCTACATACATAGATATGGAAGACAACAAAATACTAAGAAGGTTGAACCGTGCGGATATACTCATAGCTGGCTTGCCAGCGGGATCTGTGAGCACTACAGTGTTAAGGCAGACATCAGAGACATTAACCACTGTATGTATATGAAACATAATAAATCATTGTTATGCAAATTCAACAGCGTACACATAAGGGATGAGCTCATGAAAGCATATTTTAAGTCACCTAACGTTAAGCTTAATGATGTTATTCAAACCAACATAACGTAGAGAGTGTACCTTAACGACAACCTTACTCCAGCGGCTACAAGGCTTCAATATATTTGTCGTGCTCTAAAAAATCAGAAGAAAATTGTTTGGTTCCGCATACTCAACAGAGATGTTCCTCTATATACATTTAAATTTCAGGATGGCACAGAAAAGACGATGGATCAGTCGCAGTGTTTGAACTTATAATTGTGGAGCATCGATTCCTAACATATATGTGTGTTTTTGATTCATATGTATTTTATTACTTTTTTAGACTGAAATTTATATATTTCCTTGTTATATTTTGATGGAATTGTTGATTTTTTCAATCCGGTCTGTTCTACATTCACAGTGGGGTCTTCGCTCCTGAGTTGTTAAAGCATTGTTGCTGTAAATTTTTATTTTTTACCAACAATGCTTTGAACGGTTTGGGGATGGGGATTTCGCTCGGAATGTGGAACATACAGGAATATCTATTTTTCTATTCTTAATAATCAACTTTTTTTTGCAATATTTACCTAATGATTTTAGTATTCAGATTATAGCCTGTGATTTATGCTATATTTCATTTTTATACATTACATTAATTGTTCTCAGAAAATTTATTATATTGACTTAACATCTTTACTGCTTTTTTAAAAAAAGCCATTTTTATCATGAGTTCTAATAATAATTTGGGTCCAATTATTAGTGATAGTAGTCTTGTTGACGTTTTTATTGGTGACTCGCAAAATTTAAAGGTTGCTCCCATTAATGCTCAAAGCATTTGTCCGTCCAACAGATCGCATAAGATAGATGAAATTCACTATATTCTTGGTAATAAAACATTAGACATTCTTTGCATATCTGAAAATTGGCTTGATTCTACTACCTTTGATCTAGCTGTCAACATTCCTGGTTATGTTACAGTGCGAGCTCGATTTGCGCAACCACCCATTATCGAAACACCCCGATTAGCGAAACAGGCATTTTTTTACATTACAGGGTTTATACGTGCACCTTTTTTCAACAATCAGTCTCGGTAAGTGCAACTTTTTCTGTTTTATTAAATTTTAAGCAATTTTCTCTCTGAATTTGTTTGTTCAAAAACTCTTTGATCTTTATATTTTGTTCTCGCGCAGGAGTGGCGCATAAACAGTGTTCATAATCTCATTATTTTTTAAGGAAAAAAGACTTCTACGCAATGTAATAAACAAAAATGTTGTGTTTTAATATACAATTAGTTTTTTGTTTTGATTTTAAGCCATTGCATAGCTTTTATCGCGGGCTTTGAGCGCGCCGACCGAATCTAGAAATTCCGTAACGGAAGTAAAAAAAAACCTAACACTAAGTTTGTTTCTTAAGTCGTTTGTTTTTTAAGCTATTGCATAGATTTTTAAGTATTTGAACCGCCCAACTGTCTTCACTAATCAGCCTAGTCAACAATCACATCAGAAAATGTACTGCCAAGTTCTTGTTTTCGCCTGCTGTCACTTGGTTTACTTCGCTTTGGGTGTACCCAATTATCTCCAATAACAACCGAGTTATTAAACAAAACGTAATAATATAATTGCATAAGTTGAAAAAAAATGCTATGCAAGCATTACCGCGGCAGTCCCCGAGTTTTACATGAGTTAAGTGAAGATCATTGCTATGTACACATCAATTTAAAAAATATGACAGTTGTATAAAAAGTGAATAACCTAACAATTAAACAGAAATTAAAAAAATTGAGCAAATTGCAAAATGGTGAATCTGTTAAAAAGATTTGTATTACGCAAAATAAAAAAATGCCGAGAAAAGCATTCACCGCTAAGATCAATGAACTAGGATTAGTTCCTGATCAGATTTACAACTGCGACGAGTCCTGACTATTTTTTAGTAAGTTAAATAGTGGTGTGTTTTTATATTAAATTTTTAGTGGTCGGTTATTGCAACTTTTCGGTAAAAGCAACAACCCCGATTTCCTTTCGGTTGCGCATACCGAGCTCTTACTGTATATGCAGAAGTGATAGGCCGGATGGCTCAAGAGGCGGTGGGGTGGCTATGTACATTGCGGAGGGGATCAAATTTAAATGTGTGTACAGATGTACGGAATTTTCGTCGTGTGAAGCATTATTTGTGGAAGTTATATATCTAGGATGACATCATAATTTTCTTCCGACGCATTATGACTCGTTCCATGATTCTACATCTCTTATAGACTTTTTTATGTTAAGCTACTTCAGCCCAATTCCAGGTACCTTTTGTGTCGCATCATTCGTTGATATGTGCTTCGTTTCCAGTCAATATAACCCGTACTTCAGATGCTAAATTTTATAGGGACTATAGGAATATGGATAAGGCAGGGATGGAAAGCTATCTGCTCAATGTTGACTTCAGCCCATTATACCACACTAATGATTCCAATGAAATGTTCTCAATCTTTAATTATTTATTTAATGACTTGTTGCGTTATGTACCATTAAAGCAGGTTTTTGAGTTCTAAGCTTCAAAACACTGTTAAGTTTTCAAATTTTATTAATTATAACAGATCTTTAACTGGCATTGCTCTGAGGGAATACTACAGGGACTGAAGTGTGGAGAAGTGGGAGACTTATCGAGTTCTTAGAAATCGAACTAAGTCCTTGATTAGGAAGTTAAAGGCGGAATATGGTAGGCGAGTTTTTCAAGGGTGTGATACAAAACAATTGTGGGAAAAATTACGTGGGATTGGTGCAGTTGCTGAGACTTCGAATTCGGTGGACATTGATCCCAATGATATTAATAACAACTTCATTAGCAATCAACTAAGTGCGGTTGATCATGAACCCAATTTTTACGACAGCGGTAACGTCTCTGAGAGGTTTGAATTTTCAAATATTAGTGAATATGAACTATTTAAGTCATTATGCAAAATTAAGTCGACTGCTATTGGTAATGATGGTCTTTCATTGAACATGTTGAGAGTTGTATACCCATATTTAAGCTGACATCTCCTTCATTGGGTTAATAATATATTAACATCTTCCGTTTTTCCTACCGAATGGAAAATTTCTCGCATTATCCCGATCCCAAAGAAAAAAGGATACATGTCACTTGATAATATGAGGCCCATTAGTATTTTGCCTATTTTATCTAAGGTAGTGGAAAATGTGATGAAGACACAAATACTTAGTTTTTTAGACAGCATCCATTGCTCAGTGATTGTCAGTATGGCTTTCGTCAGGGACGAAACACTAGCTCTCTACTGATTGAATTGACTCAGTTGATCAGAGATGATTTGAAATTTGATGAAGGGAAATGTTAGTGTTATGGTCTCCATGGACCTGTCTAAAGCTT
Source organism: Lypha dubia (assembly GCA_947311025.1). Classification (NCBI taxonomy): domain Eukaryota; kingdom Metazoa; phylum Arthropoda; class Insecta; order Diptera; family Tachinidae; genus Lypha; species Lypha dubia. The sequence goes on along the minus strand of OX371264.1, from coordinate 31,542,219 downwards.
TTGACCAGGTTAAGCACTCCAGTTTTGTATTGAAACTAAACAGGAAGTACAGATTTGCAAAAAATGTGTGTTGTCTAGTGTGGTCTTACCTTAATAATCGTAAGCAATATGTTTTCGTGAATGGTGGGATGTCGAGGTTAAAAGATGTCAAGTCTGGTGTCCCTCAAGGCTCAGTACTTGGCCCGATTTTATTCACTTTATTCCTAAACGACTTTTTTGACTTTATTGAAGACTTGAATTGTAGAGCATTAGCTTTTGCAGATGATGTACAGCTACTATGGACTGGAGCTAGCCGAAACATTGTGACCTTGCAATCCACACTAAATCATGAGCTATCTGCCATTAATCACTGGGTGGCTATGAATTTTCTTCAGGCAAACCCTGACAAAACTAAGGCTATGGTTTTCGGGACTTACGGTGCTAACAGTGTAGATTTAGAACTTAGAATCTCTGATTAATTGATTGAAATAGTGAATAGCCTAAAGTGTCTTGGTGTTATTATTGATGATAAATTATCTTTCGGTCCACACATTGATAACATTTCTTCTAGAGTGGTCAGTACCTTACGTCGGCTTTACAAGTTAAATTTGTGTTTGCCCCTTCATGTTAAGAAGACAATGACTAAAGCACTTGTGATGTCGCAAGTTAATTACTGCCTAGAGGTGTACTCTGGATGTAGCTTGGGAAATCGTAGTAGAATCAAATCAATTGTCCACAAAGCGGTGAGATTTGTGTACGGACTTCGAACAAGAGCTCATGTTTCTCATCATTTGAAAAATTTCTTAAATCTTAAATTCGATGACTATCTGAAATTTCGTTTATTAATATATCTCTATAGAATTACTAAATTTCAAAGCCCTATTAATCTGGTTCGGATGATAACGTTTTTAAGATCTTCAAGAAATCCGCAAATTTTTATACCACGTATTTATTACACTCTATTTGAGCTCTCCTTTGTTGTGCAAGGGGCGAGGTTGTGGAATGCATTGCCTTTAAATTTTCGCTCCTTTTCTATGTCTGTTAAAATGTTTAAGAATATGCTAATTAGCTATTTTAATTATGAACACTAATAACTGGGCCTACACCCTTCTTTTGTTTATGCCCTTCTTTTGTTTTATCCTCCTTGGGATATTGCATCTTATAATGAATCTGCCAAGATGTTAGCTCTTCTTTATCTATAAGATATACATAGATACATAATTTGTTAATTTTATTGTATATAAATTATATTTATTTTTATATATGTATATTATTTAGAATTATAATATAGTTTATTGGCCAAAAGGCTACATGTATTATATATTAGTGATGTTACGAATACTCGTATTCGTATTCGACTATTCGCCTGTTTTAAGATATTCGTATTCGTATTCGCCAAATTCAAGCGAATATTTTTAGAATAATTTTCCCATACATTTTCCAAAAAAAAATCATACAAAAGTTTAAAAAAAGTACATAAAATGTAAAAAAATATATTAATTTTTATTAAAAAAAACCCATTGTATTTCACGCAGAGTAAGAAAAACGAAATCTGAAAGTATGTAATTAAAATAATTAAAAATTGTTCTGTAGAGGTTTCAAATTCGGCATCTTAATGCAATAATAATGTTAAATCACTAAATTTTTTTTTCATTTATAGTTACTAACGCAAAGGCAGGGATTTTTTCCAATTAAATTTGAAATATAAACCTCAAAAGAAATATTCGTATTCGTATTCGGCGAATACTGTTTTAAATATTCGTATTCGTATTCGCGAATACTAAAAATTGATATTCGTAACATCACTATTATATATGACTAAATAAATTGAAATTGAAATTGAAATTGAAAGGTTAAGTTTTGTGCAAATTTTGGTAGAGCTTCGCCTACTACATACATTCTTAACTTTTGTAGGTGATACTAGAGCCAAGACAAATTTATTAAGAGTGAACTTGCTAACATAGCAAAGACTACACCCGAAACATTTCTTTATTGTAAATTCAATTGCGCTGTCAACTTGACATTAACGAATTCGTCTTTGTTACTGCGCATGTTCTTTAAATCATGCAGTAGAGCACGCCTTCCCTTTCACTCTATTTATTACTGAACTAAAATATTTTCCCGCCGGAAATGTACCACCCTTCAACGGTAATGAGAAGAAGGCAAAAACGATTATGGTGAGAAATCTTTTAGTCAGATGAAGCAAAAAAAGAATATGCCAGAACAAAAATTTTTTTACATTATTTGTGTGTGTATATGCATTAAAATAAACTCACCCAAATTTCACTAAACTTTTCTTGCCAATAGGCATCGATGATCGAAATAATTATATTGATAAGCAATTTATATAAATAAACACAAAACACAAAACACTTAATAAAAATCAAAAACTAAAAGGAAATATATAAAATAAAATCAAACACCAACTAAATTAAGCTAAACAACGTCTTAACTGGTCCACGGCGCACCAGTAACTGGCTATTGGATGCGACAGTATGGGTACAAATACCTCTGAGTTCTTTTAGTCAAAAGGTTCTGTTAACTGGAAGTACTTTCCAGGTGATGTTAATAGTATAGTAGTGTTACCGTTCCACAAAACTTAACCTTTCTTCTTTTTAATCAATTTTTTTTTCGTCAAAAGCTCAGACTTACAAAACAAATTTATTAAAAAATTCGTCAATATACATACATATAAGAGCCACAAACATTTTGTTTATGTAAAATTGTGGTATGTGCCAATGAAATCGACAATTAATTAGTCATTTTATATATATAATTACTCCCATGTATGTTAATTAGAAAAAATTGTAATAAATTATTGAAAAAAATTTATTAATTAATTAAACATAGACAAATTTAATAGAAGCTTTTGACAAGGCTTCTAAAGCGTTGAAAACTTTTATATCTATTAAACGATTTCCATCTATCAAATTCCAATTTCCGCTGTAGGCTGGTGCAACGAAATGAATACCATCATGTTCTATATGACCGATTAGCTTAACCTGCCAGCTTTTCTTCTCATCTGTTAAAAGTAAATTTGCTAATTTCGATTGAGTAATTTTGATGCAATCATCCAACTTCAAAATATGTTTAGATCCACCAGATATTGGGGCATAACAAGGAGTTGGTGTTGAAAATTCACTGCTGTCATAAATGGCATGTGAAAATTTAGTTTCAGCTAGTTTTTCCCTACAATTCGTGAATTCATTGTAGACATAAAGAGTAAAGCCCAAATACACCTGCATGCAGACACGTACGAGTATTTTAAATTAAAATTAATTTTGAATACAATTTACCTTTTTCTCATACTTTGCCTGATCGTAATCCATGGCTACAATGTTATCAATCAATTCCATATCACTTGATTTCAAGGGTCTTCCCAATTGCTGCCAACTTTTTAACTCTCGCAGCTTTCTCTCGATAGCTTTGCGGTGATGTGCGTTGCTCGTTCTACGTATGTTACAATTATTTACGGTATATTTATAATGGCTCGTGTTTAAATCCAACTGATGCATTAGATCTGCTATAAATTGTTCACTTCTGTAAGAAGTTTTTCTGATCGAATGCCTAGACAACAGTGGTGGATCCAATTGACTGTACAAGTCGGCCACAATCCAGATTTTTCGAATCAACGTATGATAGCAGAATATAATTTCACTTTCAAAATGGGACCTGTTTCTTACAAGGCTGTCGTAAACAAATTTTTCAAATAGATCTGGTTGTTGATAGATACACTGCAGCATCATTTTATTAAGCGATTTTTAGATTTGTACAAACAAAGATTTTTATAGAAACTGCAAGTGAAAAATTTTAAATGGATAAAATTAATTTTCTCTTCTAAGTATTGGCCACAAGCTTTTATGAAGCATTTAAAAAATTGTCATAATTTGCATAGGCATCAAAAGAATATTTGTTGAAGAACTTCCAAAGAATTCAATAAGTAACAAAAATTGTAATCCGGGAGTACTTCCCATCTGGATCAATTCTAATGAAATTTAAAAAGGCTAGTCTTTTCACTTCTTTGAAAATGACAGGAAAAACCTTTTTATGCATCGATATATTTGTGGCACACCATCAATGTACAGTTTATGAAAAGCTTCTTGTCAAGTCGAAAGTGAACTGAAATTTTGTTACCACCCTAATGTACTTACACACATGTGTACTTATGTACATACTTATGTAAATATTTATTTTGTAAATGCGTTAATAAAATGTAAATGCATGTGTGCGTGTATCTATAAATGTATATAAATATACATCCTCGTATATGTATAGATATCTCTCTCAACATTTAGGCGCGGATATTACCCTGATAATTCCCTAATTTTTGCATTGGACTTTTAATCGAAGAATTAAAGTTTTCGGATACACGTCGCAGGGTTAATACCCTGAGAATTTCCAATTCTTTTTTTTTATTAATTTTATTAAAAATTTTAATTATAAAGACTTATCGGCTACAGTTGTTTCGAACAATTAGCAATGCAAACAAAATTTGTCGAAACTGTATGGAAATGAAAACTTGTTGAACCTTAAAAAAATTACATACATTTATATCGAGAAGTTTTCGATAACTTAAATTTCCTATTGCAACTTTGTTGATATCAATTTATTTACTCTTTTTATCGATAACAGAAAAGTTCTCAATAACATTTCGATAACTTATTTTTTTTATAACTAGAAATTTTTTCGATAACTTTAATGTTCTCTACAAGAACTTTAAATGGCCTACATTTTTTAAGAACTCGCGATAATCATATTTTTCTACAGTCAAGCTATCGAGAAACTATTTTTTTTTTGTTTTCATCAATTTTCTATAGCAAAAATTTGATATAGCAATAGCATTGAAAGTTGTTTATTTTTCTCCAAAATTTATCGATAAATATAAATTCTTATGCCTTGCGAAAATGAATAAAAATCATTTCGATTGCTTTCATATACATATTTTATGTAAAAATTATTATTTGCTTTAGATTTTTATAGAAAATCATGTAATAACGTTATTTTTCTGCTGCAAAAGTTATCGATAACTATATTTTTCCATGGATACATTATCTGCAAAGAATTTAACTTAACTTTTTCATATAAGATTTATCGATAACATTGCTTCCTCTATTTTTAGATTGCAATAATTTTGGTAGTTTTTTTTGCAAAACTTTATTCTAAATTCTATTATAGACTATGTAAGTCCGATTTCTCAATTGTATTTGAGATTTTTCTATAAAATTTTAGAGATTAAAATTGTGTAAATTTTGTTCAGCTCTACGGGAATTTGGCTATTTGTGGACACATTTATGTTTGTCACTCATTTGGACCAATGGGAAATTAAAGCCAAGAATCAATACTTATAGACTATGTAAGTCCGATTTCTCAATTGTATTTGAGAATTTTTCTATAAAATTTGTTTGTCACTCATTTGGACCAATGGGAAAGTAAAGCCAAGAATTAATACTAAATCTAAATTCACACACATTTTCCTTAAATAAACAGACTGCTTAAAAACAGTAGTTTTCCAAAAATTGTAAACCTTCTCTTTGCTATTTCGGGTAGCTACTTGCCATCTGATTGTTAATTAATTAAAAAAACCCTTGGTTAAATCTGTTGGACTTAATTTAATTTTTTATTTCAATTTAATATTATATATTTTTTAATCAATTTTGCTTATTGTTGTTATAATTGTTTTCGAAATATGATGAAATTCCTAAACCGTTTCTTTTTAATTTCTAAACATAAGAAAAGTTTCACTTTTAAAACTCGTCTATTGAAGAAAGTTTTCTTAAATAAAATTTAAGTTTGAAAAACTTTTTAACTGTTATTTTTAACAAACCGAAAACAAACGAAAAAAAATTACTATGAAACTTTTAAACGAAAAAGTTGAAAAAAGTAATTGTAAAGCTTTATGTTTGTAATGTTTATTTTTTATTGTTTAAATCTTAAGTTTAAAGTTTAGAATTTGTTTTAAGTTTATAATATAAGTGTGTGTGTATACATAATTCTTTCAGATTACTGGACTAATTGAGTTAAAAAAAGACTTGCCCTTTTTTCATATGGTCTTGTTTTTTACGTGACCTTGCTTTTCTTTAAAAATTTTATTAATTGTGTTTTTGTTTTATTGTAATTAATATAAGTCATCATTTACAAAGGTGCTTTTTTCATTTTGTTTATTTCTTTTTTTTTTTTGCTAAAAATTTTTAACTATAAATTTATTTATTATTTCGTTTTCTGTTTTTAAATAATGCTTTAACAAACAACACAGTTTTTTATTTTATTTTTAATTAAGTTTTTCAATAAGAAAACATGCGATTAATCGATTAATCGAGTGTTGTGATTAAGTTAATTTCTAGTTAACTATTTTATAGTTATTTCATTTTACTTAAGATCTTGAAGCCATTTAGTTATGGAATCCCTTCACTATTAGTCGCAATTTCTATTAATTAATCATTAGGTCTGGTTAACCGGTTAATCACCCATTCCGATTTTCAATTCGAATAATTTTTTAAAACATAAACTACCCTCCACCATACAAATTCAAGACAATCGGATCTTCGCTCCGGAACGATCCGAATCCAATTCGGTCAAGGATTGTCAACTCAGCGACAGCTGTATCAGACGGAAGTTTTTTCCACAGGAAAGAACTCCCGTTACCAACAGCATCGGAGCTGTTACAACAACAACAAAATTATCTTCAGATCAATTACAAATTCTGCACGCATGTCCATTCCCAATATCGTACGTTTTTTTTTTTTTTGGATTTTTCTTATTGAGTTTTCAATCCTCTCAGAGAAATTAAAACTTTTGCAACAAAATGCTTCGTACCTAATGCAGCCATAATAACGAATCTTAAGAGATCTCCAATAAAAGCTCATTTTATTTTCTTAAAATAACACTTTTTACAGCAAACTTTTTTCTAACAACGCATTTTTTTTTATTAATTTAGGAGAATTGAATTTTTTTAAAAAGGCACATTTCGTAAAAGGTATCTTTTAAAGGGTCCTTTTTTTTTTTTTTTTTTTTTTTGTAAACTTGTTATTGATCTTTAAGATTACTATTATCAGTGCTGATCTCACCGTTTCATCGCTGATAAAGTTTTCTAGATCATATAAGAATAGCAATAGGCTATCAGAGCACTAGTCAATTGTTGTACAGAATGGGTATGTAAATGCCAAATATTTTCTTTTTTAATTTGTTACAGAATAAAGGCCGAGACACATAGAATCCGTCATACGTTATACGTCGCCTTTTTCAACTGACAGCTAATTTAAAATACATGTTTTTTTATGAACTTGATCACATACAGTACTTCTCCGCCAACGCAAAGTTGGGCAACTTTTAACGTACGTTGAGTACTTTGACAACTATTATTTGATTTGTTCTTTGTTGTGGTTTTGTTTTTCGCTCAAAAATAAAATAATGTAAATTAAAATTTATTCGATTTGATAAACTTTTGATGGTGTGTTATAAAAAAGTAAAGAAAAAGATTATAATGAAATCAATTTTCAATGATTTTCTTTCCGTTAACAAGGTATTCATTGTGCCAACATTATCCGTCATTCCGTTAATGTCAGTTTAAAAAGGCAACGAATGACGTATGACGGATTCTATGTGCCCGGCCTTAAGGGGGAATATTACATCAATCGCATTTACTTTCCTTTAGAATGACCATAAATTAATCCAAGAATTGAGCCAATTTGTTAGTCCGAAGGTGTTTGTGTTTTATATACAGCCAACTTCAGTTATTAAATTATTTTAGATCTTTTTTTAATTACTATTCTTTCTTAAACTAAGAAAAGAATCTTTTATTTAAAATTATTACAAAAAAAATACATGAAATTTTATATATAACATAAAACATAAATATAAAAACAAAAAATGTCATCTTTTTTAAAAATTGTTATAAGTACATACACATAGAAACAAAGTTTAATTAATAAAAAAGATTCTATTAATTTAATTTGGTAGTTAAATAGTTAGAAGAGGAATGTGTCAAACTCTTAATAATTTTCTAAACAAATTTTAAACAATACTTGTTACAATTTTGGTTTTGCTTTCAATACAGTATTAGTATGTATACATTGTTTTTGCAATTCAACATTATAAGTTAATTAAAATATTGAGACGGAAAATTTATTTTTTTTTTTGTTGTCTTTTAGCTTTTATTTTTAGAACAAAGATTCTTCTCTTTTTTATTATACTTAATTTTAAACTAGATATTATTTTAAAAATACTCACACAATAATACAGATATATAATAATAATAATAATTTGTAACATATAAAAACATATTTGATTTTGTTTTACTTTTTTATCATAAGCTAAAACATTCTTATTAAGTCCTTTCAATTTTATACTTTTTCTATAAAAATCAACCATAAAAAGAGAAATATTTCTTTCAGAATAGTTACTTTGTCCGAAAGAGAGAAGAATTAACTAAATGGAAAAGAGTGCAAGCAAATGTATGAAGTGTTTATTGAATCATAGATTACCTTTTTTTTTTTTTTTTGAGCCATCAAATTTAATTTGTAAGATATCAGTCCAACCCATATTAAAGCCGAGCAAGATTCTGCTACTTCTTCTACGACTATAATATAATAAAAGGTGAATGGCAGATTTTAAACGAAGTCGTGGGAGTTGGCAAAACGAATGCCGCAGTGGTTGACCAATTTATGTATTCAGGTCAGAAACGGTTCAGATAACCAACATAATTCTGGGACAAGAAAACACCGACATCAATACAAAAAGCCAATCCAGCCAAGATCTTTGGCCGGAATCGAACCGCCAACCTCTGGACGAATAGGCTAGTATTGTTTCTTACCAGCCACGGTGGCTCATTTGAGATAAGGTAACAGACAAAGCATTTGATTGGAATGGGCAGAATATTGTCCTAAGAAAACTCTATACCAAACATGTTGTAGTTTGGCTTATTATGGAATCACCCTCTTATAATTGCATATATTATTTTTCAGGCTATTAGTTTTTTTAATTTCCAAATTTAAAGTACACTTTGACTTGGTATTGAATAGTTTCGTAGAGAATAAATAAAGAGGGAATAACTGTAAAGTTTGCATGCAACATGAGTAAAAAGGAAAAGAGGAATCTTAAGAATAATGCGTCGTTGTTGTGGAATAGAGAAATGTGTACATATATTGTTTTAATTTTTTTTTTACCTTAACTCTTGTTTTTGTATTTATTTATAATTAATATTTTATTATTTATGTATTTTATCTTTTTGTTCTTTTCTTCGTGATTTGTTTCTTTTATCTTTAGAACTTTCTTTCTTCCTGTTGCTTACAGTAAGATGATAATGGAATTTTTGTTGTTCTTGATGTAGAGTAGAATAGTTGTTAAAGGCTTAATTAATTTTTCTTATTCAAAATGTGGTTGTTCTTGTTGTTGCTGCTGGTGTTGTTGTAGTTAGTACTACAAATAGTTGTTGTCATTTTAAAGATATTTTATGTTCGTTTTCATAAATTTTTGTTACTTTTGCAAATGCTTGAGAGTTTTATTTGTGTGACATTTTTCTTTCTTTCATATTTTTTTTGTTTAGATTAGTTTAATGGAAGGCAAAACATGTGCTGTAATAAACTTTTATTATTGTTTGCATTATGTGTATGATTATTGTTACCATTATGAGAATGTTGTTGTTGTTGTTGCTGCTGTTGTTGGTGGTGATGCTGATGTTGTTCTTGATATTGTTGCTGCTGAGGATCATGCGTATGCAGTTGCTCATGATGTAAATGATGATGTTGATGCAATTGTTGTGGCTGATGTTGTTGTTGTTGTTGGCGACCATTATTAGTATAATTATTTAAATGTGTAATTAAATTATTATTAGGAGCATTCAAACGTAATAAACTTAAATCATCAGCAACTGAATCATAGTCACTGGAATCTTCGCCATAAAGCTGAAATAAATTCGAAATGAATTTTAATTTAATTATAAAATAAATAAAAATAAAACGTTAATGTTAAAATGAACAAAATTAATTAATTATTTTATATATATTTATAGGTTATACTATTGTTTTGCAATTCGGAAACTAATTTCGAATTTTAATGAAATTCACAATTTAATTGTTTTTCAATTATTTTTGATTCTAATAGTTCATACTTCAAAATTTAATATTCAATTTGAAATATTTGCAAAATATATCGAATTTTTCGATTTAAAGATTAAATATTAATTTTAAAAGCGATATTTATAAATTAAACTTATTTTAAAGAAAATAGTGGCAAATTTTCAGGTCTCAAAATATTTTAATTATCTTACATTTTTATTTCTTTGATTTAAAAGAATTTTTAGAGAAAGATCTTCGTAATCATGTCTATACCAGAGTTCCTTTTAAAAAGTCTTTCGAACATTTATATTCAAAACAATAAATGAGAATTTTATTTTTGATTGTTGATTATCTATATTTATGTATATTCAAAAATTTGTTTTCGAATTTGGAGCATTAGGTAGTAAATAAATTTCGAATTTATTTTAAAATTCCAAATTCAACATGTTTGAAAAATAAAATAAAATTATTAAAAATTTCAAACTAAATAAGTTCGAAAACACGTACGTATTTATATCAATTTAGAATTTTTAACATTTATGAAATTTGGATCTTAAATTGTTTCTGAATACGGTTGAAATTTTTCAATTTGTATACAAAAGTCATATTTATGGCATACTTACACGCATATTATAGGGATGTAAGTCACAAAACTCGTGATGTCAAACTTCGTCTTCCAAAGACATAAGCAATGGATTTACATATTCGAAACCGTCAAACTCAGACTGATCTATGTTATTAATAACACGACTGCAATTTTGGAAATAAAAAACCACAAAAAAATTAGAAAAATTGTTTTGTTAATTGTAATTTCACAAAATATTAATAAAATAGAATAGTATTTAGAAGAAAACATAAGTAGATTTATCAAAAAGCAAATAAGAAAATATATTTTAGTACATTTTATTCTATAGTAATTCAAGATAAATATGAAAATATGTACGAGTATGTGATTATAAGATTATAAAACTTACTCATCATCTGGTGTCAATTGTACTTCTTCGCCAGTAAATTCTGGTGGGAAATTGGCCAAGTCACGATCTGAATCTAAACGTGGCTTAAATGGTGGCGGAACTTGCTTATAGGCAAGCTTTTGTTTTAATTTGAAAACATGCCAAATGATGGAACATGAAAGTAAAGCATGATTGAATGTTGTAGTTTTTGTTGTTGTTGTTGTTTTATTTGAACAAATAATAAAATAATTAATTAATTTAAATAAAAAAAACTAATGAAAAGAAAAACATGTAATTATAAAATTCAGCTATTATTGTTATAATGAAAAATTGATGATTATTTAAAGTTTAGCCAGGATTTTAATGAAGGCAATTGCTTTGTTTTCAGAAGATGATTCAAATGATCCATATAACATACCATATTCGATTTAGTAGTTGACCTCTTAAATAGACTTTAACTAGACATTTAAATGTTTTGCTAATTTGCTGTTTTAATTTTGTTTTTTAAATAAATATATTATTAAGTTAAATTGGGGATTTTGTAACATGCTTCCAGTTAGACGAAAAAAAGTTATTGAAACAAATAACATTTATATTACTTTTCATTTAAAGGGAGGGTTAAATAATACAAAAATGTTTTGCAAAATGGAAAAAAGTCATTGAATATCTTTTTGTAAGTAGAAGGTAAACCACAAAAAAATCAAACTAAATAAGACTTAGAAGTTATACGTACACTGCGCGATATAAGGAATTTAATTTAATTGAAGTTTGACATTCTTTTATTGGAAAAAAAATAAACTATACGAGTAATTAACCGAGACCGACTCTAACGAAGTGGACAAAGCAACAGAATTACGTATATTAGCGCTTTGAAAGCTTACGATGCCACGCGTCTTACAGGTGAACTACTTTTTCTTTGAGCCCTTCACCAGATTCAGTGTCGCTAAAAGCTTATTATATTTTGATTTTGCACAGTGTAATACAAACAAAAATCATTCCATATTATTATCACAACAAACATTCAACAAACAGAAAGACATTCATTTATTCCTTTACAGCAAAAATAAAAGTTAAAAATAAAATTAAATACATAATTTTAAAGGAAGCTGTTGAAAATTATTTTTGCGTAGGCCATTGAAAAATTTATACACACTTTAACTAAACTAATGAACTTACGGATCATCTGGCGTCAATTCAGCCGGTTCTCTGGTAAATTGAATGTCAAAATTTGTTGTCATAAAAGGATCGCCAGGATCAAATGTGGGTATATATGGTGGTGGTACTTCCTTACGTGCAATCTTATAAGTTTGTGGGGATTTTAAGTTTATTGTTTGTTGTTTTTTTTTGTCATTTAAAAATTTTTTTACACCAAAATATTAAAAGTTTAATTGTAATAATTTTAAATTTCAAATAAACAAATTTAAAAAAAGTATACACATGTATTACATATAATCATCAAAATTTCACTGTTCTTTTATAGGTAAATTAAAAACGAGAATTATATTCAAATAAATTAAGGTACTGGCACTTACCATTTCCCAGTCGATAACCTTAAAGAAGGGATGATTTTTAATATCCATAAAGGCGGTCTCACGATGACAACCCAAACGATCGGCTGGATTTTTATTTAAGAAACCTTTGAGTACCGAAGCAGCTTTAACACTTAAAGACCGTGGTATACGTATAGTTTTTTCCAAAATCACTTGGAAAAGATAATCTTCAGTATTCTGGAGAAGTCAAAAATTAAATAATAGTGGTAAGTTTTATTTAAACTAACACTTAACACTATAAAATATTATGCGGAGGATATAGTTTAGATAAGACATGTATATTAAAATTTGTGTTGTGAAAATTCGTAGATTATTTCGTGTCTTCGTTACAATCCTTGTAACTTTATTTTGAGACTCGTAAAATTATATTTGTTTTGTAATATTTTTAAGTCTTAAGACTTAAAGTTAAAAAAATATATTTCGAAAATTCGAACATAATTTCGAGTTTTCGAAATTCGGTGGTGATTTTATTTTAAAGTTCAATAATATGAACCTTAAATGGTATTTTTCCCATTTGTTTTCACACAAACTTTAAAACAGAGTAAATAAAGGAGCTCAACAACAAAAATATATTTACTTGATCGGGATTTTCTGAAGCTCCAGCAATATCGAAGGGACTACGTCCAGCCAACATTTCATACAGCAATACACCCAAAGCCCACCAATCAACGGAGAAACCATAATCTTCACCTCTTAATATTTCAGGCGCTATGTAATTGGGTGTGCCACAGAACGTGGAAGTGGTATCACCGGGACGTATGCCCTCTTTACACATACCATAATCTGTAAGTTTAATGTGGCCTTCATGATCCAACAGAACATTATCCAATTTCAAATCACGATAAATAATTCCCTTTTCATGCAAGAAATTTAAAGCCAAACTTATTTCAGCCGCATAGAAACGAGCGTGCTCTTCGGGCAAACGTCTTTGACGTTGCATGTGATACATAAGATCGCCACCACGTACAAATTCAATAACAAAGAACAGACGTGATGGTGTCTGGAAGCACGAATGTAAGCCCACGAGAAATGGATGATTCGAGGCCGTTTCGAAAACATGTTTTTCCGTCTGCACCCAATCGATGTCCTCGTCATCGGTAACCAAGGACTTCTTTATAACTTTCATGGCATAAATGCGCCTAGTCTTTTTCAGTTCCACCATCAATACCTTGGCATAACTGCCACGACCAATGACACGTATCAATTCGAAATCATCCAATGAGAATTGACGCTGCGAACCCATTTCGATTTCTTCTTTATTTTGTGAGCCCACCCCACCACCGCCGACACTTGAAACCGAAGGCATATACTCTTGATCCGATGAAATACAAGATTCATCGGCTCCCGGATGCAATGGTGGATAGTCCGGTATGGGTGGTGGCATTTGCGGTAATTGTTCGGCAAAATCATCTTCAGAACCCTTGGGCACCAAAGGTTTGACATCTTCATTCGAACAGGGTTTCTTAACCAATTTATGACATTTTTTGTGAACCAACAATTTGCATTGTATGCACTTGAAACCTTGACGCCCCAAACCCCAGATGCGATCTTGACAATAAGCACAAAATGCACGCTAAATTACAGCAACAACAAAAAAGGAGGAAAAAAACACAAAACAAATTTAATTAAATTAAATAACCATTTTAAAAGATAAAAAAGGTACACTTACTCTATTAAAACGTTTAGCTTGGAATATATGACCATTAACCCTGTACAGTTTTCGCCATCTTCTGGCACCGCGTCGATAAATGCTTCCTTTTTGTTTGAAGAAAAAATCGTTATGATCATTTAAAATTGAAAAGAAAATAAAAACAAAACTTACGATCTTCACCATCACATAATAGACCAGGCGCTGCAGGAACATTTGGAAAAACTATAAAAAGTTAGAATTTTGTTAGTCTTGAAATTTTAAAAAACATTCAATATTAAAAAAGAGAGATAGCAACGAGGTAATGGATTTAATAAAATAATTTTCGAAATGTTAAAACGTGAACTATAAAAATAAATAAGTTGTTATAATTGCTTTTTTTTTTAATTTCAAAGCTTTAGTTTTAAGGCTCGCTTGTTTGCACTTAAAATATATGTTTTTAAAAGAGCTTTTTAAGGACTTTGAAAAATCACTGAAAGTTAAGATTTCCAAAAAAATATATTAAAGGATGGAAATTCTCTATTCATATCCATATAAAGCTGCCAAATAAAGGTTTTAATAGTCTTTGAGAAGAAAAATAAAGATTTTATCCTCATGAAAATCGGTTTTGAAGGAAATATTACTCAAACATTTTCGAATTGTTCTTTCTAAATTATTAATCACGATCTCATATCTGACTGGCATGTTGCCAAAAACAACGATTTCGTGGAAAATAAGTTTTATGAAATGGAAAAGCTTTAATGAAAGTTCTATAAGTAAGGGGCTGTGCACATATTACGTAACGCTCCAAGGGGGGGGGGGGGGTTAAAGATTTGTTACGGATTGGAAATTTTGCACTGAAAAATTATTAAAATGCGTTACGGAGGGGGTATAAAATCTCTGAAAACAGCGTTACGTAATATGTGCACAGCTCCTAAAGAAGAATTTCACAGGTCACAAATATAAAAACCATTTTAGTTAAGACAAATAAAAAACACAAATTCAGTTTTTGACTTAATACCTTTTTGCCTTAAGAAACGAAACTTCCTTTTAACATTTAGATATTCATTTAACTGAAGAATACAAAATAAAAATAAAAACCGACAGACAAACAATGAAATTTACAGAATAAAATTGATCACAAAAATAATTAAATATCAATTGAATATAATTCCTATACACAGATGACTAAATCAAGGTCATAAAAAATTACTAAAATAATTAGAAAAGAATTTCTAAAAAGAGATCTAATAAAGTTCTTAACTCGAATAAAGAAAATAAAGTCATGGAAAATAAGTCCCAAAAATTAGATAAATTAAACAGCAAGAGGTCAAAAGCTTAAATACAGTTCATTTAATTACGAGTCCAATTGCAAAAATATATAAATTTTTAAAATTATTTCTTTATTAACATCGAATTATGATAATTCTCCGTTCCGCCTCGTATAAAACAGTGTAAAATAATAAAAAAAGAAGAAACGAAAATATGTCCAATTTAAAATATTAAATACTAACTACCAGCACCGCCACACATAAAAAAGGCTGAAGTCTGTACACCATAAATGGTGGCTGCATCACAAATTCCACTCCAAATAATCATTATGAATAAAAAAAATATTTAAAACAAACAAATTTCAACTAAAAAATTCCAAAAAAATATATATACAGAAGGAAGTCTTTGTCTAAAACAGAGCAAAGTTTTTTTTTTTTTTTGTTCAAAAACAAAAAGAAAAACGTTTTGAAAACAACTCAAAGGCACTTTTGTAACTGAAAATCCACGTGAAAAGAAAAAAAAACACAGGCACATACAAATTTGTTTGCTTATTTTAAATCAAAAGACAGCCACAAATCATAATGCTTTTTTTACAAAATATTAATTTATTAGAATTTTAGGTGTTATTTTAGATTTCGATGAAAGATAATTTCAATATTTTGTATTTCTTTTTTTATCTTTTCGATTAGTCAATAAAATAATAAAATGAAAAGAATGAAAAATTAACCGCCACCCGTCACAATAAATAACTGTTCGTTTACGAAAAATTTCACTAAAACTGTTTTGAATGGGTCATCAAAAGTAAAAAGAGACCCCTAAACACAAAACCAAAAGAAAAAAATACAATCAACCCATCACGCAAAGAACCCAACATACGCTAATTTTCTCATTCAATTACTTACACAGGCACATTTCCAACACACGCACTCATTCATATTCAGAAAAAGAACAAGAATAATATGAAGAAGGGGCAGGAACACTTAAGAATGCTCGTATTGGGGCAATCAGCATAAGCGATACAATTAAGTTGTTTCATAAATTTGTTCAATATTCGTTTGTTGGAGCAATGCTGCTTTGCCTGCTACATTTAGTCATTTTAAATATGATCTCAAAGTCATATCTGTGTATGTAATTATGCATATGTCTGTATGTATGTATATAAGAAATAGGTGTTTTCTTTGGAGGCGAAGAAAAATGTTTCGGCGTCGTATAATTTTCCCCCAAGTCACTGTAAAATTTTTTCCAACACGTGAAGATCTCGAGAATATGGATGTCAATTTTAATGTTTTACAGCAGATTATAGCAGATTTTTATAGCAGATTATAATATCAATTTATTAGTAAAGTAATTCTCGTATTCAAATTTCATAAAATCTTCATATAAGATACGTGAATCTTCCGCAATATCCACAAGCGTGAAATCATACAACATTGATGAGAAAAAACTATATTTTACAAAATAAAATCGTTTCTAAATCTACACCTCGAAATAAAATACTCTGTGCATCTACATATTATGATATTATCAACAATATTATATTTTAATTAGATTTTGAAGCTTGAAGAATAAAAAGACAAATAAATATGAATGCGAAAAGAAAGACATAAAGTCATGTTTTTATTGTCCTGTGCAGAAAAAGTTTTGAAAAGATTTTTTATTTTCTGGTATTAAAAACAAAGTTTACAAAAGCTTCGAAAAGCATTAAAGACAATTTCCAAGTAAGGAAAGCTACTTTTTGTAATTAATTAAAAAAAAACTTTTGAAACCTTAAGAGTAAATTTCAAATTAATAAATTAAAAAAACAAGGAATCGGGTAAAGAACTAATTTTTATTTTCCATTTAGTTTAGAAAAGTTTAAACCGTTTCGTATTTCACAACATATCAAAATATTTTATAAAATTGGAGTTGTACGGATGTGCTTTTTATCCTTGACTCCTTGCAAAATTCATCACAACGGAAGGATTTTAATACACTTTTCCAAAATTTTTTGAAACTCGTTCCCACTGTATGATAACTTAATATTTGTAAAACACTTCACAAGCCGTTACCATCAAATGCCAACGACAAACTCATCATCGTTTCAATACAATATCAATTTCCTTAGAGAATACCAAATACATGTTGAAAGTCATAGAAAAAATTTTCATAACGACAATGGGAATAGTAATTCAAAAGAAACAACACAACGCAATATCGTGTACACGCTGCAGCAATCCAGATTATTTATAATTTCTGAAATTGATATTTCACTACTAACTCTTATAAATCATAATTTTTTAAAATTTATATGTTGATTTTTGATCCAATTTATTAAAAAATTTAAAGTCATCCATTTTTGGCGCGTCTAGTATTAAAAAAGTTCATTTTGAAAATTTTCCATTTAAAAATATTAAACACAATTTTGTATAACGTGTATAAAACTGGTAACTACAAGTTTGTTTATTTATTTCCTCTTAATAAAGAAAAAAATATTAATTACTTTACGTTTCTCAATTAAATGTTCTCTAACAAAAGCAGCCATTAATTAGTTACAAAAAATTAAAAATTATTTCTGAAAAAAATTTTTATTTTTCCATATACTCGTATTTTTCTTAATTAACTGTTTAATAAAAACGTACGAAATACACTGAATAAATTATGTAGAAAAATTACGACACAAATGTCTAATGATTTCTACTTTTTTTGTTATCTACGAGTATCTGCTCTTTGACTGGAGCAGAGTAAATACAATTAAACCAAGCGTACCGCAACAACAAGGGTATACGACTACTGTACAAATGTAGGGGAATTTAATAAAATGATAAGATTAACTAGGGGCTTACGAATGACGACGACTATACGATTATATAGAATAGTAAGCAAACGTTTTTTTTCTTTGTTCATTGTTATCAGTTATGAACAAATCGTTGATTTTATGTAGGTCTAGAAAAATAGATTGTTTTGCATGTAAATGATACAAGAGACCAGTGTTGCAAAGAAGAAATCGAAAAAATAAAAGGTACCAAATGCAAAAAGTACCAAAAGTATTAGTTTTCCTCATTTTATCCCCCAGAAAGTAAACTGTATGTCATTGTAAAAAAAATTTTAATAGAATAAAAAGAACTAACTGCCTGGTCCACGATGTCGATCGACAACTTAAGCGACCGACAGCAAGTCACTCACTATCGTTCGCTTAAGCGCCCCACTAAATATCGACTTGTCGGTCGTCTGGCTTTACGTGTTTAACGTAATCATTGTCAAATGACTATATTGCCACATCAAATATTCCATGTTAGTTGAGCCATAAATATGGCCATTTGAACGTGGCACAACTACCAGGTATGCACACTTCGATAACAAGTACAACAAACAAAAAACAACTAGTATATTGTAGGTATAAAATAATCGCTTTTTTATTGAAACAATCAAATAAATTTAACAATTTCTTAAAAATGCTTTACAAACAGTAACAATTATTTGTGTATGCTGTAAAACTGTATCAGTTAGTATGCAAATTTGATCTAAAACTATCTGAGTCAGCTGTGCTAGTCAGCTGACCTCTTGAATATGCCTTGCTTCAAATGTAAACACAAAACATATGTTTTCAATAAATCAATTTTGTGAAAAATAACTTATAGCAAAATAATTTTTTGATATTGTGTATATTTTATAAATTCAACTAGAACCTGCATCTGCTTCAGCTTTGCCTTTTTAAGGCTGAAAAACGTTGTTGGTAATAAATAATTATTAGCTGTACAAGAATATTTTTATCAAAATACATACATATTTATATACATGAATACCTACATACATATCAATTTTCCATCATGAAATTTCTAAAATTATTTATAAAATAACCAATTTTTTATATATTTTGTCAAATTAATTTCTCAGTCGACAACCAAAAAGCAAGTGACTGATTTTGACAGTTGTTGTCGTACAATATTTCTTAGTGGGGCGCAAAATTGTACAAGAATGCTTACGTTATCGCTCGCTTTGATTGTCGATCGACTTGTCGTGCTGAAAACTCTTAGTGGGGCGCAAATCAGCTGTTTGTCGTCACAAAAGCAAGCGAGCGATAGCGGTCGACATCGTGGACCAGGCAGTAAAAGTATCATAAGTACCAATTGTTCCGCTTTTGTCCCTTAAATGTACCCTATATTACAATCTGTCTACCAAATTTCTTCTAAAACCATTAAGCGGTTTTTGAGTTATATTCCAACAAAATTTAGGGAATATAGTCCAGATGATGTGCCCAAGAAACATTTTAAAATATGTTAAAAAAATTATATGTAGTATATGCTAGATTCTTTTTTTTTTGCAAACTAAATTAGTTAAAAAATTCTAGATCAAACATTAAATATGCTGAATTGGTGACGCCACTTTAAGCGACAAATTTTTATTTTCTAAAAATTTTACTCGTATTTTTTGTTGAAAAAAAAAAACAAACAAGAAACCAAAAAATTCTTAAAAAAAACACGCATCAAAACTAAATTCAGAAGCTCTGTTACTAATATGCAAAATTGTTAATAATACCAAGAAGAAATAACGCTGGACGAAATTAAAAATGCTTGCTATACCTGTTGCATATGCCGGTTCAATTTCCTCCTCCGATTGCAATTGTTGATGTGTAGTTGGCACAGTGGGTATGGGCACTGGTATGGGCAGACGTTCATAATGTATACACTCGTGATGATATTGATGATGACCATGACCATTGTGTATGGTGCTGAGAGAACTATTACGTCCTCCGCTGCCACCACTACCACAACCATTGAGACCACTGCCGGCACTACCGTGCCGCACTATATGATGATGCTGATGAGCGGAGGCCTGTTCTAGGCCTCCCATACAGGGACCACTGCCAAAAACACTACCACCACTACCGCCACCCGAATCGTCGGTAGTAGTGGCGGTATTGTGACAGCGACTCGAACAACGTCCCAATGAACCACTGCCGCCACTGTGAGTATGATGACCAGCGGCCATGCCCACTAAATGGGCCGACATATGGCCGATATGACCGCCACCGCTAGCCATTATGGAGCCACAACCTTGGCTAGAATCGGAACCAGAATCATGACCGGGGCATGATGCACCGGCAGATCCTGGTCTAGAGCCTATCAAACTCATAGTGGAATGAGGCGGAGTTATCGAAGATGATGTTTGCATATAATGATGTGTATAAGGATGAGGATGTGGTACATCATAATCGCCCGTGTCAATAGGACCACCGGCCAACATGCCCGCACTGCCACTACTGCCATGAACCACATTCACCAGATGTCCAGTGCTGCCTTGCAAACATCCCATCGAGCCATGAGCACTACCGGGTCCCACTGCAGCATGGCTGCCATGATGACTACCACCACCATGTATGCTGCCATGAGCACTGCCACTGCGACTGTGCAGCGAGACGCCACGCGTTAATGTGTTATTGGCTGATTGTATGGAAGAGACGACCGCACCGCGGCACATTATATCTGATAGTTGATTGGCCTGTATATCAAAATATTTGGACTTTTGTAATTCGAAGTGCACACACACACACATGATAAAATTTGTATAACGTTTTGCAGACGATGAAATGTAGTTTAAATATGTTTTGTTTTTTTGTGATGAACAATTATACAAGAGTTTCAAAAGACATGATCCAGTATTAAAAATTTTTTTTTTTTATTTTATTTGTATGAATGCAATTATACCATGCCATGCATAAATTTTGCATAAATGATTTTTTTTTTCCAAAAGATAAAAACAAACAAAAGCAAAGTTTTTCCAAATTAGTATGAGCAGATATGAAATGATTTTTCTTGAAGGAAGTAAGTGAATAAAAGGCAAGAAGAAATATAATACTAAAAGTAGGCAACACATTATACACCTTAAATGTATGCAAATGAAAACTTCTCAAATTTACATTTATGAACAAATTTTTAAATTTCATAAACATAAAATATTTGCATTAATATTATTAATGCTCAGGAAGAACAGCCCCTTTAATTCTTATTCGACTGTGTGCAATGTGTAATAGAAATAATGCAGCATAATTTTAGGCTTTGATAAAAATAATTTAACTTAAAGTGCGCTGTGCAAAACATATTCTTAAAATAGTTGGAAATAATTAATTTTCACCTCAAGAAAATTGGCAGACTGTTTTTAACAAAAGTAAGAAAGGTTAAAGAAAAGTAATTTAATGAAAATTTCCTGTTATATTTAACAGATTTAAAATTTCACAAATTTAACATTCTTCAAATGATGCACGTGCGGAAGTTTTCAATGGCAAATTTATGTAAACCCATGGCTAACACACTTAAAATCGCCGATTAAGCCTTAAAAGAGACTTCATTATTTTTATTTAAAGTATTGGCTTTTTTTTCAATTCTGCTGTTTGTGTCTTAAGATGTATGTATGCTACATTTTCAAACTCTTTTGTTTCTACTTTAAAGTAGACTTATTTTTTATCTGTGTCTTTTTATATTTTTTCTTATACTGCCGTAAAATACGCTTCACTTTTTAATTTCTCTTTAAAATTAGCATGATTTATTTTCAATAAAATGTATTTCTTTTAAAAGTTTCCCTTTATATGCCTTAAAATATGCCTAGTTTTTGTTTAACTTAATATATTTCTTCTTGCCTTTTTTCGCTAGCCTTCCGTTTGTTTACATTAAGAGTTTAGGGAAAAAAAATCCAAGTTGGAACAATTTACGATACCTTAGTATAAGTCCATACCTGAGGACTATCCAAACGATCAAGCGATTGGCGACGCGAAGGATAATCGTCGGCTGCAAATATTTGTTGAGCAGCTGGACAATTTTTATTCGAATGCTGATGCAGATACTGTTGTGACGATGTTAAAGGATGTGGTGGAGGCGGCGGCGGTGTTATAGAGCCACAAGGACTACCAGGACAAGGGCTGCCCGGACATGGACTAGTACAGCGACTGCGACATGTAGGGCTATAGCAGAGATTGGCTTGGGTACCCGACGGTGTATTAGGACATGTATTTGAAGCATTTGTAGTAGTTGGAGCTTGCGTTACCGCCGCCGCAGCAGCTACAGCAGCTGTGGTCGTAGCGGTAGCACATGGTTCTTCTTCAGGCTGTTGTAGATTGACGGGTAGAGGCGTGCATTGGGTATTACGGCGCGGTGAACGACCACGATCCACTGTGGTAGCACTCCAATAACCCCAAGCCATGCTGCTGACTTTTCGTGTTGTTTATTTGTGTTACAAACCAGACACGATTCTTGGAAGTTATTTTGATTGTTTTTGTTCTTTTTAACTCAATTAAGTTGTATTTGTATTTGAGCTCATTTAGGTTCTTTTAGTTTTTCTTTATTTTTATTACTTGGTTTATTTCTTTTTTAATATTTATTAAGGATTTCTTTCATTTAAAATTTTTTAAAATTTTTTTCATTTGTATTGATGGTTTTTCTAGTTGAAAAAACCACACCTTTTTTTGGTAGACTAATAATTGTGTAATATTTCTTGGATATTTCTCTATAGTTATAATGCAATTATAAAACACCAACACTCACAAACAAAATAAATTTCACATTTTCTTTTTGCCTTTTTTTCCAGACCATTTTGGCACTTAAACCACTTTTCTAAATCAGATTCGATTCTATTTTTTTTTTGTCGTTTTCAATTTCACTTTAACAATTCAACATAAAAAAGTAAAGAAATGTAATAAAAATAATAATTTAAATAAAATAAACTTGTGCATAAATCTACTATAGATTGAAATCAGTGAATCTTCTCTTTTCAAATCCAAGTAGTTTTCGTTTGCCTGGATGGATACCTTTGTAACCATTCAGTGCTGTGGTGGCTGGCTGGATGGTGATGATAAATGATTATAATAAACAAGTACGACTAACGGTGGAGGAGGAGGACGAGTAGGAGGAGGCTGGTGCAAAAGGAGTGGAGCAAGACTCAAATATGTATAAGAAAAGAAAAATACACGAAAAAAATTTTGCCGTTGGCAAAGTCAAAAGTATAAGAAAGTACAATTCGAACGATTAATAATGCATTGCAGATGTTATTGCTGTTTTCTTGTTTATGTTGTTGTTATTATTGTTGCTGCTATTGCCATTGTGCGGTCATTAATGCTGTAATTGCTGCTGCTGTTGTGGAGCTGATTTTATAGGAGTAGAAGAATCCGTAAGTCTCAAGCACACAATTCAGTATTGTAAAGGAATGTCAAACTAAAAGTCAACATTGTGACGGAAATTATACTAACTCTCTACTAAAGAGGATATACAAATTTTTCAGCCCCAAAATAAAAGAGAGAAGCCTTTGCATAATTCTCTCAATTTTAGAGAGAGCTATCGAGCGAGAGAACTTAAAGAGAAGGCAATAGAAATAGGAAGTTTCATCTTTTATTTTCTACTCCTTGAAATGTTTGGCGGCAATGCCCACATTTCTAGTCAGAAATTTATATTTTGTAAAAACTGAAAGTGCCATAAAATGTTATTGCTGTATTGAATTTCGCTGCAATATTAATTTTTATCCAAAGTTACTATTAAAGATGCTGGCACAGTGTTTAGCTACCTAAACTATCATAGTAAACTAGATAATGTGAAACTGTGTCAGTATTAAAATAAATATAAGCCATTGATTGTCCTGTAATGTACACTAGTGTAAATAAGTGTGCTATAGTGTACTGTTATGCACAGCAGTGTAGTATACATAGTGCAGTAGTATACTCTAGTGAGAAATAGAAATATAGAAGATTTTATTTAAAAAAATAAAAATAAATAAACCAAGTTCGTCGTTTTTGTAATATATGTATGTGTGCTTGGTTTTGGGACCAAATTCACATCCTGTAGTTAACTAACTCGTATTGTTAAACCAACGATTTTACATGTAAATATGATGATTCGCTAACGCCGGTGGTTTAACTAACGATTTGTAAGTAAAATTGGTTAAACTACCACCATTACTTAACTACAGACTGTAGATTAACACCTTAATATTATGCAAAAAGTATATACGAGTATTTGAAAAAAAATATGGCAATTTTTCTTTTTTAACTTTAAAGCTAAGAAATCCGACAAAACTAACACTCCGTAATACATGAATAAGTTGGTACCATATTTAAAATAATATTTTTGGCAATTTGGTGTCACATTGCATTACCAGACACCATCTCTATGCCGAGACGGAGTTTAAAGCAGAAGGCTCTGAGAGCGGAAGTGCAAGTGAGAGAAAAAAATTTATGCTCAACTTAAATCATGAAGACGATGAGATAAAACGCAAATAAAACGTTAAGGAAATATGAGAACAATGAAACTTATTAAAAATTAAAAAAATATTATA
The DNA here is from genome assembly GCA_947311025.1 of Lypha dubia. NCBI lineage: Eukaryota > Metazoa > Arthropoda > Insecta > Diptera > Tachinidae > Lypha > Lypha dubia. The sequence goes on along the minus strand of OX371264.1, from coordinate 31,517,492 downwards.
TGTTGCCTACTTATAGGCGAAAGCTAAACACAGTATATATTTAAAATATTTGTTCTTTAAATCTAAAGAATTTTCAATATTTTTATAATAATAGTAAATTACCAAAGTGTCGCTTTAATTACTTTGATCAATTTGTGTTTCTTAACAATATTTTATCTTAATTGCCAAGTTTTTTTTTAATGTTCAGTTGTTATTTTTCTGTCTGCTTTGTTCGTTTAGCTTCATTGGCATCGTTTATATCCAGGTTAATATAACAATTGACGTCAAAACCTTCAAATAACTACTGCTCGCTCGTACACAGAAATGAACAAACTGTTTATAACGACACAAGAAAAAAAAAAAGAAATCAAATGTGAGAATACAACAAATATTCGTAAACAAGAAGCTAAATGATGGAAAAAAAATTCCTCAATCACCAGAAAGTATGCAGCAATTATGTTAAATGTTTTTTTATTTTTATTCATCCTTCTTTTTGTTGTATGAATTATGTGGAAACTAGAGATGTGCAAATGTCGTGAAATTTTCGTGTCACAATGATTCGTGATTACAAATTGAAAAAATCACGCGTGCGTGCGTGATCGTGATTCAAAAATATAATACCGTGCGTGATTTTTTATATTATGTTTATCCTCTGTATTGTAATTTTTCGACTATTTCCTCAATTTTTTTTTTAATTGATGATGTTGAAGTAAATAAAGAAATTCATTACAAAATAAAATTTTTTAGCATATGCTAAATCTTTTATTGCAAAATTTGTATTTCACCGTGAGCGTGCGTGTAAAATTATTCCCGTCGTGCGTGAAAGTACGTGATTAGACATATTGCGTTCGTGAGCGTGCGTGATCGTGAAAGTTTTAAATCATGCCGTGCGTGAAAAATATTTATGTTTCGTGATCGTGCGTGATCGTGAGCGTAATTTTACTCACGCGCACATCTCTAGTGGAAACCATACCTCCCCACCCCTCCTCCATTTTTAAAACCTTAAGCACAAAGATAAATACCAGAAATCGAGAGAAGAATAAATAATGCATGTGCACACAATTCAGAGGAAAATAAAAGAAAATAAAAAGATTGTAAGGAATACAACTACAACATCAAAACATGAATAATGATGATTAAGTGATGCAAAGATCTAGTTCAGAAAATATTTTATAGAAAAGTTGAAAAAGAATTGAATAATTACCGAAAAAAAAATTGCACACTCACTCACTATTGGCAAAATAAAAAGCATCAGCTAAATAAATAAGCCTTTAAGTAGGCAATACATTTTAAGTATCAAAAACAAGCGAAAATATGCTTTGTAAAGCATAATGTAGTTTACAATTGTTCAATAACAACAACAACAACAATAAACGACCTTTAACGATTGAAGGTGGACCTCGAGATAAAATGAACTTTAAGAAATTTTTTATATAATTTTTTTTTTCAATTAATTGAAAACAGAAATTATGGCTGACTTCCAAAACGTCAATTGCTTTGTGTTTAAACAAAGCATCACATTTCATAATGCCGCAGTACAATAATTATGCAATGTATACCATTTCAAAACACCGCCGTCAAGTATTTTTCAAAATTTGAAAAACTTATTGATAATTCAATTTAAATAATTAAAGATTCAATAAATAATAAAATTATCAAAAAAAAAAAAAAAAAAAAAAAAAGTATTTTTCACGCAGTAAGAAAGCAAACAAGGCATCGGTTTTATAGTTGTTGCATTGTTTCGGAACTTTGCAAATGTATGTGATTTAAATACAGTAGCAATACTGTATACAAACCTTGTATACGAACGTTTTGGAAGTCAGTCTATATTAGAAAAACCACAAGTTTATTATGGAAAAATTACAAACACAATTAAATTGAAACTTTGAAAATGTATTATAAGAGAAAGTTTTCAATTTTCTATTCCAGTTTCTGGGTTATATTAAATTTAAATGTGTAATTTTTACTTAAAGGATTCATACGTATATTCTTCAACAGGTGTTGTAGCTTCTGCCTCTAAAGAACGATTTAGTCTAAAATTTATTTTTTTTATTATTAAAGTTTTATCTAAAAAAAAGCAGTTAATTTATTCTTGTAACAATAAATATCAGATTTTTATTTAAAGAATCAATACCAATCATGCTGCCTATCTTCTACTTGTGTTATAAATTGCCAGAATCGGAAAACATTTTCTTAATCCTTCAATACTCGTATATGCCTTACAAGATATGAATTTTAGCTAAAAGTTGGTCAAATTAAATTTCTTATTTCAACGATCAGATTTAAAACATGTAAATACGCACATACATACGTACATACATACAAATATATCGGTTAAGTGTGTGTTCAAAACAAAATTTCAGAAATGAATTTTGTTTTAAATGTACAGAACAGGCGGAACAAACAATAATTTCAGATCGAAAACGAAAAACCCAAATGGAGCGGACTAGCTATGGTACACAATAGTGATGTTACGAATATCAATTCGCGAATACGAATATTTAAAACAGTATTCGCCGAATACGAATACGAATATTTCTTTTGAGGTTTATATTTCAAATTTAATTGGAAAAAATCCCTGCCTTTGCGTTAGTAACTATAAATAAAAAAAAATTTTGTGATTTAACATTATTATTGCATTAAGATGCCGAATTTAAAAACCTCTACAGAACATTTTTTAATTATTTTACTTACATACATACTTTCAGATTTCGTTTTTCTTACTCTGTTTGGGTTTTTAATTAATAATTCAGTGCTGTTTAGCGAACATATTTTTGCAGAAAGCGCATCCACCTGTGTCAGTGGAATTTCATATATAAAAAGTTTTAGTTGTAGCTGTAGCTTCCCACCCTTATACATTTACATATAAACAGAATCAAAACATCTCACCGAGTTTCTTTAAATATCATGCATTTAAGTTATACGAGTATATTCCAATTTATTGCCGATAGATGATGTACTTTGTTCAATTCACTGCTGCGAAAGCATTTTTAATTTTATTAATACATTTGAGACAACTTAAATTATAATTTATATATATTTTTGTTTGTTTTTTAAGAAGGTTATTACTTTGCGTGAAATGCAATGGGTTTTTTTTAATAAAAATTAATACTTTTATTTACATTTTGTACTTTTTTTAAACTTTTGTATGATTTTTTTTTTTGGAAAATGTATGGGAAAATTATTCGAAAAATATTCGCTTGAATTTGGCGAATACGAATATCTTAAAACAGGCGAATAGTCGAATACGAATACGAGTATTCGTAACATCACTAGTACACAATGTTCGCTTATAAACGATTATTTATAAGGAATTTTGAGGAGCGCATAGTAGGAATTAATACGCATGTTACATTGAACATGAATTTGTAATTTTGTGAAACACATTTTTAAGGGATTATATAGAAAAATTCTAAGGATAAGGCCATATTCTAACCATTTTTAAGGCAAATCTATGATACGACAAAATGACTTGTAACGGACACTGCAACTATTATAAGAAATTAAAGCGATGTTATTTTCAGAGTTGTAGTAAAACTTTAGTTGGCAGAGTTGTTTTAGTGTCGTATAGCAAATCCATTTTTTTATTCAGTTAGGGTGACTTCCAAAACGTCAATTGCTTTGTGTTTAAACAAAGCATCACATTTCATAATGCCGCAGTACAATAATTATTCAATGTATACCATTTCAAAACGCCGCCGCCAAGTATTTTTAACGCAGTAAGAAAGCAAACAAGGCATCGGTTTTATAGTTGTTGCATTGTTTCGGAAATTTGCATATGGATGTGATTTAAATACAGTAGCAATACTGTATACAAACTTTGTATACGAACGTTTTGGAAGTCAGCCTTACTGATGCCATTTCATCAGGGCAAATTAAAGGACTCAGAGCAACATTTTCAAAAACAAATGCATCAATTATAAATGTTCAGCTTTGGGAATTTTTTTTTTCTTTGCAGCTTTTTTGAAAATCTTAGTGAAGTTGCAGTTTACAAATTAATTCGGTATTTATAAACCGATTTTAAGTTTCGTTTATTTAAGAAGGCTTTTTAATCTGGAAACGAATTATCTCGGCAGCAGCGATTTTGTAGTATGTTTAATTGTTTTTTGTTATTTTTTTTTTACCATGAGGAGTTCGAGTAATCTTTGCTTGGCAACCAAAACAGACATTATGTTCTTTAATACAACAACAACAAAATGCAAATAAAGCTGGTAGAAAAAGTTGTGAATAGAAATCACTTTCGATCGCAATGGTATTTTGTGAAACGTGTGGTTGTTATAATTTTCCCTGAAACTAAAACATATGATCCAAAAACCTCAAGAAATTCGACGAACATAGAATTACATATATTAATCTAAATATACATATTAACATCCCCAAGGTATGCTGTAGTTGCTAATTACAAAGCTATGTTTTGATTAAGTTTAATATAAAAATGGCTCCTAAAAACATACTATAAAATTACACTGCCCATTAGTATGCTATGATTTTTTTACATACATTTCGACTTTGCTTTTTAACTTTGTTCATGCTAAAATTTATAATTTCCAAAGTAAAAAGATAAAGTTTTTAGAAAATAACATCAAACTGATGTGTATGAATAGCAAAACGAATCTCCAAGGGCTCTCTGTAATTTACAAATAATTTTATCTTAAGGACGGAAAACTTAACAGCACACACATAATGATTTGATTTCGGAATATATAGTATATGCTTAGGTGTAGAAAAATTTAAAAAACCAAAAAAAAGTTATAATAAAAAAAAGAAAAATTATTTTACAAAAGAAAAAACTTGTTTCACATGAGAAAAAAAAATGTTTTTTTTTTAAGTGGTTTAAGTTTTGGGTGGAGTTTTTTTATGTAGTGGTAAAACGACTAAGCCTTTTATCGATTAATAAAATAAAAACGGAGTACTTCGGTTTTTAATTTTATTTTAAATATTTTCCTTTAACAGGCAAGAACTGTTGTTTTTATTACCTTAAATCAAAAAAAAATATACAGTTTAAACTTTAAATTAACAATTGTTTTAAAACACTTTTCGTTACTTAATTAAAAAAAATCACTCGTACACACTCTTTACAGGTTTCTATAGTGAATATTTTAAGCATGCCTAAAACTAGGCAATGTATTTATTGATATTTTAAAGGAATATCTAATACAGCTTTAATTTTGTGGTTTCAAATTCATTTCATAAACTCCTTTTGTTATGCTTTCTTTATTTCACAAATTTTCTTAATTAAAATTATATATCAATAACTACACATATCGAACTGTTTGTAATAGACGTCTATTTTCCACAAAATCTCATGCGCGAGTGTTCCGTTTTTGAGGCAAAACCAGCTAAAGAGTATTACAAAAGGCAAAGAATAAAAAACGTCAGCTAAAAATATAACACAAAATCGTTTAGTTGGCAAAAACAAAAAAAAAATAATGCTGTGAAAACTTTTCCCATGAAGAAAGTATGAGTTTTCGGATTTTGTTGGCAGGATATCAAAAGAAAATAAAAAGCAAATAACAAAAACTTATAGAGATTGAAAATGTTTTTTTTTTCTGCATTTAAATTGGTTCTTATGCTCCCAGGCAACAAAAACAACATTGAATGTTATATTCAATGTCAATATATTGTTGTAATTTTCTCTAAACTTGCTCTCATTTGCTGTATAACGACAAGACACGACAGTATTTAAGAAGGAATGAAAAAAAAATAGAAAAAGGACTTACAAACAGCCAGCCAGAGCAATCTGCATATATAATTATTACGGCAAGCATCAAGCAAAATGTTGTTGCTACGGGTTACAACAAAAAAAAAATAAAGAAAAAGTGTTGCTCTAGAGCAACGTACATACATGGAATAACGACTATAATGACAAAATGATGAACTTCCTGTCACTACCGGGATAATTTTTGTCAAGTGTAGCGCAAGTTCAGAGTAAAACTATGAAAGACCCTCAAAAAAGGACACAACAGCCAAGATGAAAAACAAACAAATAAACAAAAAATAAATAAAAAAAATAGCTAAAGGAATATGGGTGTTGGACATTCATAAAGCTTAAGGCAAACAACTACGAATGTAAAGTAAGACAAAGTAGAAATAAAACTCAGTGAGCGAAATAAAGAGATTCTCATCAAATCAGCTGGGATTTCATTAATTACACGCAGGCTTTTTCAATGAAATCTATTCTTTTGCTCTAAAATATTATAACAAAATATTTGAAGGAAAAAAGCTCAATTAGTGATGTCAACTGTTCTGCAATTATTGGCTCCATACACTCCAAAAAAAAAACTAACTAAAATTTAGGAAATTTTGATTAATTTGAATCCAAAATGGTTCTCACTCATATGGCGCCAATGCCGTTTATTACAGAAATTCTACAAAATTGTCCTTAATTTTAGGAAATACAAATTTCGTCTTTTATAGGAAATTCTTTATAATTATATGAAACTTGACCGCACATGGTGTCGATTCATCCCGAGAAATCAGCTGTTTTACTTCTGTTGGGTTCTGGTGTGTTGAGGTTGATCCACGGTTGGCAAAAGCTCGCCAAAAACTCCTGAGAAATTTTTACACTATTGCCTATGGCTTCCACAATCTCACTTTCAATCTTGCGATGAGCCAACAATAACTATAATAATGTTTTATGAATACAAAAGTTACTGCCTATTTCTGTCCTGCGAAAGACTTCGTTCATTCGTACAAATACATTTGAAACAAAAACGAAATTTTAGAATTTGTTTTTGTTTTTGTTTCAAATGTATTTGTACGAATGAACGAAGTCTTTCGCAGGACAGAAATAGGCATTTAATTTGTAGATAGTATATAAATTTAGGTAAAAACCTAAGCAAACAGTTAACATCACCGAGCTCAAATACTAATTAAAAGCGCATGTCCATTCGCTCACTATCTTTCTCGTTCTCTGAAATTCTCTGTTGCAAAATATTCTTACAAAATCATTTTTAAATCTAAATAATATATGTACATACATACATATTTATATAATCCTTACAATATATACATACATACTTATGTACATTAAGGTAGACCTTGTGTCGATATTTTGGTAGATGAGGGCTCTATTCCGTGCCTTTTTGAAAAAAAATGACAATGCCGAAAAAAAAAATTAGGGGTTGCGCACGAGCCGAGAAAAAGGTCCACTTTGCCAAAATTAGGGGGGAAATTGCCATAGGTCATCAGGGGTCACCCGTAGGGGGGAAGAATGTATGGCCGACCCCCATTAACTTTTTACCGCCAACATTTTCCCCCAAGACACCCACCCCCTAGCTCCTCCCCTTAGGGGGGTCACCATACAAAAATGGAGGTTGCTCAGTATTTTCGAAAAACACCATAGGTCATCAGGGGTCACCCCTAGGGGGGCAAAATATATGACCGACCCCCATTAACTTTTCATCCCCAACATCTTTTCCGAACAAACTTACCCTCTATCTCTACTCCTTGAGGGGAGTCCCTCAAAAATACTGAAAATCTATGTATTTACAGTTGCACAATATCGAGATTTTTTTGATTTTTTTACAGAAATTCCACCAATATTCCACCAAAGTTAAGATGACAACACAACTTAGATCGCGCGACGATATTTTTTTGATTGGTTATCCAAGCATGAATATTACGGGGAACAAATTACCGTCGAAGAAGCAAGTGCTAAGAATGCATTTCTTCAACATTCGCAAACGAAACATGTCGAAGAAACATAGTGCGGTTATAGTCGCGGACGCAGTGATGATTTTTTGGCGCCAAGCAGCTATTCCGACGAAAGCCAGAGGAGATGTTACAAGAAAAATAGCTGCGCTGCACGATGAGTGGGATGCTTTAAGAAAGTCATCTCACAGAAAGACTGAGTCCACTAGAGAAAAAGAGAATAAGTTTTCTGATAGCTTGGATAATCTTTTCGACATCGCACACGCCAACGCCCTTGAGAAAATGACAAATACCGAAGACATTGAGTTTCTGCTAAAGCAAAGAGAAGATGGCCGGCCAGGAACTATGGGAGGTGTGGACGCTACTGATACTCGAACGAGGAAAAGAAAAGCTGAGCGCGAAGAACAAGAAGAGTTGCGACGCAAACGTGCAACGGAATCTAGTAGAGATCAGTTCGCTAAAGGCGGTAAGTTATTTCGCGCTTTGTGTGTTCGTCCAATGTTTATATTCAAGTGAAATTCTTTCAATTGCAGTGGTTAAATTTTCAAGCAGTGATTCAAGCGATGATAATGGGAGACAGGACGAAAACTTCCCGGCAGAAGCTGGCCCATCAAATGTTGGTGACATAAGAGGTTACAAACAATGTTTTACTGAACGAGTCCTATCAGCTTTGGACAAGTGCAAAGTGACTGACCGAGACGCGGTCGGCATTATGATAGCGGCGGCAGAAGCATTTGGACGCGATCCTCAACAATACACAATAAACCGTACGTCGCTTCGGAGATGTCGGCGTTCAAATGGAGAGAACATGCTGAGTTATGTGAAAGACAATCCAGAAGTAAGATCGCATAGATTTATTTGCTCTCATTCAGAATTCTTATTCTTCAACGCGTTTCATTTATCTCCAGCTTGTCGCAGCTAAATCCTTCGTAGTCCATTGGGATGGCAAAATGCTTTTGGATTTTGTGGGTACAAAGAAGGTGGACCGTCTACCGGTAATTGTCTCGTACGGAGAAAAAGAACAACTTCTTGGAGTTCCCAAAGTAGAAGATGGGAAAGGAAAAGGCCGCAGAATAGCACATGCCGTTTATCAACTGTTGGCATCTTGGCAATGACACATCGAATACAAGGACTTTCTTTCGACACGACATCAACGAACAGTGGCCCATTCTCCGGAGCCGCAGTTGCTCTTGAGCGGCTGTTGGAGAGAAAAATCTTATATTTACCTTGCAGACACCACGTATACGAACTGGTGCTAAGGGAAGTTTTTGAGACAAAAATGGGAAAGACCAGTGCACCAGGCGTTCCTTGCTTTGACCGTTTCAAACAGGAATGGGACGCTGTAAAGGTTAAACCATTCCATTCTGGCTTGATAGACGATCAAGTCGTCAGAAAAATTCCTGTGGCAATGCAAGTCGGCATAAAGGAGTTTTGCTTAGATCAATTGAAGGAGAAACACCCTCGCGATGACTACAAAGAAATGCTACAATTAATTCTTTTGTTTCTGGGTGAAAAACTTGAGAATTACCATTTCCGAGGTCCAGGACCCGTTTCCCATGCTCGATGGATGGCAAAAGCCATTTACAGCCTCAAGATGTTTTTGTTTCGGAGAACTTTTCACTTATCTGTATGTGAATTGAATGGTATTCGACACGTTTGTATTTTTGTGGTGCGACTTTACGTCAAGGCATGGTTTGGTTCTTCTCGAGCAGCTGAGGCGCCGAATCAAGATTGGAAGTTTTTGAAGGACATCGTCGAGTACAAGTCCGTTGACCAGGATTTATCTCGGGTAATGATAAAGAAATTTATCGGTCACCTATGGTATCTCGCCGATGAGCACATAGCCCTTGCCTTTTTCGATGACAAGGTTTCAAATGAGTTGAAGGCCAAAATGGCCCAAGCATTGCTAGAAAATGAGAATGACGAAGGTGAAGAAGATGAAGAAGACGAAGAAGGTGAAGAAGACGACCCGGTTCCCCCAGCTCCTCGCGTCGTAATCAAAAGCACCAGCGTTAAAAAAATCGAGGTTAAATTCAAAGATGTGAATGAGGAATTCTTGGCTAAAGACTTGAGCAACTTCGTCTCTCATAATACCAAAAATTTATTTGTACGATTTGGAATATCGCAAGATTTCATTCTAGCAAATCCAGCAACCTGGAAATCTCGCGCAGACTATCAAGAAGGTCGTAGAATTGTAAATAACTTGCGCGTTGTGAACGACACTGCCGAAAGAGGAGTAAAAATGATACAAGATTATAATAGAATACTGTGTCAAGGCGAAGAAGAGAAACAGTATTTACTACATGTTATCGATTCTTACCGCAAGAAATACCCATCAGCGAACAAAAATATGTTAATTTGACTATATTATATTAAAAGTGCTTAGTAGTACTACTCAATTACAGCTTCTTTTATTTTTGTATGGGGAGTCCCACAAGGAGTAGAGATAGAGGGTAAGTTTGTTCGGAAAAGATGTTGGGGATGAAAAGTTAATGGGGGTCGGTCATATATTTTGCCCCCCTAGGGGTGACCCCTGATGACCTATGGTGTTTTTCGAAAATACTGAGCAACCTCCATTTTTGTATGGTGACCCCCCTAAGGGGAGGAGCTAGGGGGTGGGTGTCTTGGGGGAAAATGTTGGCGGTAAAAAGTTAATGGGGGTCGGCCATACATTCTTCCCCCCTACGGGTGACCCATGATGACCTATGGCATTTTCCCCCCTAATTTTGGCAAAGTGGACCTTTTTCTCGGCTCGTGCGCAACCCCTAATTTTTTTTTTTTAATTTTTTTTTTTCGGCATTGTCATTTTTTTTCAAAAAGGCACGGAATAGAGCCCTCATCTACCAAAATATCGCAAAAATTTCATTTCAAGGTCCACCTTAATGTACATGTATATATGAATGTATGTGTGTACTAACCAACATCGTACTGACAATAATGGATTTTTATTCCGGTTTAAACGAGTGTAGAATTTTATTATTCCTCTTCAATGCCTCTTCAAGAGCAGCTTCATAAATAATGCCGTAGGTGTAAATGAATTTTTCATAAAGTCAAATCAGAGAAACAAAACAACAGAGCAGCAGCAGTTGATGCAGTAGCAACAAATACACATGCAAATAAACACACAAACACACTCACCCACCCGCATGCATACTTTAAAACAGAAAAAGAATTAACAGAATGAATTTACATTTCAATTTTTTTTAAATCATTTGTTTATTTTTCATATTTTAATTAATACCAATTTGAAATGTTTCGAATAGGTCTTTCCACAGCAAGTGTGTACACAAATGACACGATAGATTTTATTCTTTGGATTGTAATACAAGTTAATTATCTTTAATTGCATAAAATCTATATTTATCGCATATGCCTCATCAAAATATTTTCAACTTCATCACTTCAATGTGGTCCTTCGAACCGCAAATGTGTTGCTTGCTTTCACGACTTTTATCTCCAATTAGTTACATATGCAAAGGAAGAATTTTATATAAAAGGTTAAAAATATAATTTTTGTTTGTGAACACTGCAGCTTGTTTTGAATACATTGTTTATAATTATATTTCTTAGGATCGATAATTTTGGACCTAAAGCACAAGGAGTTAAAATTGTTATATACGCTGTTTCGAGGAAAAATCTTTAAGCCCGTGCAAAGGGGATATTAGGGAGAAATTTTTGAAGATGTTTTATTTTTATTACTAAAGATTCGTAATATGAAAAATGGCTCCAAATTAAAGAAATAAAAAATGAAAAATGGCCCCAAATTAGGAAAAATCACCCCAAATTCCAAAAAAACAAGAATATGAAAAATATTAGATAAAGCCTAACGATTGAGTTGTAAATATTTAGATAGTACGAACTCTTAAAACTTTTTGATATGTCTTCTAAAACCATATTTTACAAGTTTGGTAGGACCAACACTACTCAGGTGATGACCCATACTTATTCAATGCATTGTGCCAGAACTTTGGTAGAAAGGGATAGTATAGAGAAGATAAATGTATGATTAAAATATAGAAGGCTTAATTCTCTTGCAATTTTTAGAGTAGCGTGCAGCACCTCTGGTGCGAAATAGACGGATTAACTTTTTTAATCAGCCCAATCACGAATAATAATTCCGCGGGAGTTTTCTCCCTTTCCCCATTCCTCCTATTATTATGAATAAAAATCCCGCATGAGATATCTGACTTTACCTTTTCTTCATATTTGTACCATTTTTATCAACCGTGTGAAAGGGAATAAAACTTAATGGGAAAAAAGAAGTTATTCTTAATGCCTTTGAATTTAGGTTTTTCCCTAAATATATAACAGAAGGGAGTTTACATAAAAATGTAAGTAATTTTTTACAAAATAAAGTTTAAATAAATAAAAAAAATATTTCAATGTTCATTTAGGGCGAAGAGCACAAGTAAAGCGCAATTGCAACATCCGTTGGTGACCCGTTGGCTATTTCGTTGTTGTTATTCTACAACACCAATTTCCTCCACAAGTGCTCGCTTAGCTAAATTACTCATTTCGAATGTTTCTTTTAAAATTTTTATGTAAAACAAATTAATTTATGTTTGCACACACAAAACCGCAAATTGAAAACAAAAACATAAAAAAATTAAATGCCAATAAAGGCCGTGCTTCACTATCCTACACAATCGTACGATTCATTCACAGGAAAATCTTGCAAAAATCTGACCGACTTTAAAAAATCGTTTCAAAATGGAGTTGTAGGTGCCACACTATCATACAAATCTGATGCTAAAACATCTGGTTGACAATAAATACTCCTCTGATCGCATGAAAGCTATCATTTTATGAAAATTTTCATAAAATTTTACAAATCGCACGACTTGCCAAAAAATCTGGCACACAGTTGCATTTTTAGTCCACACTACCATACTTTTTTAGCTCACATGTCATATTTGGCATATCGCGCGACTGTGTAGGATAGTGCGGCACGGCCTTAAGCAAAACAACTGGCTACAAAATTCAGTGATGCCACTTTTTAACTTTTTTGTTGCCGCGGAATTTATAATTGGAGAACATTTTTCTCGAGATAAGTATTTTCCGTGGGAGAGAAATTCCTAGGGAATATTCGTGATTGGGCTGAATATGTATGTGCAGTAATTTTATTACTTGTTTTACTTCGCCAACGTTTCTCCTAACCGACGTAAGAGGGTGTTGTGGTGTACCTTAACTTTTCACTGCAAAGGTATTTTTTGTCACCAGTGTTGATGTCTTGCCCTGACCAGATGTCGAACCCATGTCATGATCCATAGTTGGCTTTGTAGTCAGTCAATTCTTCAAATTTTCTTAAAACAATTGTAGAATATTCTTAATTTTATTTATATCGGGTGTTTTTTATTGAGGTATAGAACTTTAAGTTGGCATCACTTTTTTAACTGGCGGCCATTTTGTCAGCTGTCAAGTGATTAATATTTAGTTTGGTTTGCCATTTCATCATGAACAGGTTGAGAAAAGAACAACGCTTGCAAATCGTGCAAATTTATTTCGAAAATAATGGTTCAGTTCGCGAAGTTTACCCGCAAAATTTTGTTCAGTGATGAGGCTCATTTTTGGTTGAATGGCTACGTCAACAAGCAAAATTGCCGCATTTGGAGTGAAGAGGATCCACATGAGACCCTTGAGACGCCATTACATCCACAAAAACTGACTGTTTGGTGTGCTCTATGGGCTGGTGGAGTCATTGGGCCATACTTCTTCCGAAATAATGCTGGAGAGTCAGTTACCGTTAATGGAGACCGGTATAGAGCCATGATAACCGACTATTTTGTTCCCGAATTGGATGGCATGAATGTGGATGAGTTGTGGTTCCAACAAGACGCCGCTACATGCCACACAGCGCACGTCACAATCGATTTATTGAAGGAAACATTCGATGAGCGCATAATTTCGCGGAATGGACCTGTCAATTGGCCACCAAGATCGTGTGATTTAACACCATTGGATTATTTTCTTTGGGGATATGTGAAGTCGATCGTCTACGCCAACAAACCAGAAACGTTAGGGGACTTGGAAGCCAACATTCGTGGCGTTATTGCCAACATACGGCCCCATATGCTCGAAAAAGTGGTTGAAAATTGGACCTGTAGAATTGGCTTTATTCGAGCCAGCCGCGGCGGCCACATGCCCGAAATCATATTTAAACATTAATGGCATAAAATTATCCTTCCAATAAAGCCAAATTGATGGACATTAAAACGATTTTCTTGTGTTTTATTTCAATTCGAAGTTCTATACCTCAATAAAAAACACCCGATATTTCCAACAGAAAAAATAAACAAACAACAATCAACTGTTCGGCTTACAAACATATTTTTCATCTTTTCTCGTAGGTATTTGTTGGATTCCAACAAGTTCTTTAAGACAATATTTCCATCCATAAAAGTCTTCTTACATTTTTTATGTGACATTTCAAGTTTCTATTTAATGATTTCAATTTTTTTAAGAGTAAACAAACGAAGTCCAGTAAAATCCAGGAACAATTTGTAGAAATTATAACAAATTATCAAGAACGCGAACATAATTAATTTGTATGGTTAGATTGAAACTCGATTAAACTGGATTTGTTTGATTGTTTGTTTAAAACAAAAGAACAATGCGAGTGTATAATGAGAGCAAAAGAGATCTGTTTATGTACATATGGATGTGTGTACAACTTTTAAAGAAAATGACAGATCGATAACAATGATCTTGTTGGTTTTTACTAGAGACTGTGCATGATAAATACATACATACTTATGTACATATGTATGTATTTATTATTATGTTTTATTATTTGTAAATATAAGAAAACCAAGAAAATAAAAATTGAGCTAATTTCATTATTATTGGAATTATCAGTTATTAATCTAGAAATTTCTAGAATTCACAGCTATTCATAGCTAATAGTCACACATATTGTGGCACTCGGTTTTTGTAATCTACTCATTTGCTTCAGCAATATCTTAAGCCCTAATCTGTGCGCTGCATTCACTGTATTACTGCTACTCCAACACACATGATTATGTTTGACACCATAAAAAAAATTAAGTTAACATTTTCATTATTCTGCTCTGAAAATTATCTTACATCCTTATCGTTTTTATCGCATTTTTATTTTCCTTTATAATTAATATTTAATCTGCTCACTAACACAGTTTTGGCATTAATGAAATATATATAGGGTAAGTGTACCAGTAGTCGGCAGTTTAAGGCTTTTGCTTTTTTTAAATCTACCGCCTTTGCACGTGTGAATAAGCTGTTGGATTGGTAGCTATTTAATACAAATCATTAATTTGTATTGTTTTAGATCAATTATGTTAAATTTAAATATTTTTATACTAAAATTGAGAAATTTACAGATTTTGTAAAAAAGAGCACATTTGCCTATAGTCGGCACCAATTTTCCACTTTTCGGCATGTTATGTTCCTATTGTCGGCATATCATATTTTAGTGAAGAAAACAATACATTGAGATAGAAATCATACTGTTATTGATATAAAATAAATTAGCTACGCTTCTACATTGTTATGAGATCATGCATCCTGCAAAGGATTAATTCATGTTCGACCAAAAATTAAAAATATTAATACTAAATAATATTTTTGTACATTTCAGTCCTTGGAATTCATTGTTTGTACTTAACTGATATATTAAAGGTAAAAGCTAGGTATTTTATACCTATACATATGTTTTTGCATTCGAGGAGACTAATTCTATTAAAATCCATAACGTCATCGTATTGCATATTTTTTAATTTGGTGCATTTAAGGTGATACCACTGAGTCAGGTATCACACCCAACATTTCTTAGCTGATCATCTTCAGTATCCGAATCCAACACTTCAGAACAAGTGCTACATTTTTGCTTTTGCTTTGGTATTTTAAAGTTGACTGGCTTGATTCCTTTTTCTTTTTTTGGCCCTCCAGTTTTCGCTCCTTCACGCCTTCAGCTTTAACAAAGTTTTCAGTTTCTTTCATCCGTATATAGATCCTACATGCAAGAACTCTGGGGCTATAATTTTTGTTTTTAATTGTAAGGACGGTGATTGCTTTGGGAAGTAAAGATGATTTTCGAACAATGTTGATATCGATTATTCCGGGTTTTTAATTAGCTTTGTGTAGCTAATACTTTTGGTCAAATTACATGTTGGAGAAGAGCTAATAGGATCAAATTATAAGGGAGCTACAAATTGAAGAACTAAGTGAGAGACGTTCGGCTGGTTGGAGAGGAGCACGAAATGTTTAGCTTTGCTGTGGTTTTGAAGAAGTTGGTGTTGAACAAAATAGAACCGGTGATATTGTTTGTATGCCCTCCATTTCCAAAACTCCTTCGTCATTAAATATATATGTCCCTGACTGCTCTGTAACGTTGCCTAAAATTTGGATATTTTAAATGTTTTCTCCATTTTTTAAAGCGCGAATCTCTTCAAGAGCTACATTTGAATCAATCCCTATTTCAATTAAACTACGGCTCATGAGGCTGATAATCTAAATGTCTTTATCATAATCCGTTTCTCTGAACATTTTAACATTTTTAAGACCGTTTGCTATTTCTGCTAACGATTAATAACACATTTAGTATAATCCGCACTATCAGGGTTAAATAGGTAAAGGCCACACTTTCGAAACCCGTTCTTAATCATTTCTTCCATTTTAAAATCCGTAAGAACCGTATGAAGAAGCGGATAAACAGAATGGTGTAAACATTGCAGTATCCCTTTGGTGACAGTACTTTTCCAGTTTTGGGACACATGGAAACACTAGTTTCGTCCCTAATAGCTTCCAAAATGTAAAGTTTATTTTGTTCGCTCAAAAAGTTTTTCAGTTAAACAAAACTAGTACAAAAAACCACTGCCGACATTATGATAGCTATTGTCCTGTAGTCTGCAGGTTGAAAATAACTAATTTGAAACTATGCCGACTACTAGGTAAACTTGTTTTAAACTCAATTTTTATATATACAATGGTTTGCAAATTGACGAATAAACAATTTTCCCAAATTTGAGTTAAATCGGAAGAATTGGCTTGTTTCCCAGTAGTCGGCACCCCAATGCCGACTACTGGAAAACTAACAATTTTTTTGTTCCTAATGCCGGCATCCCTTAATATATCGGAAAAATGCAATTTTTTTTAAAAATTTACACTTTAATACTATTATTTGAGCGGATTTCAGCCTTTTAAAACCTTTTCCGATTAAAATTTGCTAAAATTGACGTTTTTACATGCCTTACAAAGTCGGCTTAGCCACTAAATTTTTACTAAGAAATAAGCACTACCACACGTGTTATAAGAGTCACTTACTAAAGCCAACGGACTCAATAAACTATGCAAATATGCTCAGTTTTGTTTTCTCATATATAATTCTGGGAGTATTTGTGAAGCTTATGTATTCTTACTTTATTATATTATCACTGTTATTCTTAGTTATTTGAGTTTAAATTTGAAAACTGCCGACTACTGGGACATGCCGAACTTAGGAGCACTTACCCTATACATATGTACATACTTACATAACTACATCGATGGCTTAATGTAGAAAGGTCGTATCTCGTTTTTTTTTCAAAATCTGTTTTTATTTACTGTTCTGGTAGACAAAACTCAACTGCACCTCCCTTAAAAAAATTCAGTTTCCTATGTTGACGAATAACAGATTTAGAGTAATTAAAAAAAATCCCCAACTCATTTTTTACATGTTATTTATTCAGATTTTATTGAGTTTTTTTTTTTCCTGTAAAGTAGCTAAAAGTTGAGATACGACCTTTCTATATTAAGCCATCCATATAAAGTAAAACACTTTCAAACTATGCTGCTACATGCATGTGCAAACTAAAAAAATGGGAATCTTCGTAAACCGGGTAACTTAGTTACAGTTAAAAGCATACATACATATTTCATTTATATTGTGCAAAAAGCCAAAAAAAAGAAAGAAAAACACTTTTCCCAAAATATAAAAAACAAATATAGAAAACACTTTATAAGTATGGACGTGAAACAATAACAACAAATATGTTTTCATCTTATTTATTCTGTCAACGTATTCTGTTCAACAGACTACTTACTGACTTGTTTGTAAATGTTTAAACGCCATTATGTATAAGTATTTACATGTATGATGAAGTAAATTTTAACTACATATAAATATACCAAAACATATTCATATAAACATAAAGGAAATGAAGGTAAACAATATTTTCACTTGAGAGTGCAAATAAAAAATGTTTCTATGTAAATGTAAACACAACCAAAGGATTAATAAAATAAAATTACCATATGCGTATATACATACATACATACATATATAGATAATCATATGCACACTATATAGTAGTTTGTGGCACATAGTATTTCTATATAAAAACTTAATTTGATTAAAAATCTCAAATTATTTACGTATGTTAAGTTAACAATTTTTAATATGGCAATACTGCATACGAAACGTCAAAAATTACATTGAATTCAGAAGAATTCTCAGCTATTCTTTTCTGAAAAATTATGCGAATTGGCAACTGAAGTTTGGCGAATATAATCACCTGGGCTGTCAAGGTAATTTGTTATAAATTTTCAATTCCTTAAAACGAAACCAAAAACTGAACGAACCCTCAATAATTTAAAGATCATAGGGTAAGTGCTCCTAAGTTCGGCATGTCCCAGTAGTCGGCAGTTTTCAAATTTAAACTCAAATAACTAAGAATAACAGTGATAATATATTAAAGTAAGAATACATAAGCTTCACAAATACTCCCAGAATTATATATGAGAAAACAAAATTGAGCATATTTGCATTGTTTATTGCAGTCGTTGGCTTTAGTAAGTGACTCTCTTACAACACGTGTGGTAGTGCTTATTTCTTAGTAAAAATTTAGTGGCTAAGCCGACTTTGTAAGGCATATAAATACGTCAATTTTAGCAAATTTCAATCGGAAAAGGTTTTAAAAGGCTGAAATCTGCTCAAATAATAGTATTACAGTGTAATTTTTTAAAAAAAATTGCATTTTTCCGATATATTAAGGGATGCCGGCATTAGGAACAAAAAAATCGTTAGTTTTCCAGTAGTCGGCATTGGGGTGCCGACTACTGGGAAACAAGCAAATTCTTCCGATTTAACTCAAACTTGAGAAAATTGTTTATTCGTCATTTTGCAAACCATGGTATATATAAAAATTGAGTTTAAAACAAGTTTACCTAGTAGTCGGCATAGTTTCAAATTAGTTATTTACAACCTGCCGACTACAGGACAATAGCTATCCTAATGTCGGCAGTGGTTTTTTGTACTAGTTTTGTCTAACTATAATGCCAAAAATATGTTGAGATTTATCCTAACTAGTCTCAGATATAATTTGAATTAAAATATGAATACCAAAAGAAAAATATTCGGAACAGTCTCTACAAGATGCACTGACTGAAATAAGGGTAGGTGGCATTTCCATATTAGGGTCCAGTGGTAAATATGGTGTTCCACGTTCAACTTCACAAGACATGTTACAAGTTCGCGTTCTTGAGGGTCCTCGAAGATTCGGCCCACAAACCATTCTGTGGAATGCTGAAGAAAATTGTTTAGAAAAATGGTGTAATGATTTAGCGAAATGTGGTTTTCCACTTAAAATTGACGATTTACTGAACACCGTTCAAGAAATTATTAAAGAAGACAAGCGAGCCAGACCATTTTTAAGCGATCGTCTGGTCAGAAAGTGGTTTTTTAGAAAATGGTTGTCCGAATTGAAAAAAATTGTAAGCGAACAAAATAAACTTTACATTTTGGAAGCTATGAGGGATGAAACTAGTGTTTCCATGTGTCCCAAAACTGGAAAAGTACTGTCACCAAGGGGATGTTGCAATGTTTACACCATTCTTTTTATCCGCTTCTTTATACGGTTCTTTCGGATCTTAAAATGGAAGAAACGATTAAGAATGGGTTTCGAAAGTGTGGCCTTTACCTATTTAACCCTGATAGTGCGGATTATACTAAATGCGTTATTAATCGTTAGCAGAATTAGCAAACGGTCTTAAAAATGTTAAAATGCTCAGAGAAACGGATTATGATAAAGACACTTAGATTATCAACCTCATGATCCGTAGCTTACTTTAAATAGGGATTGATTCAAATGTAGCTTTTGAAGAGATTCGCGCTTTAAAAAAATGGAGAAAACATTTGAAATATCGAAATTTTAGGCAACGTTACAGAGCAGTCAGGGACATATATATTTAATGACGATGGAGTTTTGGAAATGGAGAGCATACAAACAATATCACCGGCCCTCTTTTGTTCAACTCCAACTTCTTCAAAAACAAAGCAAAGCTAAACATTTCATGGATAGCCAAAAAAAGAAAAAGGAATCAAGCCAGTCAAATTTAAAATACCAAAGCAAAAGCCAAAATGTAGCACTTTTTCTGAAGTGTTGGATTCGGAACCTGCAGATGATCAGCTAAGAAATGTTGGGTGTGATACCTGACTCAGTGGTATCACCTTAAATGCACCGAATTCAAAAATATGCAATACGATGATGTTATGGAATTAGAAAGTACCTTCCTATATTTTTTAATAGAATTATACTCCTCGAATGCTCAAATATATATTTATAAAATACCTAGCTTTTACCTTTAATATATCAGTTAAGTACAAACAATGAATTCCAAGGACTGAAATATGCAAAAATATTATTTAGTATTAATAATTTTAATTTGTGGTCGAATATGAATTAATCCTTTGTTCCTGCATGATCTCATTACAAATGTAGAAGCGTAGTTAATTTATTTTATATCAATAACAGTATGATTTCTATCTTTATGTATTGTTTTCTTCACTAAAATATGATATGCCGACAATAGGAACATAACATGCCGAAAAGTGGAAAATTGGTGCCGACTATAGGCAAATGTGCTCTTTTTTACAAAATCTGTAAATTTCTCAATTTTAGTACAAAAATATTTAAATTTAACATAATTGATCTAAAACAATACAAATTAATGATTTGTATTAAATGGCTACCAATCCAACAGCTTATTGACATGTGCAAAGGCGCTAGATTTAAAAAAAGCAAAAGGCTTAAACTGCCGACTACTGGTAATCTTACCCTATAAGCATTTGTGTTTGAGTATTTTGATTCATTACAGAAATATAACAAATTAATTGGCCAGCCCAAATATAAATAAGCCCCGATTTTTTTTTTTTTGGTTTTCAAAATGTTTTCAATATCACAAATTTTTTTTTAATTTCCTTAAAAAAGCAATTTCACCTTGCTTAACTATTAACGTTTTTTGCTACAAATTTTTATTTAACTTATGGAGACTTTTTAGTAAATTTTCAATTTAGCCTTTTAGCAATTTGCACATAAAATTAACTTAAACCATAAAAAGTTGCTACATTAGACTTTCATTATACATAATTTCATATTACAAAAATTAATAATTTAAATGAAAATGAAAAAAGTTCTTAGCGAGCATAAAGTTGTGTTTTAACAAAAATATATGTACATATGTGTGTATGTATGTATTTATGCGGAGAAAATTTAAGTTGCATGTTAAAGTCACATTTTTTTGGGAAACAACAAAAAATCTATTGTTCAACTTGTTTTTAGTTGCAGTTTGCATTACGGTTTATAAACTATTGTTTAAAGCCACATTAGAGTAGAGAAAAGAAGAGTTTTTGCTGTTAGAATAAATAAAGCAGCATATGAAAATAATAATAAAACTGAATATAAAATCATTGCACGGGTAGAAATAAAAAAAAAAAATAAAGAACGCAGAGCAAGTAAGTGTAGCATCAAGACAATAATAATAATCTGTACCATCAGACGCATTTCCGCATGCAGGATCCAGTAACATCATGCAGATGCATACATATGTATATAAATTACTGTAGAAATAAAAACAAATACACACATACATATTTACAGAAACTCTTGTATGACAAAAACAAAAAAAAAAGAGTAATACTATGTTCACACGAGAAGATGAAGCACTTGCTTCGCTCTCTGAAGCATGTTTATGAATCTAGCTGTTCACACGACTCATGTACTTGCTTCGATTTGATAGTTCTCTGTTTAATAACAAATAAAATCTAAAATAGACAAAAAAAATAAGTTAAAATTATTACGCATATTTAAAAATGCACAAACATATTTTTTGCTTCCATTGTTGTTTTATCTTTATAGTTTTAATTCAATTTTTCACTTTTAATTAAAGTTTTTGTTGTGTTTTTTGCATCTAGTTCAGATAAACTTCCGATAAATTACGATAAAATTTAGAGAAGAGAGCAATTTTTCATGCTTCGCAAGTAGATTCAATATGAATCTACATGCTTCGCTCTCAAAATTTTGTATGGCGAAGCATGTAGCTTCGCTCATGATTGGGGTGTGAAGCATGAATAGAGAGCGAAGCATGTTCCGTGTGAACGTAGTATAAAGGCCTATTTAGCCGACGGTTGAAATCGTAGATGTAAGCTAAATGTTGATGTAATGTAAGAGCCAACATTTTTGTAGTTATAGAATGCTTAAAAACGTGTCACGTGACACATGAATGTGCAGACATGCATATGTATGTACATACATACATAAAAAAACAAAAATTCTTACTAAACATATTAAATCATATTTTTCTGTTCTTCTTCGAAATCTTGTGCCCCGGAGAATTCTAATTGTTCATTTTCCATCACCAGTAGTATTAATTTCTTGTCGTCCATTGCAACTTTTTATCACTTTGTAAATTATAAATAAAATACAAAACAGCTGCTCCAAACGTTGATGGAAGTTCCAAATGTTTACAATATTTGTGATTGTTCGCAAATAGTACGATATAATTTAAAAGGTACCGAATCATATTATTACACATTTTATTGTAATGAATTTGATAATTGTTTAAATTATAGTTTATCATTCATATCTATGTATGTATGTATGTACATCATAGTTTTGATTATTAGTGTTACTTATTATTTAAAAGATTTTTTTTGTATACTTGAATGTATGTATGTATGCACATATGTATGTACATAAGTACAATATATGTATGTATATGAAATTACAAAGTAAGCATATCAATTTATGTACATACATATGTAGATACATACATACATTCAAGTATACAAAAAAAAAATCTTTTATATAATAACTGCCTTGCACATGATGTCGAACGAATTTTTCTTTCGTACAAATTACATTTAAAACAAAAACAAAATTTTTAAAATTGTATGTACATACATATATACATACATATGTACATACATTCAAGTACACAAAAAAAAATCCTTTAAATAATAAGTAACACTAATAATCAAAACAATGATGTACATACATATATAGATATGAATGTTAAACAATAATTTAACCAATTATCAAATTCATTACAATAAAATATATAAGCACAAACGATCGGTACAGTCTCTTGCTAGATATTGAAAAAAATTATTTAGAAAACTTTCTTTACTTATGGTGTTTTCTTTTCTGAACAAAAATGTTGCCCTTTCAATGTGTAACACTTTTTACAGTTTGCACCTACCTTTAAAAAGTGATACATTTTTTAATTCCACAATGGTACAAAATATTTGAGGCTTAACATTACTTAACATTAATTATTTAATTATCGTTTTAATTATAAGTTTTTTCGCTTAAGTAAGTAGAATGACAAAAATACAAGTTCTTACTTGTATAAAAATATACTAAACAAAGTTGTAAAAATGGGCAGTATCTCACCCCGACCTGATAGTTGAGGGCAAAATATGTTGCATATTTTGCCATTTATTGGTGCAACATAATTAGAAAGGAACGAAATCGCTTTTAAATATGTTACATATTTTTTAGAATGGATCACGAAAAATAAAGAATGTAGCATAAATGCAACACTTTTTTTCAGAAAAGAAAACGCCATTAATAAAGCATGCATGTGTACATATTTAACAACTAAAACTAGTCAAATCAAAAAAAAATTCCCAACAAAGAACTTCTGTGCCCCATTGCAATTCAAAATACAACCATCCCATCACTGTCTATAAATGTCACGTAACCTCGTAATGAAATTCTATTTTCTGCAGGTTGGTACGTTACGGCAACATTTCATTTCAGTCAAGTAAGTATTTTCGTAGCTTTTGCATATAACAGAAGCAATCAGCTGACACATCAGCATTTACATTTCTAGAGTTACGGTCGGCTAAAGCAGCCTTAAAGGAGAGTGTCTGTTTAGCATTAGTGAGATGAAAAAAATGTGATTTTTCACATAAAAAAACAAAAAGGTTTGCCTCATTGTCTAACAGACCACAATAGTTTCTCCATACAAATTTCTTCATATTTTTGTGGTGCCACTCACTACCCTGTCGGAAACTCTGTTAACTTTAAACTAACTTTAATGTTTGGAAATAACTAGCTTTTTTAAAATTGCGATGGCCTAGGGAGTAGTCAGTTTTTCTTTGCATTAAGGCCTATTTAGCCGACGGTTGAAATCGTAGATGTAAGCTAAATGTTCATGTAATGTAAGAGCCAACATTTTTGTAGTTATAGAATGATTAAAGCCGTGTCACGTGACACATGAATGTGCAGACATGCATATGTATGTACATACATACATAAAAAGAACAGAAATTCTTATTAAACATATTAAATCATATTTTTCTGTTCTTCTCCGAAATCTTGTGCCCCGGAGAATTGTTATTGTTCATTTTCCTTCACCAGTAGTATTAATTTCTTGCAACTTTTTATCACTTTGAAAATTATAAATAAAATACAAAACAGCTGTTCCAAACGTTGATGGAAGTTCCAAATGTTTACAATATTTGTCATTGTTCGCAAATAGTACGATATTATTTAAAAGGTACCGAATCATATTATTACACATTTTATTGTAATGAATTTGATAATTGGTTAAATTATAGTTTAACATTCATATCGATATACATATGTATGTACATCATTGTTTTGATTATTAGTGTTACTTATTATTTAAAGGATTTCTTTTTGTATACTTGAATGTATGTTTGTATATATGTATGTACATATGTACACTATACATGAAATTACAAGGTAAGCATATCAATTTATGTATGTACATACATACAATTTTAAAAATTTTGTTTTTGTTTTAAATGTAATTTGTACGAAAGAAAAATTCGTTCGACATCATGTGCAAGGCAGTTATTATATAAAAGATTTTTTTTTGTATACTTGAATGTATGTATGTACATATGTATGTACATAAATTGATATGCTCACTTTGTAATTTCATATATATTGTACCTATGTACATACATATGTACATACATTCAAGTATAAAAAAAAAATCTTTTAAATAATAAGTAGCACTAATAATCAAAACTATGATGTACATACATACATAGATATGAATGTTAAACTATAATTTAAGCAATTATCAAATTCATTACAATAAAATATATAAGCACAAACGATCGGTACAGTCTCTTGCTAGATATTGAAAAAAAAATTATTTAGAAAACTTTCTTTACTCAATAAAGCATGCATGTGTACATATTTAACAACTAAAACTAGTCAAATCAAAAAAAATTCCCAACAAAGGACTTCTGTGCCCCATTGTTATTCAAAATACAACCATCCCATCACTGTCTACAATTGTCACGTAACCTCGTAGTGAAATTCTATTTTCTGCAGGTTGGTACGTTACGGCAACATTTCATTTCAGTCAAGTAAGTATTTTCATAGCTTTTGCATATAACAGAAGCAATCAGCTGACACATCAGCATTTACATTTCTAGAGTTACGGTCGGCTAAAGCAGCCTTTACTTGTAGCTAACTTTAAGTTAGTTTAAATAAGTCAAAATGTAGTTAGTTGGTATACATAAAAAAATATATTTCATTTTTATTTTATTTTCTCAATTTTATATATTGAGTAGTTTTATAGTAATATTGCAATAATAAATTTGTCTTCAAATTTTTTTTTTCACCGATGCTGTGCTGGGACTTGAACCATTGGTCATTGGATTAACAGTCTGCGCGCATACCACTAAGCAAAGGTACCATTTAAGTATTGACAGCAAGAAGTAATGAAATAATTGAAATAATTTTAAGAGTTCCTAAATGAGTAAATTTGTTGGCGCTCACCAACCTACTAATTGATTTTGGTTACGTTCTGCATTGTACTGTGGTTAGCTTTATAGTTAGTCTAGAAAAATCAATTTAAAAGTTAGCTTTTCTTGTAGTTAGCTACTCATTTGACGACAGGGTAGTAGTGTTTGTATTGCAAAGAACACATACATACATACGTTAATACATGCACATACTCTTACATAAATTGTAATTTAAGTAAAAATCATTAAAATGGTAAGTTTGTTTTCCGCTAAAAACAAATAATTTAGTATAAGAAAGTTACTTTTTAAAATTTCACATTCCACCAAAATAAAAACACCAAATGCTATGAAAAATCACGAATGCATTGAAAATTATTAGAAACTTTTTTCTTTTACAATATAAAAGTAAAAAGTCTGTAGAACTGTTTTTGGTTATAAGTACAAAATTAAATTACGCTGGAAATTGTAAATAAGAAGTTTTTTTCGAAATGTTTATGTTTTAAGATCACTAATGATGCATGTGTTCTGAATAAATAATACATATTAAATAAATAGAACATAACTTATGTGTAAAGCTTTCAGTTTTATTAAGTTTTACGAAATAAAAGAAGAAAAGCAAAATATTAATTTAGCGTAAGATTTCTCCATATTCCAATTGGAATGGTTTTAATTCAATAATTCCATTCCGATCGTTTTTGTTTCACAGTCCTCAGATTCTGGTATTTCAATTTTATACTGATCATGTTTTGTTTTTTTAAGATTCATAAAAGTATAGCTCATGTTAAACGTTTTATTAAAAATCATCTAAAAATATTTATCTTATGCTCCTAAAAGTATGTAATATTTTTTTGTCTCTACTGTCAATTTCTCGATGGTTTATTATACAAATTCAGCACAGCAAAAACAAAGCAAATATTCGATATGCCGGACCAATCAGTACCTTTGCAATGGTTTTCAAAGCGAACTAATTGATAAAATTGTTAACACTTTATCAAAAAGGATTATTCATTTTAAAAATTGTATTATTCCTGTAATAACAACAGAGTTGGATGATTATTAAAATTTCTTTATTTTCTTAAAGAAGTTAATACTTCAGGGCATGATTTAATAAATAAAAGGAAGTTTAATTTTAAAAATTTTTCGGGACAATCACCATCTAACAAGAATAAGGATTGTGAAAATATCGTTAATATCATAATACTGAAATTGTGAGTTTCATCAAGAATCAAAAATTTAATTAAACTAAAATTTCTTTGCTAAAGGTTTAAAACATTTTACGTAAATTTGCAGAACTTTTTATTTTCATACTGTCAGTTCTCAAATATTTCTAGAAAACTTTTCTTCATTTTATTATTTAATAGCATGATTAAATTTTTAGATTAATATGAATTAGAAAATAATGCTAAAGTCGTACTATCTCTCTGCTGTATTTTTCTTACTATTCATAACAGACTTACCGTGTATAACCAATTCTGGATTATGATTCATTTCATATAAACGTATGGCTTCGTCCAATTCCATTTGTGTTGATATTGTACAGGGATCATGTTCTTCATCCACCCATTTAATTGTAAAGGGCTTAAAAATTAAAGTGTAAATAGGAATTAATTAATAAAAAAAACGAAAAACCGTTAAATAATACAAACTCACTTGATCCAATGAAAAACGACAATTTTTCCGTATCTCATAGCACAGCTCTTCAAAGGTTATATTCTCCTTGATGTAACTGATCATAACCTCACCACTGTAGGCCGTTTTAACTTTAATTTCATTACCAGCTCCATCGCCGTCTGGTAGAATTTGCGAGGGCATTTTCTGCATGGATTTTTTAGTAAGAGATGTTGTGATTTTTATTATCAAAAATTTTATAAATCTTTACTTGCAAAATATTTTTAAAATTAATCCGTAGTATTTAGGAATTTAATAATATTAACATGCACTTTAAATCTTAAATTTAAACTGGAGTTAAAAAATATAAAAACAAAACAAAAATCATAAATGAAAAAATTATTTATTAAGGAACTTTAGCTTTAAGTAATGGGCGAAAAATAAGACGCCCATATATGTGAATTTATTTATAACTTTATTAAATGGAGGTCATTTGCTCACTTAATGGATTATTTAAATTTCGTTATTAGCAGTTATGGGCATAAACATAACGATTCCGAAATACATACATATATGAACAATGTATATATATAACAACAATTAAGTTATAAAATTTATGATACAATACCTCTAAACAAATAATAGGACTGACTACCAAGTTCTAAACAATTTCGCTAGAGCCTGGACTTTAAATGTGAACTGGGTAATATCTACATAAGCATATATTTTACATCTGTTGACAATTTTTATTAAACAAGTCCAAATAAAGCTTTTTAAAAATTCGGCCGTACAATTAGAAATATTGCAATCTTAGAATCTGGCAGCCTTGAGCTTTAAACAGCATCCTCCCTTTTTTCGGTCTATGAAACAAACGTAAACAAAGAATTATTTCAAAAGAAAAATCAACAAGTGGCTTTCAAATTTTGGCATAGCAAATAATATAAATAATTTTTTACTAAACTATTATAAACTTAAAATTTAGGCAACTTAAGGATTTACTACGTATATGTTATTTGATTTGACATAATTTATATTAGCAACTTAAAATAAATAATGCTTTTTACAATACCAAACTTACTTATATTTATAATTCCCCTCTTTATATTAGTTCAATTATGTTAGATTTTGCTATGTGTAATTGTTCCACCTCAACATGCAACAATTTTTTGCATAAATTGTCGTTTGTACGTGAGTGAGAATCTTAATAGAAAAAATATCTCCAGACACTTTTTCTTACAACGCTTTTTCTTCTCGCTGTATTTGACATTAATTTCGGTTTTTTGCAATAAATTTAAACAATAAACTTTAACACTTAATAATTTTATGTAGAATTTAAAATAAAAACAGCGATAATAACTAAAAATTTATGATTTCTTAAAAAAATTGTTCTTATTTGAGAAAATCAACGCAATTTTTTTTATGTGTCACCTACTACTTAATAAAATGACCGACCAGTGTTGGTTTTTAAGGTACTGAAGTTGTGCACTAGGTTTAAGTGGCAACTCTTTATTGTAATGCAGCGATTTTCTTCGCTACTAGTACAAAAATCGGTAAACTTTTCGATGTAAAACTAGAACAAAAAGCGAACTAGGTTTCATGTTTTTTTGTATGCTTATGCGACTTTTAGAAAGTATTGCATATTTTAAGTTTACAAAAAAAATGCAAATTTAATTAATATGAGCGTTCAACATGTATTATTATTCCTTTTAAGGGTGATATCTTGAGAAAAAACACGTTACATTTTTGAAACAAAAACAAGAAAAAACATAAAAATATGTAGAATGCAGAATATTACTGACAAACGAAAACGTCATTACTTTACGCTTTACATACGTTCATGTATATTATTATTATTATAGGGTAAATATCATATTATGTTGTACTAAAAGCCGATCAATTACTACTTTCAAAATGATTAAAAGGTTAATAAAGACAATGTTTTATCCAACTTGCCAGCAGCCACAAAATTTGTATTGGCTTTTAAATAAAAAGAACAAGTAGCAGTAGTTGAACTTGAACATAATTACAAGTTAAATATCAAGTCAAAAACTGGGCATAAGTGTTTCTATATATTATAAAATATACACCGCCACCTTAAAATAAAATGACATATCAAAACAAATTATATCATAATATCATTAAATAAATCGCTGTCCTGCAGCTATATTCTGTAACTCGCTAAAGCTAAATCTCCATCGCTAAAAATGTCTAAAATCGTTTTAGAGAATTTTAGCTACATATTGAATTCTGTAATTCGTATTGCTAAATTAGGCAATGTCATAAAAATTAAATTCCGCGCAATTTTGGCGTTTGCTCTCATCGCTAAAATGTTATACATTTGTATTCTCTAAGCACATATAAGCAACTTTTCTAGCTAGAAACGCTAAAATTTAAGCAACGATATTTTTAAGGCGCTAAAAAGTAATTTAAGCAAAATATTTTTTATATCATTGTTGTTTAGCCTTTTTTTAGAAAAATAATGTAGGAAACTACAAAAAGGATAAAACAGGGCAAAAATACATGCTCATGTAGTATTTGGAATAGCATAAAGAGTTTGCACATGACAGGTTGGCGTGTTTTAGCTGTTATGAGTGGTTTAATTTAAATAAAACTCAAATACTAAATTTTATATAAAAAATTTATTTAATAAAAAAAAAAGATTTTTAATATATTACAAAATTAATGAAAATTCTGTTCACAAATTTTAAATTTATTATGATCAAAAAGATTTTTGTACAAATAAATACTTTCAAATAACTACACCACAGTACCGCCAGCAACTAACACAGTTTGAAATTATTTATTATTTCTTATAAATGTTCCCATATCTTTCGGACGTAATGCTTTCTTGAGAAATTATGCGCTTTAAAATTTTCCAACTGCATGTGCTGCAAAAAAACAATAAGTTTGGACAGAACTTTGTGAAATAGCTTTAAAAAATTTAAAACGTCAATTCAACGTATTTCAAACATTTTTTCAACAAAAACACAATCATTGTTACGGAGTATAAATTATAATGTAAGGTATCACTAATAAAAAATGCCAAATATACACGCGTTTAGCGTTAATACGCATTTGCAACCTTACAGTATGGCATCGCTTTTCAACATCTCTGTTTCTTTCGTTAAGATGCACAGAGCTGCCATATCATGGCTTAAACGAACTCGGTAATTTTGTTCTAAAAGCTACATCTAATTACTGTACTAAAACCCAATAAAGAAAACTAACCAAAGGAGATAATAAAACCAGTTTTTCAGTAGATTTTCGTTTAGTGGGACGTGTTTTCGTATATGAACAGTGTTTTAAGATATCTTTAAGGTTTTTAAATTTGTTTTATGTATTTTAAATACAACCAGACAAAGTATGTACGCCTACGTGTATAACTGAATAATGTGTGTAAAAATATTATTGATGATACTACTTGAGGTATTAAATAAAAAGGGCACGCGCTAAAAATGCAAATGGTGATATTTAATGTGTACATGGTCCAATTAGACCATGATTGTGTCAAAGATAAGATTATAAATTATTAAAGTTGTAACACACAGCAATACCAAATACATAACCATTTCTTAATAATGAAATACATATATACTTAGAATTTTTACTTAAAAAAGGTGTTTTTACGTGACAATTAATAGGAATATTAGAATCAAAAGAAATTTGCTATGAAATTAAGTGAATAAAAAAATTGTAAAACATAAAAAACATACCAGACGAAATATGAACCGTCAATTAAAATCTAAAACGGTTCAAAAAGTAATTGAGAATGAAGAAAAACAGGCTTTTGCTGTTGTTTTAAATTGAATTTTTATGAGTCTTTTTCCTTTTTTGTTTTTATTCTTCTATTTCATTTTAATGCTTCTGTCACTCTTTGCGAGTGTGTTTGTTTGCATTAAATTAACTTGGTGTTTGTGTTGCATTCAGGAATGGAAATCTTAATACATTTGTACTGTAACGTTGCAATTCAAATACTCGTAGTTTAAATTAAAGCAGTTTTCTTTCGGATTTGCCGACTTTAGAATAGGCAATGATGAACAAAATCAAAATTAAATATTTATATTCTCGAATGAATTGCTAAATTAAAAAAATAAGGAGAAAATAAAGCAATGAAATTGCTATGAAACATTAACTTTTTATATACCTACATATGTACTTTCACCGAAAACATTAATATTTACCATCGACTCATCGTATGAAATTGATATATCGATATATTTTATTTGTTGCATCGAATGAACTGCTCATACATTTATATGCATGTAAAGTAGTCAACTGAAATTTGTAAGGTAGCTCTGACCTGTCATTAATACCAATAAGCATAAATTCGAAATTTTGTCTCTTATTTCCTCTGCTTTAAAATATACAATTCCAGAATTAAATCTTAATTTTCCATAAAGAATAATTTTGAATAACAATTACCCATACCTGATTTTAGTACACAACCCAACGCTCATTATTTATTCCTATCTTAAGCCTTTTTTCGTTAATACATCCATACATATTGCTTTAATTATTTGTAGTTTATTTAAACTTTATCTTTTTTTTCTATTAAATTTAATTAATATAATCTTGGTTTGAGTGTATGTCGCCGTAGGTGAAGTGTTTGTTGGACATTAGATGTTTTAATAATATGTAGATAACATAGTCTTGTATATTGTGCGTATCTTTTACTATTTTTTTTTATTGAAAAATATGATCTCTACTTTGTCAGTATTGCTCGCAGGCATCCCAGCCAGCATTTACATATAAAAATAAGCGTTTTGTAAGCGTTCAAATGTAAGCAAAACACTGATAAAACGCTGCTGTGACCTTTACAAAAGACATCAAAGCAAGGGATTTATAATCGAAAAGCACCCAACTTTATAAGCGTTAAAAAGACAATTGCAAAACATGTTTTTTAAGTAACGTAATTACAGGTTTTATAAATGCTTAAAAAACATGTATTTTTAATGAAATTAGTAAGCGTTTTAAACATATACTATGTTTTTTTATTGATACATTTAAAAAATAATTTTTAATATTAAATTTCGGTGCTGCTGCGCACAACACTTTTCTTCTTTTTTGCTGCAGACATTAAATAAGTAGATAATTACCTTTTTTTAATAGCAAATGATAATTAAAAGTATCAAAGGCACTTAATTTAACAACTTTAACAACAATTAAACACAATTTATTAACACAACTTATTAGCACAATTTTTAATGGCGAGAATGACATGTTTTGCTTAAATAACACTTGCATTTGCAAGCAAATTGTCAACGACGTTCGCAAAACTTTTATTTATGCAAGCTTGCTGCAATCTTAATTTACAAAACGCTTGCCAATATGTTGGTTGGGATGGAATAAATAAAGTCGTTGTCGTTATATACATACATACATATTTTAATAACTTAAAAAATGTTTTTGAGTTCCAGCTGCTTTGGTAATATTACTATAATGTTATTGTTCCAAGTATAGTCTAATAATTATTATAATAATATAAAATAACATGAAAATAGCTGATGTACATATGTACTTACATATGTATGTATATTACTTTGCAGTAAGGCATTTTGTTTTACTATTTCACAACTTTTTAGTGATACCTACTAACTAAAATATAAAAAATACATATTTACATATGTATGTACTTATCTACTGCTACATATATACATAAATGCAATTGATTTCTAATAAAAGATAAATAATAAAAATAAATAAAACACCAATAAAAAGCTTTGCAATTTTAACTGAATACAATTGACAGTGGCACAAGTTAAGGAAAATTACGCACATAATTTTAAACAGGTAAGTTGAACTAAAAATATTTTCAATTATATTTATAAATTTCAAATTTTTCTGCTTGCCAATGATAGGTATACATGATTTTAATTCATATCTACATACATATGTATGTATGTAAATACTTAGTACGTATTTCCTGCAATATAAAAATAAAATTTATAGATGAAACTTTTTCAAAGGAATTATGCGGAATTTAGCACCGGGGATCTAATTTACAAATGTGTTTCAAAAATTTTGTAAAATAATTCAGAAATAAAATTTAGAAATGCGACACAACAATGAGATACAATTTCCAATTGGTCCAACTGAGTGACATAGGAGGAAGCTCATAAATATGACCAAAATCGCTCAAAGAGTTTCAAAAATTTACTTAATTCTATAGGTACCTATAAAAAATATAAATTTTTTTTGGTTTAAAATATGTGTTTCCTTTTTTTTTGTCGCCAAAA
This sequence comes from Lypha dubia, assembly GCA_947311025.1. Taxonomy (NCBI): domain Eukaryota; kingdom Metazoa; phylum Arthropoda; class Insecta; order Diptera; family Tachinidae; genus Lypha; species Lypha dubia. The sequence goes on along the minus strand of OX371264.1, from coordinate 31,483,994 downwards.
CATATGTATGTATATGTACAATGTACATCGTACATACATAGATATATAATTAAAAGTTAAATATGCGTAAATTATATGTAAAATTTTATATATCTGAGGCACCCAGGTGGCATCACTTATATTCTCTTTATTATTTTGTTGTTGCTTTAACGACTGACATCCTGTTCCTGTAATTTAATGTTTATATTGTTGTTGTTGATACCACTACTACTACTACTCCTTTATGAGATATCATTCGTTTTTGGTTTATATATATGTAGGTAGATATGTATGTCGTTTTACCTCATCATTATCCACGATTTATCTGCAATTAATTCTGTTGCTACTAATAATGACTGTTTTTTTTTTTTGGAGTAAATAAGGTATGCATAAAATTAAAAAATATGGGAGAAAATCTGAAAATAAACATATTGATAAGACATAAGATGTTGAAGAAAACTTAATGTCCTTGTTATTATTTTTAACGTAAATTTTTATATTTTTTCTATCGGCTTTTGTTCTATAAATAAAGACCTTCTTTTCAACACGAGCCAGATAAAATTTCTTAGAATTTTAAAATAATTTCTAAAAATAGAAAGGAATAAATAAAGTAATAATGATTGCATACACTAGTTTTTAGAATTTACAATCATACGAGATACCTAAATTGCAAAAGAATTGTTAGATGACATGATGAATCACATAAAAAATATCTTTCAAAAAACTGCAAATTTAAAACTATATAACTTTTTATGATTGTTTAAAAAAAGTTTAGGCTTGTTTTTGATTATTTTCAGCTTTTATTTTTTCTGTTGAAATCTTGGATATTATACGGAGATTAAATACACACACACATATATATATAGAAATTTACTACGAGGTCGGTGCAAGAATTAACTACTTCACATGGGAAAGAAAAAGATATGACAGTCTTTCTAAAACGATCGCAATATGTTTATGGTTCAAAAATAATAATCAACAATAAATCAGTTGAAGAAATATATTTGCAAAAAAAAAAAAACAATTAAAGCCTGGACAAAGTTATCAATCATAATCGGAAATTTGATCAAATTCACCTAAACGTGTCTTTAATAGTTAAATATGCAGACATGTCAAGTAATATACTCCACTTTTTGGTCATTAAGTTCAATCTAAATAATACCTATTAATAATTTGTACAGCAGTTAGTGCATCAATTTGAGTACTTTTAGAATTGCTGTCGTACTTACATATATGCATCTAAATTGAAAACATATAGCTCATGCAGTTTATTACTTGCATATTGTATACATATATGCTTCGTTAGTTTTGTTTTTTATTTATTTTTTTTTTTTTTACATTGACACCCACATTTTCTGTTTTAATAGCGAGCGATAAGATACAAAAATGTAAGATACTTTGACTTTATGGTTTTTAATAGTCAAGTCACCTGCGGCCATAATCCACATTGTACGTGTACGAGTACAGTGTTCATTCATACTGCACGCTTAATTATCTCTATGAGTGAGTGCTTGCTCTTGTATGTTTTTCTTATAGGTATATTTCTTACAACCAAAGTAAATGCATGAACCAAATTTATATACATGTTTTTAACAAACGAACAAAAAAAAAAGAAATCCATAAAAATAAACACCAACACAATTTTTAATTTTTTGTTTAAATATTATGAGTGGAAAATATTGTTAAATGTATCCTTTTTTTAATGTTTTTGAAAACTGTAAAGTCTGCGTTGCATATAGTCGATTATAAAAGCGACTAATAGCCGTTAAGCATATAAAAATTAATTTATTAGAATATTAATCCAGCAAAATTATATAAACGGATATAAAGCGTACCGAACGAATCTCTTCGTACAAAACATCAACAGTTTCCGTAATGAAACAACGATGTGGCAACTCCGCAAAACATACGTACATGCCTTGAAAAATCTACAACCAGGTGCCGTTATTAAGCCATCTAGCTGGAAAGTTTCGATAAATAATTAGACAAAAAAGGAGAAGACAGAAAATACTTCTTAGTGTCTTATACTCGTACATGAACACTGTAAATAGAACTGAATTCGAAACTGATAAACTAGATTTAAACATCGGTTGTTAGACTCGAAGGAAGAAAGGTACACCATGTTATACATAGGGATCCATAATGGTCTTAGACGTCGCCATTTTTCGTTTGTAGTCTATAGAACATCTTATAGTGGAAATGTTGGCCAGGATTTTGGTTGGGCTTTTAGAAATAGATTTGGAAGTTCAATAGGATTTTAAGGTAGTTGAAATCGATTGATTTTATCTAATAGCTGCGTTTAGGATTTAAAAAAAGTCAGTCGAATACGCATAATTCAACCAACTGATTTGGAAGTCGATAGTACAGGTTACCTGTAAAACAAAAATGATAAACACAGCCCAATTGGCTCCCGTTCTATTCCGACGAAAACAAACGTTTTTATTCTTCTGATATTAAAGTCCGACCGATAATTATATATTAAATCTTGCAGCAGTGGCCAGCGTTACCGTTGTCCCCTAAAGGGGCACTTTGCCCCTTTTCTGACTGCAAAGCCCCTTTTTGGGCCCCTTTAATTTAAATCCCCTTTTGGATCAATATGATTTATTTTGTGCCCCTTTTTGAACAAAAAAGAATACATTTTAGAAACAAGCATAGAAAATATTGATTTTTTTAATGTTTTACACATTAAAGATACTTTTAATATATGTATGTATGTATATATATTGGCCATGAAGCCGAGCTAGAAATAAATACTAACGAGATCTCAAGGAGTGCTATTATGAATATTAAAAGCAAAATATTGGTTTTTTTACCAAAAATTGTGTAGGGAAATTTTATCAAGAATTAATATTAGCGATAAAAAATGTGTGTATTAAAGTATTTAGATCCAGTTTTTATCAAATCAGTTGAGGGCATTAACTACTTTGGAATTGTTTCTGGTTTTAGTGATATAATTAGTGAACGAGACGAATTGGTAACTGAGTTCAAGCCATTAGAAAGCAAAGCGAATGTCAAAAGCTATGAAGCATTTTCAAAAATATCTAAGCCTGAAACCTTTTGGCATGAAAAGGAAATTTAAAAAACTGTTATAGACTGAAAGTAGACACTTGTCAGTCCATGCTATCCGCCTTAAATTTGTTTCAAAGTGACTTGGAAGATTGAATTCCTAGTGATGAACTTATTCCAAAATACAGAATTGCAGTTCAAAAAAATAGGTATTGAGTTCAAAACTATATGACTATACATATATTTCTATTTGCTTATATCTTTTAATTTAATAATGGGATGTATAGAAAATTTACAAAATTGCATTTCTCTTGCAAATCGTATGTTTCATTTCCTATCAACACTAAATGCTTTTCTTCTAAGAGAATAAATTTAGGTATCTGTGTCTTATCCTTTAGAAAACTTAACTACGTTTATACATATTGTTACCATGAACTATATTTTATTTTTCGTAGCTATATTGTTTTTTTTTCATAAAATGAATACATATATTTTCGAATTTTATATTTATTTTTATTTTGAATATATGTTTATTTGTTTCTCTTGCTTGTTTTTCGTTATATGTACATACATATATGTATTTTATAAAAATACTTTTAATGAAAATGTTTTTTAACCTTTGTTTTTAGAAATGAAACGTATTTATTTGATTTATTTTTTCTTGTTTTTGAAGATGCCCCTTTTTTCATAGAAATCCCCTTTTTGTGACCCTTTTTTTGTAAAATCCCCTTTTTGTGACCCTTTTTGAAAATTGTCAACGGTAACGCTGCCAGTGGCCTGTTGATGAAAACCACTCTTTTCTCAGAGAGAGATAGCGAGGCAGAGAATTTTTTTGGTGTCGCCACAATCGATTTCGTACCGAATAGGGAACTTCTAATAAAAATACCTGCTTTGTAAAATTCTACCTTCAAAACCGCTCCTAATTTACTGCCTGGCCCACGATGTCGAACGAATTTTTCTTTCGTACAAATTACATTTGAAACAAAAACAAAAATTTTAAAATTGTTTTTGTTTTAAAAGTAATTTGTACGAAAGAAAAATTCGTTCGACATCGTGGGCCAGCAGCTAATTTATTTTTGTAATAAAAAATAGCTAATTTTTTTTTATAATTTTCAATGTTCTCACACAGATTTTCAAAAACTCTTTCATGTTGCACTTAAAATTGTTTGCTAAAAATTTCACTACTTCAGAAATAATAAATATTAATATAGACAACAACAATAAGGAGCGATGACAGCACCATTAACAACAGTAACAAAATAATAAGTTCAAATCTATTGTCATTCTGTGGCTTATTTACAATAATAAAAACACTTAAACATTTTACTCGTTGCTTTTTGTAGTCAATTCATTTGCTACTTTTGCTGCCTGCTTTCATCATTATTATTGTTGTTTTCCTGCTATTTTTTCTACCTTTTAAGAGGGCGGTTAAAAAATTATCTTAAGGGAAGTTAAAATCACGCTAATTATGAGTATTATTTTTCAAAGGTTATTAATAATCTCGACAATATTCTTATGAGAGCCATAAAATATATATACATATATAATATATTCTGGATCCTTATTATTATTAGTTTAGGCCATAGGCAGCGCGACCCAAGAATCACTGCATTAGCTTAAGACTACGGTTGAAGCCAGCCACCCTACTTGGTGAGAGATTGTAAATCTCTTTTGGAGACATTAGGATGCCTGCAAGAAATCTTGTTCTGCACTGCGTTACCGCCGGACAGTCATAGAGGATGTGTTCCGGCGTGTCTTTTTGCATCTCGCAGAATCAGCATAAATCGGTATCAGAGTTTCCAATAATGATTGGTGTTTCATAAAAACCACAGTATCCAATAAACCATCCCATCAGTCAGTAGTCTGAAGTAATTTTTGTACATTTGTAGTACCTTTTGGGATTTATTTTTGGCTAAATCGTTTTGCTTGTCTTAGGCCTTGCAGGGCTTCCCAGTGGCTAGCGAATTCCATACGAGAGCCCATGAACTGTTCCATTCTTTGACATATCCGAGTAAAAAGCCAAAGAAGGGTTCCGGCCCTATAAATTTACGTTGGGCTCCTGTGTTGGCTAGACAGTCAGCCCATTCGTTTCCTGCACGACCTTCGTGGCCAGGGACCCAGCATAATGTTCATTTATTTTTAGTTCCAAGTTCATTTAGAGATGTAACACAGTCCATGACAACATGCCGCCGACCTTATCTCATAAGAAATTATTAGCGCTGCCTGGCTATCTGAAGTCACATTTCCTTTCCCTTACATTTCCGTCGTAGACATTTTTTAGCAGTAATGAGAATGGCATAGACTTCGGTTAGTAAAATTGTAGGGCATTTACTCATGGGAATTGCTTTTTGGAAATTGGGTCCATATATTCCTGTCCCTGTATTTCTATTTTCCTGTTTGGAGCCGTCAGTGTACCATATCTGGTCGGCGTCTTCATGCCATGTAGTATGGTTCCGCCATCGGCTCCGTTTAGTAATCACAACGTCAAAGTTTTTGTTCAGAACTATCGGTTGTATTCGGTCACTTATCCTTAAGTATGGGTCGTTGGCAAATTGTCCTAATACTTTGGATCCTTATAGATGTTCGTCTGTCTATACGTGAAATTAGAAGTCATCAGAAGAGTTGGAGACTTACTTCTAAGACTGATGTGTATGGATTTGTTTTAGGGGGATTCGTATTGGAAATCACCAAAAATAAAATATCGATTGCATGTGTTGCAATGTGTTGTGTGTGTTTACTTAATAATAATATCTTCTTTTTTTCATTCAAAACCCCTGATTGCTCAGGAGTGGCAGTGGCCAGGAATGGAAAATGAAAAATTTTGATAGGAGTATGAAATGAAATGAACAAATGAAAGAGTCCACATAATATGCATTTATAAAACAAGTCATACGCATGTAGCTTGGTGAAGAGTATCTATATAAGATTAGGCAAGCATTTTTTTCGTAGAAATCGGCGGCCGATGATCTTACATTGTGGAACATTGACTCATAGTGTAAAATAAAACTGTCACCCTACAACCTATGACAATCTCCGAAATAACAGAGCAACGGATGTGAATATATTTTATATATAAAAAGAAAGTGGTTTATCCACATTAGTCTGTTAGAAGGTGAAAGGGCACCTAAGGTCTTCCCAAGACCGAAGTCAATAGAAAGTTAATCCTTCGGGTTTTTCTTTCGAGACTCTACCAATAACCTTAACTGGTGCCACGAGGACCGGTAAGCTCTCGTGGAAGATTGTCTACCGGGGGTAGCAAGTGTTGTCCTACATTGGACACACAATTGCGGTGTGTTATTGCGATATGCATATCTGTTCTCTTGGGGATGGGTATGTATTTGGCATATCGATTTCTTTGAGAATGGGTATGCTGGCATCATCGCAGTACCCTCGTTGGTGGTATGATTCCGTTGTCGGTTATTGGTGAGGTCTCCTTCGGGAGTACACGTGGTGGTTGTGGTTGCTACCAAAAGCTGGAAGTGGACTTCGGTCTACCAATATGAAGCCTCTATGTGCTGTTGCCAAACAACAGATAAAAGAGTTTAGATAGGTCGGTACACTTTAGCAAGGTGTTTAGGCATGGTGGGCTTTGGGCATGTCTGAGAAATTGCCGCTCGGGGGTGTTTGTGAACACTAATATTCACACGGTCTTAAGACTACCGTCGGATTGGGCCGCAAAGCTGGGGCCGACATTAATCTGTAACACATCTGTTCACACTGCCTTCGTACTAGAAAAATGATTTTCTATTTGCTGTTCAAAATGTTTTAGCCTTAGTTTCAGTATTTCAATTCAATTCAGTTCATTTTTTTGTTTTTTTTTTGTTTTATATTAAAGCTGCTTTTCATGTTTAGTTTCTTATTTTTTTTAGTGTTTTGTTGTTTTCATCAAGTTGCTGCTGCCTTTTATTTTCTTGTATGGAATAGTATTGGGATGTTGTTTTTGTTGTTTTATTATTGAGCAGGCAACATCAGCATATAAATCAATAAGAAGCACTGTTTATTCAGCGACCAAAAATGTGTGCTGTTGAGATTTTGTGTGGGAATTGTTGTGGTATATTCCCTCCTAATAATCCCCACCACCATCATCATCATCATCATCACCACCACCACGCAAAACAGTTACATACACACAAAGATGTATTGCTCAAACTAAGGCACACATTTTTCTAACTAAATATATACTCGTACATATACTTGTATACATTTTACTAGGATGGTTTCGTTTCTAAAGAGAAAAAATCACCACTCTGTTTTTTGTTTGTTTCCGCTTTTCAATGATTGGCTTCTTTTGTTTATTTATTTCTCTTAATGTATTTAAATTCACTTGAAATGGTTTGCCAATGCACTACATCCTTTTTCATGTATGTATATATGTATAGTATTAGTCAAATTGTTTGACACTAGATGTTGCTGTTTTTGTGTAAACCAAAAAGTGTTTAGGACCTTCAAAAGGGAAAAGACACTATCTTCACTTTACCCACTTTTATTAAAGGCAACTTTCAAACCCATTGGGAAGACCCGACCCGAGTTTACTGAGGTCAACGTTGGTGATGCCAGACTGAGATTCAGGCCGTAATAAGAACCGGCGTAGGGATATGAAGACTTAATGATTTGATCGGAATGCAATCTACTTCACAAATGCAAGAATACCCAATCAAACTGAAAAATAATTTTGTAAATCCGCAACATTTTAAGGATGATGGGACCAAACTCTAAGAAAACGCGAAAATTGGTCAATAAATTAAGAACTTATGGGATAATGACAACTAAAAACTTTATAAATTCATAATTTGGCAGTTTGCCTAACAAATCCGGTACATCTTGCTATTTTTCTAAAGCAATGGAATGATCAAAACATAATTAAATTTAAAATTTGTAATGTTTTGTTCGTCGGGATCTCAGGCTCCTTCTTCAATTCATCACTCGTTAATAATTTCTGTTTGTAACTGCCATATTATCATTTAAAACATTGACAGCTCTTTCTTTCGTACATTTAAAACAATAATAAATTCTGAAATTTCGTGCAACAGGACTAATCCCAGAGAAAAAACTAATCCGTATTGAACTTCTATGTACATATACATCTGGAGTCTGAAGGTCATCTTATTTAATCGCCACCATTCTGTTTCCCAGGTTCTGAAATGATAAATTTTATTTTTCTTCACTTATTGGACATTTATTTTATACTCTGCTGAAGGAGGACCTTACTAATGTTTACATTAAACTAAGTGTATCTGTTCAGTGCACATTTATATAGATAACTTCACTAAACCATGTACATACATTGTCGACTTGGCCGACATCATCGGAGCCCAATTCAAAGTAGCACCATATGATGCTTTATAACTATACTCTTGTATTATTACAATTTATTCATATTAAACTGTTTTTGTGTCGAAAAGTTTTTATTATTAACGCAACTACAAGTACTTAGAAATAAAATGAGTAATATGTATTTAAGAATTTAAGAGCGAGCTGACAACATTGTGTAAGAGATTTTTTTAAACACATAGAAATTTTATGCTTTTAAGAGTTGGCATATTTTGCACTCTTTTTGGTTATATTTTTTTTATTTTCCTTTCTATACTACAAAATTTGAGATTTATTGAACGTTTTCGTACGCAATCTACATACATACATACATATTAGGTTAATTATATTTTTTAATTGAAAAGAACATAAAAATAATATTAAATAGAATTATTTTCTCAGTTTAATTAAAATTACAACAATAATGTAATTTTCTATTATTAAAAAAAGATTTTTGTTTTTTTTTTTTCACTTGATCCTTCCATTATTGCTATTTGTGTGCGAGTTTGTGTGTGAATGGGTTAGATGGTAGTATGTATGAAAAAATATTTAAAATAAGTATGTACTGATATAATGTATTTTTTGAAACTGTTAAAGTATTACTTTAATAAATAATCCTAATGGATAGTGGATCCTTACAAGTAGAAGAGTAAATTTAATTTTGTTAACTTGGCCTAATGACGGATAAACACCAAAAAATTTTCTATGGGACAAGTCATACATTCTGTTCGGAATGGTTTCAATTCCGAAATTTGTATTCCGATCGTTATCTATTTACAATATTAAGATTCCTTTTACTTTGTTTTTGGGTTGTACACTGATAAAGTGTTTTATACCCCAAAGTGTTAAAATTGTTTTTACTGGCAAATTTCACATTAAGCTTAAAGTAAGCTTAAGTAGAGAAATATATTGTCCATTCCATTTCCATGATCACAAACAAAATTTTCGTTTTGTAAAGACTCAACGGAACTGAAACCACTTTCGATTAAAATTGAGTTCTGTAACAAGGTTGTATAATGGAAAAATTTCTTTCTTTTTCCATTAAAAATCTATGAAAGAAATATGGGATACGGCTGACCTTGTGGATCATCCCTGGAATTTCCCGCCAATCGCAATCCTTATGTAAACTTTCCGGGATCTGCCGCTGTGTTTTTGAAAATAGATTTCATCGGAAGTTCACTTTTAATGACCTGCAAAATTTTTCAATTCAGGTATCTGATACGAGTATGTTTTGTGTACTTAAGAATACTCTGCCAACCCTTCATTTGGTGACATTGGCCAAAGTCCTTAACGTCATAACATATTTAATTTTACACCTAAATTAGCTGAAGCGTAACTCTTTACGTCGGCATACTTATCTTCACAAACATGATGTTACTTTACCAATATTGTCTGAAAAGTTGTACTAAAGAGTTATCCGAAAAAAGCTCAAAGTCCTGTGGAAATATCACCTGGATCCTAAAAATAGTTGCTAATACCCACAAATAGTAAGTATTCGTATTATCTAAGTTTAAACTTATATTACTTATCCTTATTGCGTCCATAAAAAGCCGGTTATCTGAAAACTTAAAAAGCTTTAAAAGCCGGTTTAAGTACGCATACTTATGTACTTACACACATGCACGAGTTCTTACAAAAAAATCTATACGAGTAGTATTGGAGTAGTTTTACTATTTAAAATATATATAGTTTTATGCGTATGAACATGTACACATAGCTGCCAGATTTGACGATTTATCGTCATTTTGACGATTTTGGGTCCTAAAAATGACATAGTGACGATGGGACGATTTATACCCTAATTTTGACGATTTTAAATAATTCAAGTTTGCAACATTTATATGTACTAGTAAAGCAACCTCGAACTGCTGAAAATTGTTATGAGCAACTTTTTAAAAACTAGTTTGCTTAATACTGAAAACTTTTATTTAACTGATTACAAAAAAACAATTTTTTAAATTTTCAAGACATTTATTTAGGAATATTTGCGTATTGGAAGAATCACAAATAAATGCAAAAGAAAAATATGATATTAGTAATAATTGTGTTAATTTTTATATAGAGCTTTGTTATCAGATATTATCAAGATTTGATTTTGAAAATATGTCTAAAGCTCTTGGCCAAATTAATGAAGAAAAAAAAGTTGGTTTTCTGAAATTATAAAATAATTTTTCTATTTTGTTGAAGAAAGTAAAAACCAAAACCTAGAAACAGAGTTCAGACAATTGAAATTATTGTCGTGATAAAAACATAAAACTATTGGATTTTTTTAAAAAACTATCAGAGATGCAAACGAGGGATTCTAGTCTTTTGTTTCCGATTTTGACTAAATTTATTACAAAAATTCTAGTTTTACCACATTATTCAGCAAATATGTAAAGAATATTTAGTCAGGTAAACGTAAATAAGACTAAAATATGAAATTTAAAAAGTCGTCTTTGGAGGCAATATTATATTCAAAAGATTATTTAAAGCTAAACAAATGTACCTGCTAGGATCTGACAGTTGTACCTGAATTAATCAATATGGTTAATTGCAATATATGTATATTTGTAAAAAATTATATTTTTATTGTATAAATTTTATTGTAGCTTTTATACATTTTTAGAAAAAGTGTTTCCAAAAATGAAATTTAAAATGCATATTTAACTAAATTGAAAAAAATAACTAAAGGATTTGAATTTTTTTATATTTTTCCATACAATGTATAAATATGTATATTTCAAAGTATTGGAAAACATGCAATCTATTTACATGTGATTTTATTGTGAATGCTAAGTGAAGTATTTTCACTTTTTTGATCTCTGTATTTTAAATACTGCTGTTTTTAATAAGATTTGTTGATTTAAGAGTTTTGTTATGTTTTGCCTCTAACAAAAATATGTTTTGTTAGTAAAAAAAACTGTTTTTTCATTTGACGTTTTTATGACGATTTCAATAAGCTATATTGACGATAATGACGATTTTTGCCCAAAAATATGACGATATTACCTAAAAAAATCTGGCAGCTATGCATGTACACCAAATCATGTTCTTTAAAACAAGCTCTAGTACAACAAAAATTCTCTTTAGAAAACTCTCTGCTGTATAAGAACAAAATACTTCCTTGTTTTAAATGTCCTTATATATTTTAGAAGCACAAAAAACAACAAAAAAGAAACTAATTTGTTGGAAAGAGGAGTGGGGTATTTATTTTTTTTGTTTTGTACACAACTCTCTTAACATAAATGTATTTATACTCTTAATTCAAGTGCCCACCTATACTCGGCTATTTTAGGTTTTTGCTTGTTTCGTTCGCAATCTGTGTTGCCATTTTTTTGGGAGATTTGTTTGGGCGAAACTAATTTGATGGCTAAGTTGATCGTCAGTTGAATGATAATTAAGTATTTTTGATTTTTTATTCAACCGATGATCAGCCGTTGGCCAACCAAACCTCTAACGTAACAATTGGTTGTACAACTTGATCAAATTGTACAACAAGTCGTAACGTGCAGGGGCCGCATAATAAAACACCCTATATATAATGATTATATTTAGCAATGGAGTTAAATTGATGTCTGGACTGTCTTTCAACACAACATTAAACAATTAAACATTCCTTTTCAGCTAAAGGTTTCTCTTTCTCCCCCGATTCTTTCGTCACAGAACAGACATAGAAGACTTATTATCATTCAAAGGTTGCGTTAAGGTTTGGTGGTGTATTTTTACCTCGATGTTATAGGGATGGACTAATCGCCTGATATGTAACTAGTATTACCTTCTTTTTATGTCCGTGGATGGGCAAGAGAGGGAAAGGGATCTTCGTATTTTAGATTTTGAGGTTCTAAAGCTTACAGTACACGGCATGCCACATTCGCATATGGCTCTGACGTCACGAGAATTTGCAGTATTTTGTTTACATTTACTAAACATGTAGAAGTGGCCACATGCTTCAAAATTTTGGTAGTACATGAAATGTTGTTTTGTCCCAAAATTTATATGTGACAAATGTAGCCGAAGCGTACACATTTGCAATGGCAGCATATGTGTGAACTTTTGATTGGCTACATATGTATTGTCAGTACACCGCATGTAACATATGTACACATTTTTCATATTAACATGTACAACAGTCATATGTTTATGCCGCTTGTTTAATTTTTAAAATTTTGTGTGAAGTCAAATTTATAAAATGTCGAAGAGAAAGAAGAAATAAAACAACATCTGATAAAAAGTAAAATAAATAAAATAAATAATTGGCGATCACAATTTTGGGGAATGGGAACACATTTCACGTAAACTTTTATTCCCGATAAGGGTGATTGTTTTTCTACATTCAGGGAAAGTCTTATTTAAAAAATATTTTCTACATACATATACATATATTGTTCTTATTTTATTGGCATCATTTTTTATTCTATCAGCTTCTTCGGTGTCAATACATAGTTTATATAACAACAGTTGTTTATTAATCATTGATTAAATTTACTATTTATACATCAATTTTTTCATCTTAGCTTTGAAAGTATCTTTCACAAGGTTTAGAACAAGAACGATAAATAATAACAAAAACCCAAACTAATTAAGCTGTTAATTAAGATATTAATTAATAATAACAAAAACCCCAAAGCAAAGAGAAACACAAAAAATGCATGGAAAAGAGAAAATATGATTATTTTTCTACCCTTCTTTTATCTCTACCCCGCTCGTCAACCAAAAAAATTATCGAGAATTTTAGTCACCGTCTGATTAATAATAATAAAAATTTTTTCGTCATTAAATTCCTACCACATTTTGTTGGAGAAACTCGACATTGGCAACAGTGCCATTGGCTACATACTATTGAAAAATGTTGTGTCACAAATGTTTGCTGCCACATGTTTGGGACTGCTACATGCGCATGTAAAAATATTAGAAATGTCAAAGTTCAAATGTACCAATCTAGTACACGACATGCCTAAAATGCGCATGTTTGCATGTCTCTACAAAGGCACACATATGAATGTGTGCTGCATGTGAGTGTCACAAAAAGTGGAAGTACACGACATGTTGCCAATTTAGCTTCATGGTGACGTCAAAATTACGTCAGAGCCACATGCGAATGTGGCTTTTGACATGCCGTGTACTGTAAGCTTTAGCTTAGTTATATGCAGCAGATAAATGAAAAGCGATACTGAAGTTTTTCCTTCTGAAAGTTTGTAATGGTAGGACATATTTCGGTGATGCCTACTCCCATTATGATGATAGTATACTTATCAGAATTTTTCGGGGTGTTCCTGAAACTTTGGCAAAATAAATATTGAATGGTATAACTGACAGTGCTCATTGTGGTACATCCGGAACAGGGAAATTGTAGGAAGCTACATATAATAATTATATGCATGTTTCGTGCCGTTACATTCGCCATTGCTATGTAATTTTAAAAGCCCTGGAATCGGAAAAGCTGTTATAGTGAAAGTAAATGACATGCAGAAACTAAATCCTGTCCTGGCGCATATCCGCTATTCAGGAGCTGGCAACACTATTCGCAATATGAAACTCTTTACATAAATTTATTGCTGTGGTTGTGAGTTTTTTTTTTTTTTTTTTGTGTTGAAGTGAGTAAATGAGTGAGTGTTAGAGAGTATCTGTGTGTTTGTACGTTATATTTTCATGTGGAGTTTGTGCGCTGCAATTCACAAGTTTGTGAACTTTTCGTTGGAAATTAAATCCAACAAGAAAAAACGGTTTTTCAATAATCGTAGCTCCTTTGTCGTCAGTCGTCGTTGTCGGTTGTCGGTCGGGAGTTGTTATTATACATAAAACATATTTAATATATTTTTTAAATATAAATTCAAGATATTTTTCTCCTGCGCTAGTATTAGTTGCTGTTGTTGTTGTTTTTGGTTGTATTGTGCGCTAGTATGTGTTATGTTTGTGAAACTCTGTGAATTGAAAGCACTCGCACAGTTTTTCCTTTTTACAGTTTTTCTTTAAATATTTACACAGTTTGTGTATGTGATTGCGTGATAGTGTATGTTACCAAGAAAATAGTATATAATTTTATATCATTTAAAGAAAAGCCATTCAATTAAATTAAATAAATAATAATTATAAATGGTAATAAATTTAAATAATAAATTAATAACATAAATATTAAAAAAAAGGAAAAAAATTCAGACTGTATAATAAATGAATGAATTTTAACTAAGTACCTACTAAATAGAGAGTTAAATGAAAATAAAATTGAAAATAAAACTGAATTCTTTAAATAAGCGCCGTGCCGTGCCGTGTATAAATATTCTTTCTTACATTTCATTTTTAATCAGTAAAAATCTTCAATGATGTGTGTATACGAAAAAATGGTAATTTTTTCAATGGTATTTTTATAAATGTAAAAAAATCTTGTCAACAAATTGAACATTTGTTTTTTGATTTGCGAAAATTTTCTTTAATTTTTATAAAATTGTCGAATATTCCTTAAAAATTATTGTAAACTTTGGGGAAATTTTCGAAATGCTTAAAGAACTTAATAGAAAATCTGAAATTAAATGATGTATAGCAATTTCATTTATATGTATACATACATACATATATATTTTGTTCTTCTTTCACTTTATTAGGTTTAGAATGGATCCTTAAGAGAGGGAGGGATGGAGAAGTGGTGCAGCAATAGTATAAAGTAGTAAATTTTTTTTTCTAGCAAGAGTAATAACTTGTATGTGCGTGCGTGTATATAAAGAGAGCTAGATTTTGTAGTAGGGTTGTATTATTATTTTT
This sequence comes from Lypha dubia, assembly GCA_947311025.1. NCBI lineage: Eukaryota > Metazoa > Arthropoda > Insecta > Diptera > Tachinidae > Lypha > Lypha dubia. The sequence continues at coordinate 31,468,961 of OX371264.1, read as the reverse complement.
TTTTGTTAAATTTTATTTTTGAATATTGGTGGACTATTTGCTCGTATTCCTGATGTTTTCGGTTGTTTTGCTGTATTATGTTATTTGTTGTGTTAGGCCCATTTATATATTATATTCACTTATTATATTATACTAGCTGAACCCGGTGTGCTTCGCTACCCCCTCGTTATAAAATAAAATTAAAAGAATTTATATATCCTATTGTGAAAATTTAATGACGATCGGTCCAGTAGTTAAGACTATATTACGATTTTTAATTTTCCTAAATAGGGGCGTGGTCCCATCCACTTTTCTCCTGGTACGTATTCCAAATTATGCCAATACCATATGTACCAAATATCATCGACGTAGGTCAAAAAATGCCCAAAATATGGCGATTTAAATTTTTGGGTAATAGGACGGTGCCACGCCTCTTTGTCCAATCAAAACTTCATACAGCCTATTATTCCTTCCAGAGTCACAGTAAAATGCTGTGAAAATTTCAGGAAGATCGGTCCAAGGGTTTGGCCTCCTATAAAGCACAAACAAACAGACAGACAGACATTAATTTTTATATATATAGATGTTACTAAAAAGTAATTTTTTTTATGATAATAGGATATATTTTATTTATTATTGGCTCTTGTAGATGGCGCTACCACGCCTACAAATGGCAATAATTTTTTTGCCACATTGACTTCTTAATTTATATTAATGGAAATTTGGTAGTTGTCAGACGGTTAAAAAAGGCTTTAAATTATAACAGCACCTACTAACGATCTATCAACAATCAGAAAAATTTTAATTATATATTTTTTTGAAAATTGTTGGAGAAGAGCGACTTTAAAACTAATTTATCGGCTTGTCTCTGTATAACAAACAAAAACTTAAGCGCATGATAATCAGTTCATTGCATTCGAAATCATCGGTAGTTTAACTTCATGTTATTAATTAGGATATTTATTTTACGTCACATTAATCGTTTTTCGAAAATAAGTAAAATTAAGTTTTCTAATAGAAATTTTTAAATGAGAGCAAAGTGATCAATTCGAATTAATATTTTTAATAATATGGCATTCGAAAAAACAATATTTTCGTTGAAAACACACGTGACATTTGCTTTAGAGTTAGATAGTTGCTTTGCGAAAAATCGTTCTACTACATAATCCCATTTTTACGAATACATAATAAAAATCCCCAATGTTTTACCTAAAGAGAAGATGTATAGAAAGACAGGATCACTTCTACGTTTTGCCGTTCGGTTCCGTGCTAAACCATCTCGACTTCCGGTAAAATCATGCAGCAACGGACTGTACGGTAATCACATTTTTCTCAGGGAGAGCGAGAAAATGAGGTACTGACTTCCACCAAAGTCATGTTTAATGGTGAAGACACAGCACTGGTCGGTAATTAGCTACGCCAATGATTAATACTCACATATGCTTATGTACATCATACCTGCCTCGTTGGTCGGTATACAATACCAAAAGCGTCGGCTAAGTAAGAATTTTAATGCGCCTACTTAACACCAAAGGCGGAATATACATATCTGCGGCTCAAAAAAAAATTATTTATTTGCATTTTGTGGCTGGATTAGATCTTAGTCTTGCCTGAAGTGGTTGGCGCGTTGTCTACAAAGCAAACTGTAGCTAATGAGCGGTTTTCGATCCCTGGTCAAGGCAATTCATCAACATCATGGAATCCCCGATATGTTGGTACACTCCCAAATCCCTTGCATTGATAACTAAAAGTATAGAGACTCGCACCCAATAGCACATTCTAATACTTCTAAGTAAAGTCGCTAATAAAGACATGCTTTGAATTTTTATTTTCATAATTAAAATGAGATGTTTTTAAACAAACGCAAACTTTTTCGTCAGCCTTCTGTTTTCATTTCAAACAATTTCCACACAATCTTTAACTAAATTCTTATGTTTTAAATTAATTACATCGCCTCTAACCAATATTAGGGCGGTACTTACACGTTCGTTCGTTCCATTGTCAACAGAACACAACCTGACATGTCCGTGTCATCATTAACGTCATTGCCCCATTATTTCATAATTCTATATATGTAAGTTTGTTGTTGTACATAATTTAATGTAGTTTATTTTTGTCTATTTATTTAAAAATAAAATATGTACATTGAACTAAAGTTCAATGTAGCTGTAAAAAAGTGACAAAATGTTGTTGTTGTTTGTTTTTAAGCCAGGGTGGGTGGTGAGTGCAATGATCTTTCAAAGCATACAATAAGTATGACATACTTACACTAAATGTAGCTACATATGTATGTATGTGTTGTTATAGTTGCTTTTGCCATAAAAGAACTAAAGCAACAATGTTAACAGATAGATAGCACTCGTAGATATTGTGCGCTTTTGCAATTCTGTTTTATTTGATTGTACAATTGCATCTGGAATTGGTAATGTGTCTTTAAATATTCTTTATCGGGATTGTTCATTATTATTTTTCTATCTAATTGAAAGCTACTACTTTGTTTACTTGCTTAATAGACCAAAAAAAAAAGACGACCAGGTCCACCTTACCAAAAACCATATATAGATTTTTGAAATTATATTCAACATGAATAAGATATCGAGTTTCTATGAGTTTATTTTTTTTTTTATTTGTTTATTGTGAATGTATTGAATTGAAAATGTTTGATGATTATTTTCCTTTCTTGGAGTTTCAATTTTATGACATCTTTTTAAGTTTGGTTTGTTTATTCTGGTTGGTTGGTTGGTTGTTTGATTTTTCTGTTCATACTCCTACGGCCATTTTTGGATACAACCAACTGTCTACAGCTTGTCCCCGTGACAGGCACAATATACTTATAACATATAAATATATATATATATTCATACATATACATATATGTATGTACATACTTATACACACACTACAATAAAAACAGCAAGTCTGTTTTTAATGTAGAAGCACAAAAAATCTAACTGTGTCTTAAAGGCAACAATGCCTTTTTTATTATTTGTTGCCGTAGTTTTTTTTAAACCTTATCCAACTACCTACCTGCTAAGCTTTTATTCAAATACAGGGTACTTTGACAGGAGATCCTTAATTTCGTTGATTATTTATTTCAAAGAATTTTAACATAAAATGTATGTATGTATTAGTGATGTTACGAATACTCGTATTCGTATTCGACTATTCGCCTGTTTTAAGATATTCGTATTCGTATTCGCCAAATTCAAGCGAATATTTTTCGAATAATTTTCCCATACATTTTCCAAAAAAAAAAATCATAAAAAAAGTTTAAAAAAAGTACATAAAATGTAAAAAAATATATTAATTTTTATTAAAAAAACCCATTGTATTTCACGCAAAGTAATAACCTTCTTAAAAAACAAACAAATATATATATGTATTTTGCAACTAGTATTCAAAAATTAAAGTTTTATATCATGTTAAATTAGTAATCAAACCTCAGTAGAGGAATGTGGAATTTCAAAAATAGAAGTTTTGAAGCCTTTTCTCCATCAAGCCTGTTACGATGCGGTGTATAAATAAGCCACGCACCACTAAACATTCGCTCGCTTGGAACACTCGTTGGTGGTGTCACTAAATATTGCCTGACTGTATGAATTATTAATTAAAAACCCAAACAGAGTAAGAAAAACGAAATCTGAAAGTATGTATGTAAGTAAAATAATTAAAAAATGTTCTGTAGAGGTTTTCAAATTCGGCATCTTAATGCAATAATAATGTTAAATCACTAATTTTTTTTTTTTCATTTATAGTTACTAACGCAAAGGCAGGGATTTTTTCCAATTAAATTTGATATATAAACCTCAAAAGAAATATTCGTATTCGTATTCGTATTCGGCGAATACTGTTTTAAATATTCGTATTCGTATTCGCGAATACTAAAAATTGATATTCGTAACATCACTAGTATGTATGTACTCGTATATGACTTAATGCTGCATTTATTACACTATTTTAACTCAGAATTAGTCTGGACCTAGAAAGCGTCATAAAGCTGATGTAGTTTCTCTTCGTTTTAGATTCCATGACGTTTTGAATCATTGTGATCTCAACAATGATGGCATTTCAATACCTGATAGGTGAAAAGAAATAGAAGAATATACCTGGGAGTAGAAAAAAAGGAGTAAGGGCGATAATAAGGTATGAACGAAGTTGTTGCTGTTTGACTCCTAAAGTGAGGTACTCTCTCTCGTCCAACAAGCCAGCGATATTATTACCTACATATGCTGGTCCCACCCATTTAGGGATGACCGGCATTCATGAACTAGGTTGGCTGTTGAATAAATACCTGATTGGGGCTTTACTGATACTCCTGTCGAATATACCGTGATGCCGAAGCCAGTTTGCGTCTAATATTTAAACCCAAATAAAACTGCAATTGTCTGTCCAGACTCTCGATAAAAATACCCCAGTCTACCTTGTTCCCCTTACTTCGAAGAGCTGCATGGGATGATGTAAATTCCTCCTGGCGAATTCTGATCTTCCGTTATGGAGAATCCGCTGTCACTAGAGATTCCTCTCTAGTTAAGAAGTGGAGTAGTCATTGACGTTGAGCATTTTGACCTAAAATTCAAAAATATCGTAGCATAGATGAAATTTACAAAAATTACAAAATTCTATGATGACGTTTGTCATTATAGATTATCATGATGACAATTTTTGCTTCATTAGTAATTTTGATGAGAGGACAGTTGAATATTTCTTTAAGTGTACCATGCTGCCAATATTAGTTTAACTTCATGAGGCAACCAATAATATTCATTTAGGTAAAATATAATTAACTTTTGTCTAAATTAACACCCTGTAAATTACACATTTTAGATGTAGGTTCTTGTTGTATATCTTTGCCATTCAGCCGTTTCAGCCAGTCTAAATTGTACGTCTGTCTAACTACTCTCTTACTTACTTGATGTTGATTATTGTTGTTGTTGTTATTGCCATTCTTTGAGTATTCTTGTGTTACCATAATTTGAAACAATGCCTCATATTCCAAGCTGCGTTTTGCTTTTCTTGTTTTTATTTCAATCTTTGTATTCAAGAAATGGAATCTGATTCTGTTACTGTTCAAAACATCTTTTTCTTTATTTTCTTCGAAACAAAGATGATGAAGAAATATGTGGCAAAAGAACTCACACTTATTCATACTAACGCACACTTGCACAATTACAACCAACACATTCGTGAAACAAGTTTTGCATCTTTTCTCTTCTGTAGCTTTTTTTCTTATGTTAAGCTTTCTTAACATGGCTTTTTGTTGCATTATAAATATTTGTTGTTATTATTAATATTACTGTTGCCAGTAAAAATGATTTTATTGTTGTATGGAGGTAAAAGAAATGCAAGAAAGAGAATATTATGTATTCCTTTTAACAGTAGACAAACAAAAAGTAGAAAATCTTCTGATTCTTTACAAAATAACACCAAGCAACCCAACTATTTTCATTATTATTATTACAATCATGTTATAGTCACATTTTTGTTATGTACCTATTTTATTTACATAAATTGCACTGAAAGAATTTTAGGTGTGTGTGTGTATTTTAACAATGAAGCATAAAAGAATATGGACTAGAAACTTATTATTTATAGAGAAAAAAATTTTATTACGAATTACATAAAATAAAATTTTACGTGTTTTTTTTTGTAATCTGAAAAAAATAATTTGGGTTGACCTGGTAGTCTAGTTTATACTTTACATGATAGCCTGGTGATTTCCGGTGCGATTCCCATTAACGAGTGCCAAAACATTGTTACTATCTGGAATCTAGGTAATCCTGACGTGATACCAGAAAAATATAGTTTTCGGGTTGATGACACCTTGTCATCGGAATTGTGACATAATTGTTATAGCAAATATCCGTATGTAAAGCAAAAAACTGTTATCAGAGAATTGTCATCTATGCTGTCGACAACAGCGACATCAATATTGATTCTACAGTTCTTTTTAATTTCATAACAGGCAAAGTATCTATAAATATCAGTTTACGAACTCTGTGCAGTGTAAATATTTTTTGGAACTTAATTAATCAAAGGGCTTTAAATGAAAATTTAAATCTCTTAAAATTCTTTGCTGTGGTAAATAAAATACGGAGTAGAAAAATGGTTACTCCTGTAAAAGATCATCAACCAACTTTCATTGGCAGTCTGAAATAATTTTGCTCATATGATGCATTGCAGTGATTATTTTGCTCAAGTGTTTGATTTTCATGCCGAAATTTTAGTAGAAAAAATTTTTTATTTTGTCAAGCAGTTTTTTATTTGCAACAAATATCTCTTGCAAGTTTAACCAATCAAAAATGCACAAGATTTATTTTTTTTTCACCTTATTTATTTGCAATACATATTTCAATTTTGTTAAATTTTTAATAACTTATTTGCTTTACATGTTTTGTTAAAAGTTTTGTAATTATATTGCATATCGTCGTGTAAAATCCAGTAGGCCGTAACTGAGCTTTGTATTATTTTACACGGGAAGCCAAATGCTTTATTAATTTATTATTATTTACATCTAATTACACATATAAATACTGTTAATAAAATCTTTATTTCTAAAAATATATGAGTAAAAATGTAAGGAAAGATGTGTTCTAGTTACGACCTTTTAAATTTTATTTGGCGATATGTGTGTATGTACATACTTAAATATGTATGTAGATGTGTACACTTAAATAATCATAATTTATTTATTTTTTTTTTGTTTTTTCTATTTATTTAAAATTTTTACTCCTTCTTGAGTTGTAAAAATGGCTCCAGTGACTTGTGATTCTTAGGCTATATTTTTTTATATAAAATCTGTCTAGAGCTCTGAGGATCATGTGGGCATTATGGAATTTCTTTAATTTGTTGCTAGAAAACAAAAATTATTGGCCAGAAGCTGAAACCAACTGTTCCAAGCATAAACACAAGGTGTTTATTTTTAATTTTTTTTTTGCTCATTTTGCGAATTAGACCAGTTTGGCTGTGGTTGTTTAAAGCAACAATTATATGAGTTTGTTGTATGTATGAGAACCGCAATTAAGAGGCATTATTTATGGTCTCAATGAACTGTAACATTCGCTGGTACATGCTTAAGCCAAAAAAGATTTTGGAAATGATTGATTTTAGCATTAAACATTTAAATATTGGCAGATTTAATTGTATCCATTTGCAGTTAAAAGAGTTATATGGTAATTTATTTAATGGCTTGCATGGGAAAATATGTTGGAAATAATGAAAAGAAAAATAAATTTAATCTTTAAAGCTGCACACGAAAAACAATAAAAAATAATTTTATTAATCTTTAAAAGTTCCACAATTTTCAAACCAAAAGCCATTAAGTAAAATCATAAGTTCAATTAATTACTTAAAATTATTTCAGATTTTTACAGCGCAAAGAGATTGTGTGAATGTTTTCTAAATTTCTCACAATAAGTGAAAGTATTTAAATTTCTGAATAACTGCTACATAACCTTTAACTTTCAACAATCCTCTAATACAGCTTGAAGCTTCTCATATTCAAACGACATCTATATTCAGTATAATATATTAAAAATGTCGTAAACTATGTTAGGATCGGCGCAGCTCTAAAATATTATAATTATATCATAAATGGATTTTCAATCTGTAAATCAGTTGGTTTACTTGTCATCAATGACAGTGAAGACAGCTCTGCCTGCTATCAATGAAACACGTTATCCGTCAACAAAATTATATAAACTTTCTTACTTTTATTCGTATCTACGAGTAAGTATATTAATTTTAGTTTTTATTATAATCACTTTTTTCGAAAGATGGCCTTGATTTCTGGCTCCTCAAGTTATGATTATCATGAACACGAAAATGCATCTTCCTATGATTTTATGTATTTGGTCTAACTTCGAAATCATTAGGCAAAAATTATTTTGAAAGTCATTCCAATTATGAGGAAGTTACGCGATGATCAATAGTTTCTTGGATGTGAATACTTTTTACTCCTTGTATCGCTTCAAGATTTCCCTGGAAAAACAATTTTATTCCATGAGTAACCCATAAATTTTCAAGATATTCATTGTTAAGTTGTATTTTGTGGTAGTGGTAACCCACAGTGAATTTTAAAACATTCCTTACTTTAGTTGCGCAGAAATGTGAACATTTATTGCAATGACGTTTTTGCCAAAAAAAAATATTCAATTTCTTAACCGTGATTATATAAACCACCTTGAAAAAAGAAGCAATATATTTAAAGTGTTTGTATCGGTAGAAATTAATTATTAAAATTTAATGAAATAATTTAAATTTTTAAATTAAATAAAATTATATGTTGTTTCTAATTGTTCCGTGTAAATTAAACACACACATGTATATTTTTGTACAACAAAGCTAATAACATTTAACAGTCAAATGCCGAAAACACTTTCATATAATTATCTTCAGTAAAGAATGTTAAACACCGAAATATCTCTAACAATGCCGTTCAGATTACTACTTTTAGCAGACGACTGACTGAAGGATTTCAACAACTTCCGTATTCGTAGCCACCATAAAGCTACCAGAAATTAATAGAACAATTTGGCACACAATCACATTTTACTTGAGTTGTAATAATTCATAGTAAATTTGTTTACTCTGTTACGGTTTATTCACCTTATTAAAGATTTGTTACACTTAGATGTTGTAACGGCTTTGGAGTTGTCTGATCCCATCAGTGGCACATCTTGAAATCCCAGACATGTTCGTATCAAGTGCAGACAGCATCTGCAAGTAACTTTAATAAAAAAAATAAAAAAAAACGCCAAGTTGTTAACACTCTGCAACAAATGTGTATACGCGAATACATACATACTATTCATTTGTTTATCTGTTCATACTTAATTGATTTGAGTTAGAAATTAACTAATGCTCTGCTATTTCTTTCTTTCAAACTACATATTTTGCCAAATCAATTTACAAAATCCTGCTTCTTTTAAGATTGATGATTTCATTGAACCATTTGTTCAATGTTAAGTTATCATTTCTCTTTCACTCTTTCCATCCATTAAACTCCGTAATTTATTGCTTTTATCCTATAAATAGTTTATTTCCTCTTTAAAACGACTTTATTTTTTGTAAACGTTTTATACTCATTGACTTTGTAGTTAAAATGAGATTGAATAAAGGACAAGAGTAACAAAAAAAAATAATCTGAAAATCTTTTAATGCCATGGCAAGTTAATTTCACGAAGTTTAGGCGCAGGGATGAAACGTTGCAAGTACAATAGTGTAATTGAGAAAATTAAATTTTTTTCCTATATTTCTATGCTAAAAATTAAAATTTGGTATGTATAGTACACATTTTCAAACATCATTGATAGAAATTGTAAATTATAATACCCAGCCCTGCATGTAAAGAACTATTATAGCCAGTGGGTTTTGGTATGGTATAGCGATGTGCGTAAATATACATTCAAATCAACCACTCTACTCTTATATCTACCAGCACCACCCCATCATCACGGTTTACATAGATGATAATTATTTTTAGATTTTTATGGTTTAACCCCCATCCTCTAACCACTTGTCATGACCCATACCACACTCCCAAAGAGTTTCAAAAAAATATTCCTTCACCACTAAGACTTCAAGAAAATCTTTAAAAATAAAAACAAACACCCACTTTTCTCGCAGACGCTCAAATACAGTGCTGCCAGAAAGATACGTTTATCACCGTCTTGACTAGTAGTTGTAAGGTTGGAAGATTGCAGAGGGTTTTGAAAAGCTTCGAACGATACAAACCTTCGCATAGCACAGATACGTGAAACGTTAGTTCACACAGGTGTATAGAAATACGTGGGGTTACATATGTACCAGCACCGTTTTCAATTGCAGTGAAGGATCGACTCAAGTATACGCTTTATTCAAATATTTTTTGGGCATTGCCGCAACACTCCCACTTATTATTTTACTACACAATCGAATCTTAAGGAAAATCTCCAATTATAAAATCTCTCTTCAGAAATTAAAAAGTTACCACTATCTAACGCGTTCTAAATATATACCTACAAATCAGCGTTGTCAACTTGGAGCGTTTCGCACCTTTTTTGGTGCTTTTCTAAATGTTTTGTGCGAAAAATATCTGAGTTGGTGCGCGGTGCGCTTTTTCTTTAATTATGGTGCGTTTTTTCAATTTTGGGTGGCTCCAAATCATATTAAACATAATTTTTTGTTTCAGTATGAGAAAAAAGAATTTTGTACAAAAAATACAACCATTTCATTCAATTTGTGTAAAATTTTTACTTTCAATTTTACCGACCATAAAAGAGCAACCATTAATGATGTTTAAGAGGTACCAAAACACATTCACAAAAACCGTTAAACCGTCTTGTTGTCATAGATAATTTGTAACATTCCATTATAAGAAATTTGTTAGCCCTTTTAGATTTTCAGAGTACATAATTGTTTTTTGTCGTAAAAGTTGTTGTCAAGTCTGTTAAAGAGCTTAGCAAAAACAAAGTATTCTTGAGACTTGCGATCATTGTTCGTTTTTTATAAAATGCGTAAAAATATTTTTATATTATTATTATTACGAATAAACGTAATTATTATTTGAACTTATATTGATTTACATATGAAAAGTAATATTATCAGGCTCAAGTTCAGTTTTATTGAATTAATGAAAATTCAAAATTACTAAGAGTTTTTTTGTGTTGGAAAATATTATTATTTATATCCAATCAGTTTTTAGCAGAACGTATCAGTACTGATTTCAAGGCCGCTACACCTCTCATCAGCGTTCAAATGTCCATCTTTACAATTTTCGTAAAGTGGATACTAAGTGAGAAGAATATCAACTATTTAACCAGTTTTCAACAGAAATAGAATATGAGAATTAATTTTTAATTCAATTTTTGTTCTACAATGAAACAGTGCTGGTTAGTACGAAATTCCCTCATTACTGTTTCATTGTAGAACAAAAATTGAATTAAAAATTAATTCTCATATTCTATTTCTGTTGAAAACTGGTTAAATAGTTGATATTCTTCTCACTTAGTATCCACTTTACGAAAATTGTAAAGATGGCCATTTGAACGCTGATGAGAGGTGTAGCGGCCTTGAAATCAGTACTGATACGTTCTGCTAAAAACTGATTGGATATAAATAATAATATTTTCCAACACAAAAAAACTCTTAGTAATTTTGAATTTTCATTAATTCAATAAAACTGAACTTGAGCCTGATAATATTACTTTTCATATGTAAATCAATATAAGTTCAAATAATAATTACGTTTATTCGTAATAATAATAATATAAAAATATTAATTCCGCTTGGGCACGAGCTATACATACCCTAATAACAGGGGTCACAGTAATATGTGAATTTCCCTAATATAGAGTAAAAACAACAAAAACGTTAAAATACAAAGTAGAATACTTTGATGATAACGGACTATGAGTTTGTGTTGATTATTAGTTCCAAACAGTAATGAGGGAATTTCGTACTAACCAGCACTGTTTCATTGTAGAACAAAAATTGAATTAAAAATTAATTCTCATATTCTATTTCTGTTGAAAACTGGTTAAATAGTTGATATTCTTCTCACTTAGTATCCACTTTACGAAAATTGTAAAGATGGCCATTTGAACGCTGATGAGAGGTGTAGCGGCCTTGAAATCAGTACTGATACGTTCTGCTAAAAACTGATTGGATATAAATAATAATATTTTCCAACACAAAAAAACTCTTAGTAATTTTGAATTTTCATTAATTCAATAAAACTGAACTTGAGCCTGATAATATTACTTTTCATATGTAAATCAATATAAGTTCAAATAATAATTACGTTTATTCGTAATAATAATAATATAAAAATATTAATTCCGCTTGGGCACGAGCTATACATACCCTAATAACAGGGGTCACAGTAATATGTGAATTTCCCTAATATAGAGTAAAAACAACAAAAACGTTAAAATACAAAGTAGAATACTTTGATGATAACGGACTATGAGTTTGTGTTGATTATTAGTTCCAAACAGTAATGAGGGAATTTCGTACTAACCAGCACTGTTTCATTGTAGAACAAAAATTGAATTAAAAATTAATTCTCATATTCTATTTCTGTTGAAAACTGGTTAAATAGTTGATATTCTTCTCACTTAGTATCCACTTTACGAAAATTGTAAAGATGGACATTTGAACGCTGATGAGAGGTGTAGCGGCCTTGAAATCAGTACTGATACGTTCTGCTAAAAACTGATTGGATATAAATAATAATATTTTCCAACACAAAAAAACTCTTAGTAATTTTGAATTTTCATTAATTCAATAAAACTGAACTTGAGCCTGATAATATTACTTTTCATATGTAAATCAATATAAGTTCAAATAATAATTACGTTTATTCGTAATAATAATAATATAAAAATATTAATTCCGCTTGGGCACGAGCTATACATACCCTAATAACAGGGGTCACAGTAATATGTGAATTTCCCTAATATAGAGTAAAAACAACAAAAACGTTAAAATACAAAGTAGAATACTTTGATGATAACGGACTATGAGTTTGTGTTGATTATTAGTTCCAAACAGTAATGAGGGAATTTCGTACTAACCAGCACTGTTTCATTGTAGAACAAAAATTGAATTAAAAATTAATTCGCATATTCTATTTCTGTTGAAAACTGGTTAAATAGTTGATATTCTTCTCACTTAGTATCCACTTTACGAAAATTGTAAAGATGGACATTTGAACGCTGATGAGAGGTGTAGCGGCCTTGAAATCAGTACTGATACGTTCTGCTAAAAACTGATTGGATATAAATAATAATATTTTCCAACACAAAAAAACTCTTAGTAATTTTGAATTTTCATTAATTCAATAAAACTGAACTTGAGCCTGATAATATTACTTTTCATATGTAAATGCGTAAAAGTTTATATAAAGGGTTGTAACACTAAAATTAATAAAATTTATATTTACTAAAAGAAATATTTAAAGTTAGTGTCAAGAATGGAGTCTAAAAAAGGAGATCATAAGCGAAATACAAAAGGATTTGGGAATCACAACGTGTGTTTAAAGCAATGGATTCGGCCTTGACCAAATAATAACACAAAAGCAAGATGTTTTAATTGCAAATGCGACATCACGCCTAAATATCCAACCTTGTTCGGCATGCTGGAACACGGAAACACATTGCAGCTTTAAGCCCATTTAGCTACAACCGACATGAACAACCAATATTGTGCAAAATGTTTTATCCCATTGCAAATATGATATCATGCCATTAGCAGTACAATTTGAAACCGATGTCGAAATAATTATCTAGTATTGAAAAAGGGTGGAGAATGATTCACTTCACGCATTGGCACAATATTATATCAACATTAGAATTTTGGACTAATGTTAAATGTTGTAAAGACGCAAAATTAATTCAATAAAATTTTTCAATAAAAAAAAATCTGAACTTGGTGCGTTTTTTGTTAAATGGCGCGTTTTTTTCTTCATTTTGGTGCCTTTTGAAATTTCAAAGATGCCAACGCTGCTACAAATTAATTGGATGCCAAAAACTAGTACTAGTGAATCAGGCCATTTGTAATAAATCGACGAAACCTCGATGAACTCAATTTAATTTACCACGTATGTATGTAGCTTCTTCATAAAATTTATTTTTAGAATTGTATATTTTTATTTTTTCATTCACTGATCGTTGGTAGCATTGGTGAAACGCAACAATCATTTCATTCACGATATATGTACAAACAAATGTACTCGTATGTGATTGGTTTAGTGAAATAAAGATTTGTTGTCGTAAGATTCTGGCAACGCTGCTTGAGTGTGTAAAAGATTTTTGTAGAGTCTGCTAATAAATGTTCAAGAAGTAACTTTACGTTTTAGCTTTACGTCGTGTTTTACAGCTAAACGGTACTTTTTGCATGTATGTCTGTATGTAAGTATGACTTTTACACACTTATGGATGTGCAGACGTACATACTTATATGCACGTACATGTGTACGTACTTATGGCTGTACAATGTAAATTACATATTTTTCTGTTGTTATTTTTGTTTAAAAGGCGGCAATCAATAAATCTTTTACACTTTGTATTCCACATAAACATAAACGCTTAATTTTGTTTGATTTTGTTTGTGCTTATTTTCAATCAACAACGTTTTTATAATTGTTCGTCAGTATTGTAATGAAATGGGCCTTGGGTTTTCTCACACTTTTATAATTATTTCTTATTGTGTTGTTTTTGTACTTTTATGTACATACATGCATACATGTATATGCAGTTGTTGTTGTTTATGCATGATTTTCTTCTTCTTGTTCATATTCACTTATTCAGTCACTAACTTCAGAGCTCTTCATTTAGCACGTACCATACTTGAATCTAATGCATTGTATAGTGTAGTACATGCACTTAGTGTTCTTGTTTGTCAAAAATTCAGTGTGGCCAACTAAATACGTAATAAATATTTGTTATCAAAGTTGATGATAAAAATGGTGTCAATATTAGATAAAGTAAATGAAATCATACGAGTATGATACGTATTCTCAACATACTTATATATGTACACAAATATATACTGTGTACATTCATAATATATATACTCGTATGTATGTATTTAAATTCCTTGAGGCAAAACAATAATATTTTTCTTATCAATGTAAAGATACAATACAGACCTAAAATTTTTCGAATCATTCCTAATTGTGGTCTGAGAATTCACTTTTTGGATGCATCAGTCTTTGATCTAACGCTAATTGTGTTTTAAACTGGAATTTTGACTTTCATAAAAAATTAAAAATAAAAATACAAATTGCTAAAACCTTAAAAAAATTCATGGACTTAGAGTGACTGTTTTTATTTTTATTTTAAAAACAAAATTAGAAAATCATTATTAAAAATGATTATTAATGGAACTACCATCTATTAATTATGTATATCATGCTGAATATCTTAATTGTGTCGTGGAAAAATTACTTGTTCCTGTCATATAAAAATGCAGAAATAACGTGGATTGGTTTTTGTGACATCAAACCAATTTTATTTATTTGAACTATTTGAGAAGTTTCACATATGTATTAATAATATATTTTAAAAATTTATAATTGTTATAGGTTTTAATCATTGTATGTATGTCACCTCATCAGCACATTGGTTGTTTGTGAGTTGTATTTATTTTCGCATACGTGATAGCAACTGTTTGACGTTAAGTATACGTATTAAGGTCTTCGGTCATAAAAATTCACTGTGAGTTTTTGATTGGCTTTAAGTAATTATTCGCTTCTCCTATTTGGTATCAATACCTTCAGTCTACCATAACTGCTTCCAACCGTAAACGCTTGCTCTTTAGCCACCAAATAATTTAAAATTACGAAAAACTTTTTGTTTTTGACTTAGAGTCTCTTTCACTAAACAAATTTAAACACAGTTTAATTTAATTAAAGATCTCTATATAAATTCTGTTTAAAAAAATTCCATTTTCACCAACTTCTATAATAAAACACCAGAAAGTATGGTAGCCCTTTGTTATTTAATATGGCAGCACCAACTTTCAGCTGTTTTTAAAAAAACAAATTCACGAAAATGGAAGCTCGTACCAAAAATTTTTCGTCCGAAGATATAAAATTGCTGTTATGTTTTATTTCGTGGCGTATTAATTCCAAAATTATCCATGTTGCTTCCTTGGATGCACGGAATCTACATCTGAAGTCCTCTTCATCGTAAAATGTAAAAAAATTACCTCGTTCGTGGCCTTCGTTCGACAAAAACTTTTACAACAACTTCGTAATGGTAATCATTTCCATCACTTTCCATTTGATTTGTTAAATATTTTTAGCTTTATACAAATTATAAGCAAATTTTTGAAAATTTTTAATTTTTGTTAACAAACAATTTATGTATGTGTCGCAAGAGACAGCTGTTATGAGAGAGATGCAAAATCAGTATTTAAATGGAGACTGCTACAGCTTTTAAATGTGTAAAGAGAATATGTTGGTGAAAATGAATATCTACGTTTAAATATGAATTGATATTTAAATAGAATTGGTGAAGGAGACTCTTAGAATTTTAATACTTAGGAAATTAGAAAACCATCAAAGAATAAACTTGAAAATTTTAAAAATCGAAAATGATATTCAATAATCTTGTTAACAACTGCAAATCGGAACAAATCTCTTTTGAATCGCATTAAATTAAAGAAAATTTATAAAAATAATTACTATGAAAGAAAGATTTTAAAACATTTTTGTACACAATAAATGTTTAAACTTTAAAGTAACTTCCACATGAGCAAATATTTTTTTCACCTGCTCACATTAATCAGACTTTTGTACTTTTGTCATGGTATTAACTTTTTTTTGTGGCTTGTTCTCTCAAGTGATTACTCATTCACCCATTTCAAACTAACATTCTACTGTTTTATGTCACCCACAACTTCCCCCACACTAAAGAGCAAAAAATAAATATTTCTGTTCCTCAAAAAAAAAAAAAATTATAAAAATATAAAAAAATTATGCAGTTTTACTGAAGTAATAGTAAAAAAAAAAAGAAAAAAAAAGCAGGGCTGTATGGTAAACGGCAAGACCTGTTAATATAAGAGATCAGGCTTAAAAGAATATTGCATTAACATTTTGTATTCTATTACTACTGTACTATCGCAAAAAAAAACACATCAAACTGCAATCACCGCTCGCTAGTTTATGATGGTCCTTTGAACGAGTTTTTATTTGCGAGCGTTAGCAGGTAACGTTGGGCCAGGCCTGAACTTCCAACTACGTGTATAAAATTAAAGCAGAGTGTCCGTAAGTTTAGAAAATATTGGTATATTATATCTGAATTTTTAAAAATAAAATGCTATAGAGGTCCTTCTCATCCAACATATGTATGTTAAACCCCATTTTATTGCTCACAAAGCAACAAGACTAAATTGCGTTTCCATAATACAGACAGTTGATTTGCATGGAAAATTTTTCAAACTCAAGTCTTTATATTATTTTTCGATTTTGATTTTCGCAAAATTTAAACAGTGCTTTTCGCAAAACCGGAAAGGTTGTGTAAATTTAAACGGTATTTTTTTTTAGTTTTAGAAAAATTTTCAGATTGCCATCTTTACGTTCTCTAGTTCTCTATTGTTTATAAAAATTGTAGTAAGTTCGACGAGTATTTCTTGTTGTGGTTGTTGCAGTAGTATCACCACCCCAAATCAATCTTTTTGGTGCTTTATTATTTCCAGCTCTTTATCTTTACTCCACTTTAGATTAACCCGTGCTGACTTCAGCACTAATGTGGAGTATTATTAAATAATAGAAAAACAATAAGTATGTATGCAATATTAAATACATATGTACATGTACGAATATGTGTATGAGTTTACAGACATACATATATAATTATATACATATGTATGTATCAGTGATGGAATTTGAGTTTTTTTGTTTTGGGCCAAATTGACAATTTGAAAGGGCCAAAATAGCTTCGAGAGGGCCAATATATTTGATAACACGCTTTTTATTTAAATAAAAACAATAGTGCAGTACACACAGTATAAAACTAATACAGTATATGTGTTTTATTTTATTTAGAACAAAAAAGTTTAAAAGTGTTTTTTTTAAGGTTATATTTAAAGCAAATACATATTTTAATATGTAGTTAAAAAAAATATTGTAGTTAAAAAACATATTTTCTATGTAATTCTAATTTTATTGTATATAATCCCCAAGATTTTAGTTCAAAGTTCCTCAATGGTGATATTACTGTTTGTAACATTTTTCTTTGTTATAAGTTTTAAAATATCTTTATCATAACAATTACCAGAATTATATTTAATTAAATCTTTCGATTGCATTAAAGATGACACGGTATTTACATGAAGACGATTCCTTATATTGGTTTTAATCATATTTTGGGTAGAAAAAATTCTTTTTACACATGCTGAGGAGTGTAGAATGTCAAGAAACAAATAGTGTATTTTAACATTCGACAATGATGAAAAAGCTAAAAACAAGTTAACAGCTGTGCTTACAAGTTCACCTGAAAGGATTCGCCTTGGGTACTAGCACAAGACAGGTTTGCAAATAAAAATAATGAGTTTTTTTCTTGACAAACAAAACAATGTTGTATATAAAAGTATCGTTCGAAACAGTACATTTCAAACCGTTCGAACGATTTGAATCAGTTAGTTGAATTTTGAGCTGAAAGGGCCAAAATAGATTAGAAAGTACCACAGGGCCATCAAACACTCAAAAGTGCCATAAATGGCACAATTGTGCCACATTTTCCATCACTGGTATGTATGTATATGTACTTACCTAGCGAACATTTTTTGCCGAATTCCTAGTCTACGCAAGCTACAGAATAATTAACTTTTTTCGATACCATACATTAGAGATGTTTTTCACACCTAGGTTGGCTATAAAAGATAAACGCTAATTAATA
Source organism: Lypha dubia (assembly GCA_947311025.1). Lineage (NCBI taxonomy): Eukaryota > Metazoa > Arthropoda > Insecta > Diptera > Tachinidae > Lypha > Lypha dubia. Next base: position 31,450,599 of record OX371264.1, on the reverse strand, counting down.
AAATAGGCCAAGAAGTGTGTATACTGTGAATGGAATTGACCTCTGGTATATTGTGACGTTTACAATTATGACCCAATTTCTGAAATAAGGCCTCTGAATAAAGTCCATAGAAAGGGGTTTTTTTCGACACTCGACCAGCTTCTACGAAGATTGCTATTCCGATGGAGTTCGTCTTACATTCAATATAAAGGATGATACTGTAATCGGTTCTTGGTGAGGTTGCCTTTAGAAGTTGACGATGGCTGTGTTTACTGTCAAAATCACAAAGAAATACAAATTTCATGCCATCTGAAGTAGATTTTTTAAAGAAAATTTTATATTTAATAAACACGCTGGGTCTAAAGTCGACAACCTCACAGATTTAAAAAATATCTCTAGAGCTCCTTCAAATTTCGTACAGAGTTATCTGTCAATTTGGGAAAGATTTCAGTATTCCTTAAGACAAAGAGTTTTGTTTTCTTGTCCTCCTTTTATAAAATGTTCACTGGCCACATTTTTAATCATTTGTGTATGTAGATAGATATGTAAGTGAGTGTGCCGCATAGTATACGTAGGGGAAAATAAACATTTACAATGTTTTTATCATTATTTTATACATACATACGTACATAACTATATACTCGTATTTATTATGTTTTATTTTGGGTCTAATAATATCCGACACCGGTTCAACAACACCATCATTGCACTGTTAATCTCCTCTATTTATATATTCCCATGTACGAGTGTTCTGGTGCTCATTGTTTTGATATTTTTATTATTTTTTTTTATTTTATATATTTAGCTCTCCTGTGAAATTAGCGTTCTCTCTCTATTTGCATGTTTTGTTTCTTTATTTGTCTCAGTGTATTTGTGGGTGAAATACATACAATATATTGTAAAAATTGACTGTTGTTCTTTTACAAATGAATTGAATTGAACTGAACTAAACTAAGCCACCCACAATTTTTTTATTATATTAAAAAAAAAAATAATCTTTTAGATTTTAAGTCACATTTTATTGTGTGTCGTTTGAAAAACACACTTGCTTTTACTATTCTCGTGCAACTCTCAGCGATTTAATTTCTTAGATTTGAGGTTGTAAATTAAATTCTATTTAGTATTGTATTTTCTTTATACGATTATTGTGGCTTTTTTAATGACTGGTTTTAAAAGACAAAAAATGACATACATACATACATACATACATAATTAATTGTAACAGATTGAACACTAAAAGCCGGCATCTTTGGGATTATATTGTATATTTTATATTTTGTAGAGACTTTTTTATATTTTAATTAAAAAGATTATATTTTTAAGCTATAGGAATATATGTAATCGTTGTTTGTTTATGAGTGTCATGTATAAAGGAATCAGAGTGGAAAGCATTTTTTTATAAAATATATGTATGTACATATGTAAGTAGGTATTGCTTTGATTTTTTAGGTTAAAATAACACTTATAAACAATTTTGTGTTTGTGTGTACATACATGCATACATACATACAAATATTAAAGACTAGATTATCCCCGTGTGCTTCGCTAACCCCCCATCGTTATAAAATAAAATTAAAAGTATTTATATATCCTATTGTGAAAATTTAATGACGATCGGTCCAGTAGTTAAGACTATAATACGATTTTTAATTTTCCTAAAAAGTGGCGCTGTCCCACCCACTTTTCTCCTGGTACGTATTCCAAATTATGCCAATACCATATGTACCAAATATCATAGACGTAGGTAAAAAGATGCCCAAAATATGGCGATTTAAATTTTTGGGTTATATGGGCGGTGCCACGCCTCTTTTTCCAATCAAAACTTCATATAGCGTATTATTCCTTCCAGAGTCACAGTAACATGGTGTGAAAATTTCAGGAAGATCGGTCCAGTAGTTTCGGAGCCTATTCATTTCAAACAAACAACGAAACAAAAAATCAAATCTTTCCTCTTTATAATATTAGTATAGAAGTATAGATTGAAAAGAAAATAAATTGAAAATTTTTAGTACCTTCATATGCACATATACATATGTAAATAAATAAATAGTTATCTATTAAAATAAAATAACAGCCTGCTTATCGATATCTAAAGAATGCGTAAGCGATAGAAAACTACCTCCAAAGTTGTAAATGCATTTCGAACGTCAAATGATGAGTCGAAAGATAAATTTAATGAAAACTTTGAAGATTTCGTATAAAATTAAACAATTTGTTTAATATAAGAACACAATTTACTTTTAATAATTACACTGATCAACACAACTTTTGTTTCCTTTATTTCTTTTGTTATTGCGTATTTCTATTGCCCTGACTATGAAAAAAATACTAGAAGATTGCTAATTTTGAAATATGCAGTTTTATTATTTTGACAAAAAAAAATACAACAAATTAATACAAAGCTTAACAAAATTTCTAGCGGACATTATCAAATAATCTTTTATAAGATTTCCCTGAATGAACGACTTTAGGTAGATTCCGTTGCAAACTCCAGCAGTAATCTGGCATCATATGTGAGTCCCACCTTCGCTGATAACGCTCTTTCAAGTCCGAAAATTCTGATGAAATCTTTCATCCTGCTCCTCACTAAAATCTACCAGATTTTATGGAAATCGGTCTAAATGTTGGTGCACCGTAGCTCTTGCAAGTTCGATATCATGCACTTAACTAGCTCGACGTGGTCGTCAGATATCGTTTTGCCTACGATATTACTCATAACCAAAACAACTGAATTCCAAGCTGTCATTGATTTGACAAAATTAGGATTTTTCTGTGGCCCATCAAAAATACCACCTTTCTCATTTTTGGTACTTAGTCCTGGAAACTTGCGTGAAAGAAAATTAAAACATTCGTCACTGCTGATGATACGCTGTTTCACAAAGTCCGATATACATAGGTTTTCTAAATTTTTCAAATATACTTTCACCAGAAATATAGCAAAAACAATCACACAAAGCATATAACTTCTTTTAAGAAGACATATCTTCATCAGTGTTATGTAAGTATTTGGGATTTCGAAATCCTCGAATATCGTTTTTGGCGAAAGTTCAGGATAGACTTAGTCCCGCGTTTTGCAGCAATGCATTACTGACTTCTGTAAAAAATCAAGTTATTTAATTTGTTATTAAACCAGTTCTAAAACAAATGTTTTCAACGGTTGATAATATCGAAAAATATGTTTTACAGAAAAAGGTATCTCAAATTTTCGAAAAACTACGAAGAATAGAAATAGACGTTGAGTTTCTATGGAAACTTATTGGACTCAACTAGACGGGGTTATTTACTTCAGTTTTGGAATAAATAGATAATTAAAAACAAATTTATTGCAAATTTTGCAATCAAATAACAGCACCAACTGGCTTTTCTGTATATTTTTATTTACGAAAGCCTTAGTTGCTAGTTTCCCTCTCTACCCCTTAATTACCATAATTGTATTATTGTAATTAATTTAAATAAATAAATAAAAAAAAAAAATGAAATTTTTTTTTGTAAATTTTTCGGCATTAAAAAATGTCAAAAATAATTTTATATTGCAATTCTTTTTAATTAAACATTTGTATTATTGTAAGTAAAAAATGTACGATGAAAAAACTTTTCAAAATATACATATAACGTTTTTTAAATTTTAAATAGACGCAACCCCTGAAGAAGTCAACAAACAATTGACGAAACGTTGGGTAAAAAATGTAATAAAGCTGTTTTATTAACATTAACTACGTTAGGCCTTATTAGCTTAAAGATTGAAAATATCATTATCATCAAAAAAAAAAATTTAATATTTATTTCAAAAATATGTGATCAGTGGCGAAAATAAAATCTGACACAAACTTAGAAATTTATTTTATTAATTTAATAACAAATCCATGCAACTATTATCGTTTAAATTACGAGATATTTCGACCTTTTTACCAATATAAAAAAAAATGTTTAATATAACATGAAACACCCACATTTCATTCTGCTATGACCATTTTGTATTTAAATAGCTGGCTATCTACGTACATACATATGTATGTATTTACATATGTTTGTATGTAGTTATTTTAGCACATTTAGGATTCCTCGACCTTTAACCTTTTCAATGAAATTTCCCTTCTACTTTGAATACAACTTCTGTTAGAACGTTGCCGCAAGGAAAGAAAACTAAGAAAAAAAAACTAAATTTTTTTGTGTACACTCGTATAATAATGCAATTTTATTACTATTTAAACTTTTCATTTTTACTCTCAATCTCATGCAATCACAAAACTCTGTTTCTTGTTCTCATATGAATTTGGCATATACACTATTTGTTCTCTAATGAAAATTTAAAAAATAAACTAAATAGTACATTTTTATTTTCTAAAAAAAAAAACAATTCACGAACGTTCTTATTTAGTTTAGTACGACTTTAGTACAAGTCCTTATACATACTTACATAAATTGCAATAAATTCACTATAATTCTACTGCTTACTATTTTATTGAGTTTTAACATTTACGATGTATTTGCGTGCTAGAGTATACATATGAATGTGTGGGCAAATGTGTGATAGCAACTGCAGCCTCTGTAAAGGATAGAATATCAATGTTGCCAGATCCATTAACTAAATGAACAGCAGGATTCAATACTTTGCTTTTTATTATCATTAAAAAGTTTAGAAAAAATAACAAACCAAAATTGAATTGGACAAAGAAAATAATCTAGGTATCAAATTTAACAAAAAAAAAAAAAAAAGATCCCAACAAATTCGGATTTGAGGCCATCATATGTACATATATATTAGTACATATTATTATGGGAACGTAATGCGGCTGGCATGTTGAGGGAAGTTCTAATATAGTCAGAGGAAGAAATCAAATGGGTAATGGATTCGAAAGCACACGCTCACAAATTGATAAGATTTTTCAAATTGCCAAGACAATTAATCACTTGTGTGCTCGTTTCGACAACAATTGATCAACTTTTAACAATCTGTCGTTATTTTCTATGTTATAGAGAATACTTAGAGGATGTCAGCTGAAGTATATTGTTGTCCGAAAGGAGTTCGTAAGTGTCCTATTTTTAATATTGTCTTGACAATAAGAGTCATTATTGTCTACGAGTCGCTAAATAAATACGAGTATGTATAAAAAATAAAAAAAAAAAAAAAAATTCCAAATCATGATTGCTCATGCCGAACCAGAAAAAACATTTATTTAGAAACTCCAGGTATCCATATTTGATTTTTAAAACAATATAACGTTCTGTATCTGTGCAGTTTTGGTTAGAGTTTTGCATAATCTGTATGAACTCTTGAATTACAGCCGATCAATGCAATTTTTTACGCTCATCTGGCATCACTAAACAAAATTCAACCAAGCCTACACATTTTATTTCCAAGTTTATTTTTCTGGTCTTTTTCTAGCTGTAGTAAAATCTATGCACAGATTTAATATCATAGAAAACTAAAAATATATTACAGTTTTTTTCACCTTTTATTTTTCAATGAAATTGTAATGTGACCTTTAGCGTGAGCCTTTTTTCGTGGGCTTACTCAACATTTAAATGTTAAGCGTGATTAAAAAAAAAAAAAATTATCCCTAAAAACAACTTCAGTTGAGGCTAATAAGCCAGCCACACAGACATGGGTGTGTTTAACTATACAATTTTTTTACTACTTTCCATTTAAAATGTTGTTTATTAGACGAAATATGATGACTGTAATTAAATTAGGCGAATGGAAATGTTTGAAGAAAAAAAAAGAGAAAAAAAAAAATAATAACGCGTAGGTTCGAATGATATTTAAAATCATATTTATTTATTAAAAATTTATAACTACGAATATAAACTTTAATTTAAAAACTAATTTATCGATATCGGGTGAAATCATTGAAATAAGAGATTTCTTAAAAACAAAGAGATTTATTTTTTAATTTTAAAAATCAATAATTATCGGGAAGTTTCAAAACAATAATAACTTATTATTGTGTTGTTTTTAGGAAGTTTATTAAATATTAAAAATTGATTAAATATGTTTAAGTTCTTTTTGCTTAATATGTAATTTTAATAGAAAATAAAAATCTTGTACATCAAATATCTTAAATGAAAACATTAAAATATTGAAAATTATTTCACAGCAGCTTAAAACAAACAAAAAATATATAAATACCGTTAATTTAAATCAATTTCACTTGACCTGCACGCAACCTATTTAAGTTTAGTTCCCAAAAATTATACTTTCCTTTTTATTATATCAAATTGCAATCAATCATTAATAAAAATTTATACTCTCTACATTTGCAGGATCATAAACAAAATAATCAATATTCTTCTTCGCCATTAAATACAACACAATTTTGTGGTTGTTATTGCGATCATGCATCGTTCATTGAAACCACACGCACAAGCTAAAAAGATAACAAAAGTCGCACCACCAGCATTGCCCGGCGATCCAGTACCACAACAGCAAACAACACAGTCAGCATATCAACAACAGATACCACTTTATCGTTTGGGTGGCAGTATATCGAGTGCAACCGGTAAAGTACAGCTGGAGGATGGGACTATAATGAGTAGTATGGTATCGTCACCATCGCTAGAGGAGGGTGGCTTTAATTTGCCACGTGAACCTACAGTAGCATTAAGAATTAAAGGTGAGTGCATTAATAAGAGATTTTATTTTAAAATTTTTTAAAATTCTAAAGACACCCCACAGTGGGAGCAAAGAGGATATAAAACAGTCTTATGAACTTTAGTGAAATTCCACACTATTCTCTATGAATAAATGCAGATTTTTTTAAAATACATACATACATACATACTCGTATATTGATTTGATTTTCAGATGAAATAAGCGAATATTCATCAGCCATGTCAACCTCAGGCTCATCACAAACTTCGGCCACGGCAACGCCTGCCTCCAAGAACGCACAATCTTCAGCAGCAACTGCAGCTGGTAATCCCTTGCTGGGCTCGTGTCCACCAACTTTAGTGCCATGTCCCCCGCCCGTCTTTTGTGCAACTTTACGTGAGCCTCTCACCCACAAAGCCGCCGTCTATTATCATCAGCAGCTGGCTCTGCAAGAGGATCAAGGTATAGATCTAACACAATCACCGGGTCGAGATTCACCTGGTTCCTCATCTGGTTCAGCTGGTTCTGGATCACGTCACTCAACCGCTAGTTTAGATTCAGGTCGTGCTTCATCATATCTAACCGGTGTCTCTGGTGCCGGTTCAATACGTAGTAGTGGTGGCGGTGGTGCTCTATCATCGCCACGTTGCAGTTCCCTTAGTTCATGTTCGATTGGATCGATGGATCGCCAGCGTAATGAAGAGTTAATTATCGATTGGCTTATGGAAATGAAATATGAAGAATATGCTCAATTGTTTATAACAGCCGGTTATGATTTGCCCACAATTGCCCGCATGACACCAGAAGATTTAACAGCGATCGGTATAAAGAATCCCCATCACAGGGAGCGTATAAAGCAGCGCATTGATAAATTACAAGTTTTGGATAATCTACCGCATTTTGTGCCAGTAAGTGGATCAATAAAATTTATTTAAGCACACAATTAAATATAGATACAAACGTACATATATGCAATTTTCGGAAATTGGAAAAAAAACATTTTCGAGTTTTTGCCGTTCCATTTTGAGCATTTTTACACTTTAGTATAGCAGGGTATCGGGCTCTAGTAGCCCTAGTTGCAAGTTGTATTCAAAACAGAATGATAGAAAGGAAAGAAGAAGTCAAAAAAAAAATCTAGAAAAATTTCTACTTTTTATGGCTACTGACCGTTGATAGTCAAACTAGCCCCTAGGGGCCGAGCACCAATCGTCATTTACACATACACAACACGAACCAAACAGAAGAGACAAACTAAAATACGAAACATAATCAGTTGTATGATAGCAGTCAATGAAGGAGGATCTTTGTTGCTTTATTTTACAATTTGTAACAACAAAACACAAGCAAAAGAGGGCAAGAAAATATTTATTTTTTTTTAGTCTCTTTATTTGTTATTTACAGTACACTCTGAATATTTTAATTTTTCATAATGTGGAATGTTGAGCTTGTTTGTATATTAGTATATTTTATAATCGAAAATTTTTGTAATTATGTAAATTCATTCATTCGTTCATTCTTCCGTCCATAAACACGCTAAACCTATCCAGTGTGTATGCATACAAACTTTTAATATGATGTTAGGCTACAGTAAAAAATAAATGTAACAAGCAATTTCTACAAGTGTAAAATCACCAATACATTGATATTTCCTTCATGTTCTCTTTGTGACAATCGATGCTACTGACAATATGATAGGCACAATTATATGAAATTACTTTTACCCTTGACCACTGTTTGTTTTTGTAAATTGTACACAAATACACACTCGTACATATAAAAATGTAGAAACTTTACCTGTAAACAATTTTTCATAATACAATTTAAACATCTTGGAATGTAGTTTCTTAATATGCCACATACATACTATGTATGCACGAGTACATACATATGTTTATTTGTATGTATAAAAAACAATTAAATTGTCATTTAATTAACTTGAAATAATTTGCAATCATTCGTGGTGCAGTCAATTAGATCGGGCATATTAACCCAACAGCATACAGTGCGGGGTTAATGGCCCATGATGTACCAATAACTTTGTTGCAGGTATAGATCACGTCCAGTATTGGAACGAATATAATAATTTTTTATATTATTACGAATAAACGTAATTATTATTCGAACTTATATTGATGTACCTACATATGAAAAGTTCTGCTAAAACTGATTGGATATAATAATAATATTTTTCAAACATAAAATAACTCTTAGTAATTTGAATTTTCATTAATTCAATAAAAAAAAACTGAACTTGATCCTAATAATATTACTTTTCATATGTATAATAATTTTATTATTGACATCAAATACGGACTACTTAGTCTCATATCGTGCTGTTGCAATTATTATTAAACATTTTTTTGTATTTACGGTGATATTTCGTTTAGTGAAAAAAATTTAACTTGATGTTCTATACCCGCGGTGCCCGCAAGTTCCTTATGGAAGAGCAAACACCAATACATTTAAAGAAAAACAAATTTTTATTCAAAATTTTTTGTTGTAAAAACAAATACATGCAAAGAAAACACAAAAAATATATTTCATATATTTATTTCATTTCATACGTTAAACAAAAACAAAATGTACATTGATGATCGCTGTCGTCAATGTTTACCAGCAAAGCATACGAAAGTGTTGTCGCTTTGCTCTTGCCTGTATGCAGTGAAGAACGACAAAAAAAACTAATAAGACAAAGTTGTTTGTGTATTTCGCATTGAGGTTGCTGAGTGCTGTATGAGTATATTAAAACACACAGCCTATAGCTAAGAGTATTACAAAAACAAATGAGCATGAAGAGCATAGGGCCTGGGCACCAATGTTCTATACTATCAGTCTGATACTTTTGAGCTCAATAGCAACCCTCGTACAACATTAAAAAATAAAAAATTATATTGCAAAAACTGTACAAATGAAGTAAGAATTTAATCAGGTTTTTTTTTTTTTTGTCAAGACAAAACTTATTTTGTAACACAAATGTTTTATTTAAACAATATCTTAACGGGGACCAGAAAGCCCACCAATCAGCTATTTATTAAATAATGCATGTATTGTTTAAAAAGCAATTCATATATTATTACATATGTATGTACATACTTGTAAATAATAATTTATAAAAAAGCGCAAAATAAAATTACAAAAACAGAAAAGTATGTCGGATTGTAAGGCTAGATAATATGAATGCGCAATTACATTTTAAATACATGCATCCAGTATGAATTTGTAGATACGAGTGTGTGTGTGATTGCTTGTATGTATACATATGTGCATACTTCAACTCGTAAGTATATGCTTATAAATAGTTAATGACTTCACCTTTTTGTTTTAGATTTGTATAACTTACTAAGAAGATATTAGAAAACTGCTTTGTTTAAATATAAATAGATAAGTAAATACCAATAATATTTTCGTTTCGCTTTCAAAACGACTTACATATGTCTAGTATTAATAATATATTTGAAATTTATTACTTTTAAATATAGTGGAATATTGTTTCAGTTTTTTGCTGACCTATAAAACTGGAGAAAAACACACATAGATCATGTTGTCCATACCACTTATATATGTACATATGTACATAAATATTTCAGTATAAAACCTAACAAACAAACACACATAAAGCCCAAAAAGTCCCAAAGTATCTTAAGAGATCACAAACTTTCACTGCATACATTCGTTATTTTCATAAAGTCATTGAAGTAGAAATAAATGGTGTTGTTTTTTTGTTATTGCACTTAATACATTTCCAAATATTATTGATTTTGAAAAACCCTTCAAAATCTTGAAAGCGTATAGAAAATAAAGAAATGTAAAAGGAATTAAAAAAAGACGTGTGGCATTCGAGGACTGCCGCGGTAAAGCTATTGCATAGCATTTTTTTTATCAAATTATGCAATTTCAATTTCAGCTTTCTAGCTATACTGGAAGTGCCCCTTACAAATAAGGGGCACCCCCAGGTAAAAAGTGCCTTACCTTAGTATCCTATGTCCTTCTCCTGGTTCTAAGCTACCTGCCCACCAATTTTCAGCCAAATCAGTTCAGCCGTTCTTGAGTTATAAATAGTGTAACTAACACGACTTTCTTTTATATACATACATAAAAATCCCCTCAAAAACCCAGAAATCCCGGAAAATTTCCTGGTAAAAGGTGGCAACACGGGACGGGAATTCCCAAAAACTTGGACAAAATCCCCACAAAATCACAGAAATGCCGGAAAAATTCCCGGGAAAAGTTGCAACACTGGAAATTTACAAAATTTCCAAAGCGGCAACACTGTATAGTCATCATTATGAAAAAGTAGAACCCCCTGTTTTTAACAGCTAGTGAGGGTAATATTTTTAGAATAAAACACCCCACCCTTTTCCAGAGCAAAACATTATTAAGAAACGAACACCAAAGTACACTTTTTACATGGAGATGTACCATTTTTTTGTAGAAAAAACAACATTAGTGGCAGCATTTTTCGTTTCATAAACAAACTCCAGTTTTTTTCGTTTCATAAACAAAAGACTTAAGAAACAAACTTTTCAAAATTTCTTGATTCGGTCGCCTCAAAGCCCGCGATAGAAGCTATGCAATAGCTTAAAAACTGCATGTTCGAAGTACATATTGATCGCACCCGGCTCCTCTAAAGGAATTTAGTTCGAAATTTTTCAATATTTTACTTTGTGATCTACATAAGAGTAAATAAAAAACATTTCTTAATCGCTAAGAACTTTTTTTAGTTTTTGCTTTCTAATATTCTGCAAAAAATTCAAAATTCTAGAAAAAAAAAAAAAATATTTTAATACAAAGGGCAAAGAAAGCAGAATAAAAAGGTAACTGCCAGCAAACCCTTCATTTTATTTCAGGTGTAAACCGCATAAAACACTTCCCCAGAAATATTAAACAAATGGCTTATTTGAATGTCCCGGTCATCAGTAATACGGTTCAATAATTTCAACACAATCGACCTTACCGTTTGGCTTCCTATGAGGAACATACAAACAAACAACCAAGCATAAAAACACAAATTAATTTTTAAATAAATAGATGGATAAATTTAGTTACCGTCAATTTGCGAATTTCTGTATATTTTATTTAATTTCTTTTCTCGACGCTAAAAATTTCTATTATAAAATACTAAGAATTTTTATTCGGTATGTTTGTATGTAACTATTGTGATAGTGTTTTGGTAATTCTCAATTCTTACTTGGGAGTTTGTGTATGAGCAATTGAGTTTGAAAAGCTAATTGTATTGAAAAAAAAAAATACATTTATGCTCCCGCTTTACCTTTTAAGTGCAAACCGAATTTTTTAATATCCTACAAATGTTTCAAATTTTAGTGGAGGATACTGTAAACATTTTTCTGTCGTCGGAAACGAGAGTCTACATTACAAGGAAATGTTCCTTGAATATTTTTGCCTTGATTTACTGTATAATGTTGTGCGGCATTGTCAGATGTAAAATATAGCGAAAAGTGAAGCTGGCCATGTTAAAAAATAAAAAAAAACGATACAAAGTTGCCATATTATTATGATAAATAGTATTTAGTTAACTTGTTTACTTAATTAACGATTTTTTAAAGCAATGGTTCTTAAGACTTTTTCAGTAAAAAAATCAATCATAAATTATATGTATAAACTTACGAGCATATAAATAAGCAAATGTATAATATGCCTTTATCTAAACTGTCAACATAATATGGAATAAGAATATATAGAGCCATAAAACAATAATATATTGTAAATATTAACTGTTGAAGTCAGTCACTCAGTCGGCCATTCAGATAGTGAGATTTTTATTATTTTTTGTTGTATGTATATTGTATACAATAAAATAAACAATGAACATGAGGTTTATGACTGAAAGAAAGCAAAAAAAATGTGTTCATATAAATATTATATAGAATATATACGAGACAAGTGTAAACATGGCATAATTTTTGCAAAACACGTTCGTTTAAAGACATCTTTAACAGAAAATTAAAAAAAAAATAGTGAATAAATCTATATGCGGTATATTATTATGCATCTTGGTTTATTTCTTTCCCCGTCAGTTTTTTTTTATATATTTTATAGCTTTTCTTTAGTTTTATTTTGTATTAACGTGTTAAAAAGAATATTTGCTGTAGTAGATATATGACCAGACAGACAACATCAAACTTATTATAGTTGGCTTTTAAATTCAAGAAAAAGAACAAAAAAAGCTGTGAATTACTTTGTTTTTCTATACATTTATTTATTTATTTAGCTTGAAACAGGAAATAACTCTGCTAGATTTACTGGTTTTAAGAAGAAAAAAAATACATAAACAAATATTTAAATACAAAGTAGTAATAATAATTGAGTAGAACATGCAATAAATTAAAAATTACTTTAAAATTACAAATGAATCGAAAATAATTCAGACAATAAATTGTGAAACTAGTTTAGAAATCCCCTCATTGAGAAATTAATGCACTAAATGAGGTTCGACTATTTCCTTTTTTCCAAAGCTACGTTCACACTTATCAAATATTTGCCGAAAAAAGCGAGACGAACAGACAAACTAATATTTTATTTCCTTTAATTACAATATATTTTTTTTTTATATGAGCAAAACTACTGGTCTCGTTTTTTGGTCAAATACTTGCTAGTGTGAACGTTACAATTTATAAAAATACTAGCTGATCCCGGTGCACTTCGCTACCCCCTCGTTATAAAATAAAATTAAAAGTATTTATATATCCTATTGTGACCGATCCAGTTTTAATTTTAATAAAAAGGAGCGTGGTCCCATCCACTTTTCTCCCGGTACGTATTCCGAATTATGGCAATACCATATGTACCAAATATCATCGACGTAGGTCAAAAAAATGCCCAAAATATGGCGATTTAAATTTTTGGGTTATATGGGTGGTGCCACGCCTCTTTGTCCAATCCCGCCCATATTTGCAGCAGCACTAAAAAAATGCACACCAAACCGACGTACCAAATTTTGTTCAAATACCGTTATCAGGAGCAGAAATAATAGATTTTTAATTTGTGGTTTGTATGAGAGGTACCACACCCCTTTGTCCAATCCCGTTCATATTTGCAGCAGCACTTAAAAAATGCACACCAAACCGACGTACCAAATTTTGTTCAAATACCGTTATCAGGAGCAGAAATAATAGATTTTTAATTTGTGGTTTGTATGAGAGGTACCACGCCCCTTTGTCAAATCCCTCCCATATTTGCAGCAGCACTAAAAAAATGCATACCAAACCGACTTACCAAATTTTGTTCAAATACCGTTATCAGGAGCAGAAATAATAGATTTTTAATTTGTGGTTTGTATGAGAGGTACCACGCCCCTTTGTCCAATCCCACCCATATTTGCAGCAGCACTTAAGAAATGCACACCAAACCGACATACCAAATTTTGTTCAAATACCGTTATCAGGAGCAGAAATAATAGATTTTTAATTTGTGGTTTGTATGAGAGGTACCACGCCCCTTTGTCCAATCCCGCCCATATTTGCAGCATCACTTAAAAAATTTACACCAAACCGACATATTAAATTTTGTTCAAATACCGTTATCAGGAGCAGAAATAATAGATTTTTAATTTGTGGTTTGTATGAGAGGTACCACGCCCCTTTGTCCAATCCCGCCCATATTTGCAGCATCACTTAAGAAATTTACACCAAACCGACATATTAAATTTTGTTCAAATACCGTTATCAGGAGCAGAAATAATAGATTTTTAATTTGTGGTTTGTATGAGAGGTACCACGCCGCTTTGTCCAATCCCGACCATAAGTATCCTATGTCCTTCTCCTGGCTCTAAACTACCTCCCTGCCAATTTTCAGCTAAATCGGTTCAGCCGTTCTTGAGTTATAAGTGAAGTAACTAACACGACTTTCTTTTATATATATAGATGAAGATTCAATTAAAATTTTATCAAAATCTGTCCATCATGTGGTAGAATATTAAAATTTTATTACTTCCAAGTTTTGCCTGATTATGCATGTTGTTAACAAAGTAACTCACACAAAGTTTGATGACTCTCATTCTAACAGTGTTCCTGATTGATTTTGCCACGCCCTCCGCCCACCGACCAAAATATTTTTTCTTCCTAAACCTTCGCGTAACAATTACGAACAAACCCGCAGAAGGAAGTATCCAATTTGGTCCAGTCGTTTTCAAGTTTTAAGATAACGAACAAACCAAGATTCATTTTTATATATATAGATATAAGATTAATGATGCATGGAAATTTTTAAATGGCATTTTATCAGGTTAAGTAATTTGAGAAAATCGCCAAACGAAAAAAACACCAATAAGAAAAAATGCTCTAAATAAAAACTTTGAAACGGGAAAAATCGCTGCAAATAAGAAAATCGCAAAACTTGAAATAAACACCAAAAGGAAAAATTACAACAACAAGATGAAATCCCTAAAACAAAAAAAAAGACATGTGGCACTCGGGGACTGCCGCGGTAAATCTATTGCACAGCATTTTTTATCAACTTATGCAATTATATTACATATTACGTTTTGTTTAATAACTCCTTTGTTATTCTGGCAATACTGTATGTTAATGATATCAATATGATAACAAATGTTAATGTTAATCAATAGCATACTTTAGGGGTAAACATACATAGGGCGATTTAAATACTTAACAACACAAAAGACTTAAGAAACAAACTTAGTGCCAGGTTTTTTTCCTTTCAAAAACAAATGTCAGATTTTTTCCAGGTTTTTTCGTTTCAAAAACAAAAGACTTAAGAAACAAACGTTTAAAAATTTCCTGATTCGGTCGCCTCAAAGCCCGCGATAGAAGAAGCTATGCAATAGCTTAAAAAATTTTGCATATTGAAAGAAATTTCTAATTATTATTAAAGCGACAAAATTAAAAAAATTACAAAATTGAAGAAAACCGCCATAATGAATAAAATCACAAAAATTAATAGTTGTATATATATTTTAGTATGTATTTACATAATTTGTGTTGGAAATACTTAGCATCTGTACGCTTAACTTTTCATTGAAATTTTATGACAAATTGACAACCCTTTTTCATTGTGTTGAGTGCGAAGTTTCTTTTTTCTTTCTTTTAATTGAATATAATATTTTAAGTAATACATAATTATATTCCTTTTTAATCGCGTACTCATAAATCTTGATGTTTTTTTTTTTGTTTTTTTTTTTTTTTTTTTTTTTTGTTTTTTTTTTTTTATTATATCAGTTTTTTGTATATTTTCTTTTCCAGCTGAAATTGAAGTTTCAAAACACGAAATGAAAGTTGTTTATTATGTTTTAAGTATTTTTCAGATTTCTTGGTTTTCGATTGTCTTAATTTTTATGCTAAACCCTTGCATTTAGGTTTCTTTAATTTCTTTATTTTACGTGGGTTTCTTTAAAAATGTTTTGCTTATAGACAGTCGTGTTTTTCTTAACATATTATTTACTACTTATCTCAATTTAGACATGAATTTCTTTATTTTATCCAAATTAAATACATATGTATGTTTGTATGTATTCGTATTTATGTATGTACATCTGTATGAATATTTACATTTTTCTGTACTGCAATGAAACCCCTGAATTAATCTCAGCTCAAAGAAAGTTGAAAATAAAATTTTATGTCGTATTTTAAAGCACTGATAAAATATTAAATTTAAATGAAAGGCAACTAATACTTTAATTGGAGACTTGTTTAAAGGTTAAAATATGTTTTTTCTTTCAATAATACAAAACAGGCGTAAAAATAGTTTGGCAACCTTGCACCTGAAATGGATTAAGTGTAGCGTTGCAACCGTTTTATTTTATTTTTTCTATAACTTTTATTAACTGACTGTAAAAAAGAAGCTTAACAATTTGGCTTTTCTTTCTTTGATTTTAAATTACATACCTATATTATTTTTCCTACTAAATCATAAGATAACTTGATGAAGGGTATTTAAGATTCCATACAGCTGAATAGTTAGAGAACACTTGCTTACTTATTACTCATTCTTAACAATACTTTTATATATTTTACTTCTCATAATCATTTTGTCAATAGCGTGATGTTTAAAACATACATATTTGCAATTGTTCGTTTATTTTCTATTTATCTTTTAAGCTTGTTGTTTTCTTAACACTTTATTTCTTTTATTTATTTTCTTTTTATAAATTTCTATACATCGGCTGGGAAAATAAACCAAACAAATTTGCAATGCCAGCAGTATCTGTTCATTGAACTTTAATACAAATTTACTTAAAATTCTTGAGGCATTTTCAATAGATTAAAAATTTAAGATTATTTGGCTTTTTTTAATTAGAAGAGAAATTTTAATGTTTTGTCTTTTGTGTGTGTTTTTTTTAGTAAATTTCACTTTGTATTGAAATTTTCTACCTACTGAAGGACTAGTTTTTTAAAGTCCATATTTAGAGATGACTTTAACTGAAAGCCATTTAAATCATTATTATTACGAATTCTTACCTTAATATTTCAGGTGATTTCTTAAAAGACTTTGCCACATACATTTGCTGCGAAAATTTTGGCAAAAAAATATGTTGGGAAGTAAATTGAATTTATTATGCCATTGACTTCAGAACAAATAAAAATTACAAATGTATGGTATACATACATATGTATATGCAGAATTTAATACAAATTTTCCAAATTTAATTAATACATGTATTATGAAAATTAAAAAATTTTATTCAAATCAAATAAAATTGCCTTAATTAAAAATCCCAAAGTTAAGTTTTATCCAAACCATATTTTATTTGTTTATTTTGCACTCAGGTAGCATATGGCATGATATTTATTGTCTTTTTTCAAAGACGTTAAAACGATAAAAACAATTTTAAAAAATTAGCTGGCATTTTGAAGCAAAAAAAAATCCAGGGTACACACAGATATATGTAAACACATACATACATATAAACATACCACATGATTGTATATTTATATACCGCCTCACTGTTATTAATAAGCATATTAAATTAAATTCATTCAAAGTATGTACTTTAAAATTTAAACCGGTTTCATATATGGCAGGTTAGAAAAATCAAATTAAAAACCATAAACTATTTTATTTTGTCAAGGTCGAAGTTTTGTTATTTATTTGTTTTGTGTCAATTCAAAATATGTATGTATATGTATGTATGTGCAGCATACTTACCGTCGACTGAGAATAGACATTTATACCTACCTATTACTTTTTTTAATAATATCAATTTATTTTTATCTGAAATAAATTTATAATTAATTCGCATCAGCAGATGTTAGGTAGAGGTACGTACGTACATACGATTATGTATTTCATATTTTGTTTTCATTAATAAATAATCAATCTTAATTCACAAATAACGGAAAAATATAATGATCTGTAGTTCGGTTGAGTGCCTTATGAACAGTGTTGCCAAAAATGTTTTACGCCATATAAATGTTTTATAGAATGAAGCAGTGCAAAAATCTCTATTTCTAAATTCCAAATATAATCAAATTTTCTGTATTTCATTCTGCTATTAATACTTAAAGTAATATTATTCACATTCCCTTTATGATAAGTAAAAATTTCATGTAAAAGTGGTAATGAAATTTTCGTAGATGTTCATTAAAGCAGATTATTCGAATTTATGATATGATTAGAAATTTCATCATTTGATTAAAAATTCCGTAACGAAGAATTAATATTGTTTAAGATATTTAGTATATATTTGATATCAATGAATTTTAACTTCAACTTTTGGATGTTGAGTATAAAAATTAAGAAAAATTTACTCATGTTGACGTCACTAATAAAGACATTTTATAATATTTACCATTCCTTTGTGAATAGCATTAGTTCCGTTATTATATCATAATATGGCAGGTACAAGTACACTAAACATCCTTCTATAATTTTTAAACAAGTGCATATTTGTCTTATTAAAAATCAAAACCAGTGACATAAAAAATAATATCAATATTGAACCAATTAATGTATAGACCAGAATTCTTAGTTAAAATTCAATAAAATTAATCAATGACATACATTTATGTACATTAGGGTGGAGCGTCGGATTTTTTTTTTCGATATTCAATATGTTTGGAATAGCACTAGAACGTTGCATTTTATTCTCAGTTACATGGGAAAGTTCTGAAAAAAATATTGGGACCTACACCAATATAAAAATATATCTTATTTGGATTTTCCGGTCGTCATTAATGTTGCCATTGGTACATATTTTTGTGAGTTCGTTGTAAATTTGGACAAATTCATGGAATTTTCTTTACAACCGAGGATTCATTATAACCGAGTATGAGTATGAACATATTTGCATATAAGTTACCAGTATGAAATTTTCTGGATGTATTAATTTGTTATCTCTTTTCTTCAGATAACTTTACTCCGGCCTAATGTATACACACAGTACGTACCAACACAATTATTATAAATAAATTTTGATTGAAATTGTCCCTGAACTAGTTCAATTGAAACCAATATGTAAGAAAAATAATAAAATATGAAAACTAATAAAAAAAAAAAATTTAATAACCAACCCAATAATCAAGTCGAAAAAAAAGCGTTATCAAACTAATGGAAAATATAAACTATGTATGTATGTACAGTATGTATTTATTAATGTACTTACTTGGCCTCAAACCAGCACAAACAAAAACATTGTTACAAATTTTTGTTCTCACAATTAAATATTCGAAAATCTAATATTTTACAAAGCAAAAATATTCATAAGTTTGCAAAATATTTTTATCTTATCATCGTAATGAGACAAAATGTCAA
Organism: Lypha dubia; assembly: GCA_947311025.1. NCBI lineage: Eukaryota > Metazoa > Arthropoda > Insecta > Diptera > Tachinidae > Lypha > Lypha dubia. The sequence continues at coordinate 31,431,302 of OX371264.1, read as the reverse complement.
AAATTATTTAGTTTAAAAATGTTTGCTAAACTTTAAAAATGTTGTGCAATAACAAACATCCGTTATAAACCGCAGACAATTGCCCTGTCATTATTGCAACTTCTGCGAAATAAATCATTTTTATGTTTTTATTTCAATGTAATTTATTTTAAACTTATTTTATTAAAGGCGGGTTTCTTTTTTTCAAAAACGAGTTGCCATTTCAGTAATAGCGAAAATAATTTTTATAGTTGCCAGATTAATTTTAGATAAAAAATAGCCTCGTAAAATTAAATTTTGTGGCACTAATTTTGAATAAGTGCGAAATTAACCCTTGAATACATTATAAGTTTTGACTTAATTCTGGCATTCAAACTGTATTTAGACCTTTGTTGTATTTGAAGACTTGTAGTAGAATTTTATGACAAATATTTATATAGGACGCTATATCACCGATTAATGTGTGTTTTTTGCTCTGTACAGCGGATAGGCAGGGGCTTAAAATAGTATACGAAAATGTTATGTTTTAAATAAAAGTTCTGAATGCACTTTATAATTGTAAGAGCTATAAAATTTCCTACCTCGATTCGCCCAAAATAATGTGCAGAGAGATGATCTTTTTCCATTCATCCTATTGTCAATGGCGATTTCCATTCCAAAGGTAATGATCTAAATGTGAGGAAGGCTAACTATTTTTCCCTATCTTATCACATTCAGAATATTTTATAGGAGGAATGGAAAAAGGCGAAAAATTCCCCGGGAATTATTTTTCCTAACTGGCTTGATAGTAATTTAAATATCTTTTAACTTTTTATTTTCTTTATAACCATAACAGGGTTCCATCGAAGAATGGCTACAGCTTTTACGTCTAGAAGAGTATATACAACCTTTGTTGGATCAAAACTATAAAACAGTACGCGATGTCACTCAAGTAACATGGGAAGATCTCGAAGATATTGGTATTGTTAAGTTGGGACATCAGAAGAAAATTCTATTGGCCATAAAACGTGTCAAAGACATTATTAGTGGAAAATGGAATCCTGGTGGTACAAACCCCTACAATCAACAGGTAAATAGATTTCATTAATTAACAATAATTCTTTTTTTGTTTTTTTAATTTTTGTTGTTAAATATTCTCGAATAAATATTATCAGTTTTTATTAAAGCATAATCAGAGCTGTAAATGATTGCAATCGATTTAATTGCAATCACATGATTTCGCTTTAATGATTGCTAATTTTTTGATTGCATTCAAAATCGTAAATTGATTTCAATATGATAAAAACGATTGAATCAATTTTTTGAAATCAATTACTTTAATTGCAATCAAATCCAGTAATTGCAATCAAAGTTAAATCAGAATCAAAATCTTCGTTCTTTTCAAATGAAAAATGGCAATTTTTATTTACAAAGTTTTGTAAAATTGGTCAAATATAAGTGGAGTTTTGCAATAGAATCTGTTGGTTTTCACCAAAACTTTAGTGATTTTTACTAAAATCTAGTGGTTTCCACCAAAAATTTGGAGGTTTCCACCAGATTCTAGTAGAAACCGCTAGATTCCAAATGTAAATTATTTCATTGGACTTTTACTATAGTTGTGATTTTAAGGGATTTTATTGAAATCACATGATTTCAACAAAAATTTGATTGCAATCGAATTGATTGCAATTAAACTAATTGCATTCAATGATTTCTAAAAAAAATGATTTCAAAATGATTGCAATCAAAAAATATTGCAATTTTGACAAGATTTCATTTTGAAATCTGAAATCATTTAGAAATCAAAGAATGAAATCAGTTTGGTTGAAATCACTTTGATTTCAATGTCAATTGATTGCAGCTTTTTACAGCTCTGATAACAACGAATTCTTTCAATGAACTTTCTTACATTTCAACTTCAATGAATATTTTCTCAATGAATATTTTTTCAACGAATATTTTTATACTGAGATAACGTATGCTTACATTGCATTTAAGCATTTTTTAAAAAAATTAATGAATCAATGTAGGTCAATGAATTCAGTGCAATTGTTTTAAATAATTTTTTTTTCAGTGTAAAAGTTTGTGTGAAACAAAATTTTGAAAAAAAAAAATTCCTAGGAAATATCCGATTTTATTTTCATTTAAATTCTTTCAAAAATTATTTTTTTGCTATCTTTTAAGCATACATATGTATTATTATTATTATTTGTTATAATTTTTTGTTAATTATTCTTTACTGCTTGCTTTCTGTTATATTATTATTATTATTATTTTCTTAATTTTTATTTATTTTTGATTTAGATTTATACTAAACCCTGGCAACAACTGCCTCCCACCCCCACTTATTTACCCACTACACGTGTATCATGGGATGATTCGAAAATTTATGCCAACACATCACCCACTATCGATACTTACTACTGCACTGGTAGTAATCATGAATGTTGTAATGGCAATGATGTTGTTTTAATTAAGGTAACAAATACTTTTTTCATCAAGTCAATAGAATAGTTACATATATAGAAATCGCTAGAATTCCTTCCTAAAAGTGTGAAAATAAGATTTTATTTTTTTTTAAATTGAAGATCTCTTTGAATGATACAATTAATAAGATTTGATTTTTATTGAGGATTTTTCCAATGTTATTTTTTCCAAAACAAAATTGAAAAAAAAAATCATTTAACACAAGGCAAATTTATATGGGGTGTACTAATACTCGCCCTAATTCTTGTTACTGCAAAATTTGGTTTTGTAATTAGGCGAGTGTATTCGCTTGAGCTGTCGGGGCCACCCGGCCACCGGTATGAAGTAGCCTTGCATTAAAGTTTTAAATAAGGCACACACACAAACATATATTATGAACAACATATGTATGTACAATACATGTATCTACATACATACATATGTACATGTATGTAAATATTTTAAGTGGGCCAAATTACATTGAACTGACTATTACATATATGTATATTTATTTGTTAACACAGGTACGACAACCACGTGGCAAAAGTTTGGAATCTTTAGAAGATATACATGATAACAGTACACGTAGCCATTTGACCTTCAGTCATTATACCACAACCGATTATGGACACTTTGCCCATCCCACACAGCTGCAACAGCATCAACAGGCCTTGCAGCAACAACATATGCAACAAGCTGCTCTAATGGCAGGCGGTGGTGGTAATGCGACAGTTATGCCGGGACAACGTCTGTTAAACAACCCAGCCACTATGGTAAAATAAATTTATAATTTAACAAAAAAAAAAAAAAAAACATATTATGTGCTTACATTTATTTGTTGTTATCTTAAGAATTGGCGGCGTTCTTATGATGATGGTGATATAACACCCACCAATGATGCCGCGGCTCGTGAACTCATGTACGAGGAGGGTGGTGGCACTTTGCCGCGCCAACAACGTGGCATATTACAACGAGCAGTACTAAATACTATGCCGCCTTTGGAACATCATCATTATATGAATGCAGCTGCGGCCGCTGAATATGTCTGTCATGCAGGCGGCTTGGGTCAACCCACGGCTAATGTTCAACCTGGCAATGTTGGAGTAGCCTCAAGTGTATGTAGTGGCAATGTTTTAGATAGTTCCAGTTTATCTAATGTTAGTTAAGAACAGAATGTTTTTGTTTCAAATTGCCGATATTGAAGAAAACTATTTTTATATTTATTTAGCCATATTTAACTGGAAGTCCTATGGCTACGAAAAAAATTGCTCCCGAACCTCCACGTCGTCATTGTAGTATTCGCAATTCCCGTACTTTAAGTCAAGATGGTTCACAAGTTAATACTTCAAATGTTGGTGGTCAGGGCTTGGCCTCGAATATGTATTATGGCACAGGTGCTGTGGCTCCGGGTGGCACTTCATTGCATCCACATGCTGCCTACTTACAGCAACAGGCTTCCCAGCCAATCTATGCCAATTATGCCACAATACAGCAAACCACCGCCGAAATACATTGTGAGAAATTTCATGACAATAAGGTAAGTAGTGGAACACATATATTTTCTCTACCCCCTTAACTAAGTTCTGGCACAGTGCATTGCATAACTAGGGGTCATTCCCTGAATGCTGGTTCTAAAAAAAAAATTGCTACAAATTACATTAACTAATTTGCTAATAGAATAGGAAAGGAGACAGGTTGGAATGAAACAAATTAAATGATATCATATGAAATTAGATAGTTTTTGCCAATTTTCTTCACATAATTTTTTCCGGGGTGTCATTTTTCCTATTTTGGGGCCATTTTTTATAATTTCATTTGGTGCCATTTTTCCTATTTTGGGTCATGTATACCCGGAAATGATCAAACTTATTCAAATTTAATATACTTTCATTGGCTTTCATTGTTTCATTTACAGTCCAATTCCAGCATTGATTCTATTGATACAATTCCATTTGCAAATGAAAATACTGGTACTATCAAACAACGTTTACTTAATCGCCCAGAAATAACCGGATCTACTGGATCTCAAGGTACTACTGGCAGCCATTTACATTCCTCCTCTTCCTCATCGTCCTCATCATCAACAAATACTATAGCCAATATTGCCCATTCATTCCATTCCCTTAAGTCATCCTCCTCACTACATGATGCCTCCCTAATACGTAGTGAAAGTATTGGTTCAACCGCTAGTAGTGGTAGTGCTGGTTTATCTTTATTAAGATCACCTACTTTACAATATCCTCCCGTTAATGCCGACAGTGCGCCATCATTGGCTGGTCTAGGTGCAGATGATAATGTAGCTGCGGTTGCTGCTGTTGAAAATCCTAACGATTCAAGTGCCATAACGTCCTCCGGAACGGGTGTAGCTGGTGTCAGTGTTGGTGCGACCGGTGGTCAAAAGGTTTCGGTAAATGTGCTCAATGATATTGGAAATATGTTGGCAAATCTCACCGATGAATTGGATGCCATGTTAGAGGAAGAAAAACGTGTAGGTTTAAATATAGATAGCGAATAGGCAGCTAAGCAGTAAAATAGTTTAAACTAAGAAAGAAAAAAACTAAAAAAAGTGAGAATCAAAATAAATATTTCATTGCAACAAAACAGGTGCTACACTATAAATCCCACTCTCTATTAACTCCTCTTCTCTACGTAACAACAATCTTTCCAAATTGTAAAATGTTTAATTAAACAAAAAGTTCGAACCGATATTTATATACAAGCATGCATACATACAATACATATGCATATAAAACAATGAGGAATAGCTATAAATTCTCAACATTAAAATTACATGCATGTATGTACTATATACACATACATACATACATATGTATATACATATTTATGTAGTATATATATAGTTTAGTTATTTTATATATAAGTGTGGGTAGCCCTTTAAGTAAGTAACATGAGTTTTTGTAGTTTCACATTATTGTTTCCTTTTCTAAATATTTTTTCATATAAATTATGATTTTCGAATACTTTAATGTCTTGATTTTTTTTATACATATTGATTTATTAATAAATTTTTATTATACATACATAGATATAGCAAATGACTAAGTATTAGATATAGAATTTTTTATATATCTGAAATTTATATAAACTAGTATTAATAAGAGGTTAAAACTTAACATAAATTAAGGTTAAATGAGCAAGAGTTTATGTTTTAAGTTAAAAAATAAAAAAAACCGGAAATTTGAAATCATTCCATAGTTTATAGCTCACACATTCCGACTTTATTTAATGGGTCAATTGTGGCTAGCAACGGAAATTAGGTCGGTTTGGCACCCGACAACAGAAAATTTTGTGGAAACTGAATTGAACAGCTCTCAGTTTTCAAATTTAAATTCAGTGTTCATATATATGTATGTCTGTACTTAGTTTTTTTTTCTAATTTCAAATAATATAAATACCATGTATGGTATTCTAATTAAAAAAATTCTGTATAATATATTCATGTCATCAATTACTTTCCCACGGAAAATTTATGTTATCGATATAATTTTTACATGGAAAAATTTACCAAACTCTTGTTTATTTAACTTTATGCCAAAATAAAAGAAATGAATTATGTTATCGTATACACTGGAGGAATTAATGCCTTTTTTCCAATTCGATCATCTTAACAAATTAAATATAAAAAAAATATTCTTATATACATACTATGTATTACATAGATATAAGAAAAATAGGAAGTAAAAATTAAAAAAAAAAACTTCAGTAAATCTTTAAAAATAAAACTGAGTAAAATTTAAAATTTAATAATATAAAAAGGAAAGCTTTTTAAAAGTATACTTTTTGTACGTTTTCAAATAAAACAACATGTTATCATAACAAATAAAAAAAAATCATAATAATATTTAATAAATGAGTACATTCATACATATGTATGTATTACAAAAAAGAAAACTTTGAGGGATTTAAAAAATATGTATGTATATGAAAATGAAATAAACATAAAATGTGTTAAAGTAAATATTAAAATAGTAGACATTCCAGCACACTTATACTTACATAACAAACATTTAATAAAAATTTAAAATTAGCGTAAATAATATAAAATAATTGCAAATTATTTATATATTATACACTTAAAGGAAATCTCAAATAAAATTAAAATATACGAAAGAAAAACTAAACTGAATTTAGAACTAGAATTTGAAAACACTATTTCCAACAACATCAACTTTTATTTTTATTGTAATCAGTAATTTTTGAGTTAAATCAAAATTTTAAGAGCACCAACAAGACTACAGGCATATTTTGTGTAACCACTTTTTGTGCATGAAAATATATCTTTGCAGTTGGGCAAAAAAGGTCTTAAGTCAGAAATTACAGTTTTTCGTAATTTTATATTGAAAACTATTTATGGCCTAAAAAGCAAATGATTGCGATTGGAAACAGTTGGTCTATTAATATATATTGGTATCAAAGGAAACAGAGAAAAAAATGAGTTAAACCCAATCAAACACAGAAATGTTTGGTTTTACCTTAGCCCTATTTGCCTAACGTCAAAGATATATGCATTTATAAAATCAAGTAACACTGTCCTGTCACTCGTGAAATAAATCCGCTTTGTGACCTATTCTAGAATATTTTTTTTCAAATATTTTTAAAGTAAATTCAATATTTTTATGGTGATTAAGCAAAAATTATATATGTATATCATTGGTATTCTTTAAGTAATGATTTTTATATTACGAATATATGATTTTGAAATGGTTGTTTGTAATAATAATTATGTATGTTATTTCTTAAATTAGTTACAGTTTTGTGCTAAAAATAAAATATACAGTTCTTATAATGATTTAAAAATATTGAGTGCTTTCATTATTTTTTTTTTTATTTAAAAATCAAGGTTTTTAAGGATGCATAATTTTTTATTGGAATAGATTTTTATCATGAAAATTTTAATATTATTTATTCTAAAAAAAATTTATGTTTTTAAGTTATTTTATACAATTAAATTCAGCCTTTTTTGCAAGTATATTTATCCTAGTTCGACTTTGATGATTCCATGTTGTCTTTAATTTTGGATGAAAATGTCGGAGTCGAAATACGATAATGATACTCATTTTAAAGGCTGAATATTGAAATCAAAACTGCTCTTAAAACAAAAAAAACTTAATTAAAAAATAATTAAAAGATTATGTAAGTGTTATTCCATTTAATTAAAATTTATATACAAAAATAAATAAAATATAATTAATATTACATTTGTTGAGTTTTATTTTGTCAAACGTGAATGAAAAAAAAACTACTCAAATTTGATTAAATTAACGAGAAAGTTTTATCGGTTAAAGCTGCAGTAATGTAATCAATTTTTTTCACGAGAAATAAATCTCATACCAATTCGCATAATTGTTGTAGTTTTTATATCACATTACGAAATTTTTTTGATAGATACATATAAATATTGTGGTTTCATATCGCACTTGATCAACAAGGGGATGGGATATTAACTCTAAATTTTTAAAATTTAATTTTTTGGAAGAAATTGATGTACAGTTATCATATCTACCGACTGTAAAAATTTTACACCGTTTTCTCTACTCTTTCACGAAAAAAAAATGCAGTTGTATCTCCCATTGTGATAGAAGAGTAGTATTAAAAAAAAGTTTTTTGCCTCTACCAAAAATTTTAAAATTTTGAGTTAATACCCTCTTGTTGATCAAGTGCGATATGTGATTTGTGTCTTGTTAAAAACCCTTTAAATGTTGTAAGTAGTTGATAGACATGGCAACCTTTAACGAACCAGTAACCAGAGTTGTTTTTGTAGTCAGTGAACACAACACCAACTACTTAACAAAACCGACTACACATTTGACATTAGTAGTTGTTCGTGATTTGCACAGCGCTGTTGCGTTTTTGTTTGTCTATCGTCTTGTTATGAGGAGAAAAAGTATATTGTAATTAAAAAATAACAAATTTTAATTAACTTAAAAATTAATTTGCCAATGTTCCATTTAAAGAGAAATATACAAATCGAAAATATCTACAATAAAGTGAATATTAAAATTTATATAATGTGTGGTTAAAAATATTGGAAAAGGGGAAAACAGCACGAAAAAGCCAAACAACGAAATAATAAAAGCAACAAAAATTAAAAAAGTAATGTATAGTATTTTCGGAAAAAGGCAGCATTAATTAACACTTAACTTCTAATTAATTTGTTTAAATTCCATTAGTGTAGACCCTTAACTTTGAGTTTCGTATAGTGCATTAAATTTTTATAAATGGCAAAGCCAATTTGGTGTTGTTTGCCCGAGACTCCCCTCGAATGTGTACATTGACTTTTTTTTTTTGTCACAATGCATGAGCACTAAAAGTGTTTTTTAATGCATACAACAAACAGCAGATATTTTCGAGCTTCTGGTTATAAAAATACAGTGTACCAAGCAGCGACATCACGATTATTGCTTTGTTTTCAAACTGGGAGAAAAGAAATTGTGGAATTTTAGATTATTGGTTGTGTTTATTCGGATAAGTCTCTAATTAAAATTATTAGCCAAAATGTCTACCGAGGATAGCGAGCTGGACCCACGCATAAAGGTGAGTCACAGAATTTTAATATTGTTGTAAATAAAAAATATTATTTATTATTGTTACCTCATCTTGTAAGTTTAAATGAATACTAAAGGTACGGTCACATTGGGGAAACATTTGCTTCAAATATGTTGGTTCGTGTTTAACAAAAATTTAGGTAAATAAATTCACAACTTGTTTTGTGGTCACACTACGCACATTTATTTTCCCATTTTGTTTGTTGAAACAGCTGTCAAACAACGGCAGGTGCTAACATGGGAAAACATATTTTCCCAGTGGTCACACTTGAACAAATATTTTCCTTAACAACATATTAGAAAAACCTATCAAAAAACATAAATTTGTTTTTTAACAAACATTTCGTTGCTAATTATTAGTTTCTGCAGTTGGGCAACCAAAAAGTAAGGCTGACTTCCAAAACGTACGTATACAAAGTTTGTATACAGTATTGCTACTGTATTTAAATCACATACATTTGCAAAGTTCGGAAACAATGCAACAACTATACAACCGATGCCTTGTTTGCTTTCTTACTGCGTTAAAAATACTTGACGGCGGCGTTTTGAAATGGTACACATTGTATAATTGTTGTACTGCGGCGTTATGAAATGTAATGCTTTGTTCAAACACAAAGCAATTGACGTTTTGGAAGTCAGCCTAATATTAACAAAATATTTTTGTAAATTGCATAAAAACTATTACTTTCACGATTATTCCATATTTCGTCGTCAATTTTGAGACAACACCTTCAACACAAGTGAATAAGGGCCAATAATTCAGTACCGATTTATATGTCATTTATTTTTAAATGCTATTTATATACAAAATTAAGGGCCAATAATTGACTTCCTATTTAAATACTCATTCAGCTAATTTTCATTTAAATTTATGTTGCATTTAAATAAGATTCCATTTTTTCAGTGAGTGATTAAAGTTCTTATTTAATTACGATGAATATATGGTAGCACTGCGTAAAATAAAAAATTTCCCACAAATTTCCCTAAAGAACAGCTGACTAGAACAAATAAAGAAAAATATATTATTATTTTAGCTAAAAATAAGAATAATTAAGAACTGCTGAAATGTTTTTAAAGAATAAAAGCAACTTTCAATACGATTAAAAGGTTAATAGCGACAAAACAAGACAAAATTTTATGCAGTTTGCCAGCAGCCACAAATATTTTATTGGCTTTATTTTATATAAGAAGAACAAGCAGTCAAAAACATATGGAAATTCGTAAAACTTATGTAGTATTTAAATGCACAATGTTGGCTATTTAATGTTGACTTAATTTTGCGTTGAAAAACTTAATTTTGTATATAAATAGCATTTAAAAATAAATGACATATAAATCAGTACTGAATTATTGGCCCTAAGTTTTTCACTGCAAAATTAAGTCAACATTAAATAGCAAACATTGTGCATTTAAATACTACATAAGTTTTACGAATTTCCATATGTTTTTGACTGCTTGTTCTTCTTATATAAAATAAAGCCAATAAAATATTTGTGGCTGCTGGCAAACTGCATAAAATTTTGTCTTGTTTTGTCGCTATTAACCTTTTAATCGTATTGAAAGTTGCTTTTATTCTTTAAAAACATTTCAGCAGTTCTTAATTATTCTTATTTTTAGCTAAAATAAAAATATATGTTTTTGGGGTTTTCTTTATTTGTTCTAGTCAGCTGAACTTTAGGGAAATTTGTGGGAAATTTTTTATTTTACGTAGTGCTACCATATTTTCATCGTAATTTAATAAGAACTTTAATTACTCACTGAAAAAATGGAATCTTATTTAAATGCAACATAAATTTAAATGAAAATTAGCTGAATGAGTATTTAAATAGGAAGTCAATTATTGGCCCTAAGCAATTTTTTTTTTGCAAAGTGTGATTTTTTACGTTTTGCGATTTCTGATTAATTTATGTGCAAGTTTGTGTGTTTGTAATTTTTTTGTTAACAAGATTTGCAAATTTTCGCAATATTCTCGATTAAGGAAGAATTGTTTTGCATTCTTTAAGGCTTTAGCATTTTTTTTTTAATATTATGACTTTATTGATATTTAATAATTTTTCGCAAGTTGTGACTTTTTCGTGAAATTTGAAATTTTGCCAAGCTTCTTGCCTTTTTTTAATTTTTTTTTTAATTTTGGCTTTTTAAAAATATTGCAATTTAAAGAGATTTTTCGCTTTTCTCGCAGCAGGAATAATTTTTTAAAGTTTTTATCAGCCAGCATCAGTAGTAGTTTTAGAGTATCACGAGGCATGTCGAACAAAGCAGCCAAAAAAATATCAGCCGTAAAAATCTTTTATTGAAGCATTTTGTCTAAAGGTAGATATTTTTATTTGACTCTGTTTGTTCTTACAAAAATTTTGTAAGATCTAATAATTGTTTTCCCAAAATAAATCAAAATATTTGCCTTTTAGTGGTCACACTTTGTTCACATTAAACACATTTTTGTTTGGCAGCAAACAGCTGCTTTTCTGTTTGCCTCTAATAAATATTTTATGGTCAGACTACGATAAGGAAATATTTGACATTTTTCGTCAAATGTTTCCCCAATGTGACCGTACCTTAATGATAATATCAGAATAATACTTAACACAAATTTATTCTGTAATGAAACAGTTTTCATCATTTTCTTTCCAAGACAATGATTGTTGTACAAAAAAATTTGTGTATACATCCATACTATGTACACATGTATGTATATACATATCACTAGCTTTTACCCGTGTCTCCATACCAAATTACCGAAAATTATCATTACCAGCTTTTCTTCATTTTATGTCGCAGAAGGAGAACTATATATGTATATGTTAATGTAAAGAAAAGCTTAAAAAAAAAGTACTAAATTGTGTCGTTTTTGCCCCTTTAAGTACCCTCTATTTTCAAAACTATTGAGGGTTTTCGAGTTATAGTGTAACAAACATTTGAATTACATTTATGTATAATATTAGTAGGATCAGAAAAAAAGAATACTAAGCTTGAAAGAGTTTTCCAACGACATAGTTAAACGATTGAAATATGATGGTTTCATACATTGACTTTAAATGTAACTGCCAATACTTTTTCAAAATTCTTAGGGTGTATTCTCATATAACATAACGCTCTATGAGGGAAGATTTGTACTGAAATGTTTGTAAAAAGCGTTACGTAATATGTGAAGAGCCCCTTATTTGAATTGAGAATTATATTAAACTTGGCACAAAATTTTACAATTATATATAATTCATTGTCGATAAACAACCCTGTTGACTTCCAGTTGTAGCATAGATATAGAGCAGAACATTTAGGTAGAAACCTGTTCTTATCTGTAAATCTCTTTCATTTTATGTAGCTAACAGTTAGTTAATATTCAACATAATTAATGTAATATTACCCAGATTTGTTTTCTTCTTTTTTTTACAACCATAAAGTTCAACGACTATAAACTTGTAGTATGTAAATGCAAATTTACATAAAAATGCATAGGTAGATACAATGTAAGTAATTTTCAAATATTTATGTCTACATATGTATTTTACACAATAAATTGCATTTGGTAAAATATTTTCGTTCATCTATTGTTTTTAACTCATAAACACAAATTAGCCATAAAATTGATCGCTATTTAATTGGAATGCAATAATTGATGTATATTAATTCAAAGTTAACACCAACTATGAAAATGGGTGGCTTTTCGCGCTACCTGGCTACAAAAACATTAATTTTAAGAGGCTGTTTCTTTGCTTCAAAGATTTTCCAACAATTTTACACGCAATATGCCATTGGAATTTCCTGAAATAATTTAAAAGAAAAAATGTATTTCGAAAAAATTTATAAGTATGTACATACAGTGTAGCCTCGTTGAACGCAACCCCTGATATGCGCAACCCCTCGCTTAACGCAACACCCAATTTCTTAACATTGGTGACTCTGTAAACGCAACTTTTCAAAAAACAAAGCCTCAATTAACGCAACTTTGCAAAACAAGTAAGGCTTTTTTTGTTTTTTTTAGTTTGGTTTTTGATAAATAAATTCAAAACGTGTGTATGTAAAATCTTATGCTTAAGTGCAATAGTCTTTTTGATTTACCGTTATTCTAAGAATGACACATATTTTGTGCGTATTACTTCTGTTTTTGAAATCAATTTAGTTTAGAAACTTCTTTGTTTATAAATGGTTCTTTCATCAAAATATTAAAAATCCCTTTCGTGACAAAATTTGTTAAGCTAACAATAAAAGAAAAGCGTGAAATTCTTAAGAAACTTAAAAGTGGCATACCTGTCAAAACGATATGTAATGAATACAAGGTTCACAAATCAACAGTAGGTAGAATAAAAAAAATTTCAGACTTTTTCCCTTAAAAACATGAATCTTTAATTCGATAACAATCATCAGTACAAATTAACATACATTTGAATGTGTATTTTTATTAATTTTTTATTAGATGTATATTTTGTTTTTCTGTGTTTATTCTTTATTTCAATCAAATAAATACGATTATTAAAAGCTAACCTTAGTTTTTTTTATAAAATTCTTGATTGGTTTAAAATAAGCTTTTAAATAGAAAAATATGACTAGAAATTTGTGACTTGGTTTGCGCAACAACTCAGTTATCGCAACAGCCCAAAATTTCTATTGGTTGCGTTCACCGAGGTTACACTGTATATGTATATGTAATTGTTAAAAAGTTTTAACTTATTTTCTGTAGTTACAAAACTTATGATTATTAATATGATTTAAAAATGGAAATTTATACATACATACATACTATGTACCTATGTATATAGAACATAAAAATCATATCGGAAATATAAAAGCAAATGATTTGCCTAAACTATTTGCTTTTATATCAATGCTCTAATATAATACATATTAATGATATTGCTTTTGTTTAAGTATTTCAACTATAAATTTGTCATTTGAATATTAATATTTTTCGTCAGTAATAGAATATTTTTCTTTCGTTATTTTTCTTGCTAAAATAACAATGTGATTTTGCATAATCTTTGCTTAAGATCTGTTAACACGTTTTCCGAACAAAGGTCCATGGTTGATATCTTTTAATTATACATATGTATTTAAATTGAATAACATACACTCTTATTTTAAATTATGTTTCAAATCCTTTTTAAAACAGTTCAATGGTCAATATTTACGTATCTATATTCTTACATATGTACATACTTTGTTTAATTAAATATTTTTAAGTATTTCTATGTTGTGTTTTCTTTTATTGCAAAATTTTTATTTTCTTCTCTTTTTTGTACAACAGTTTCACTGACTTTTTAATGACCACTTCTTTTCACAGTGGTAGACAAAAATTCGTAAATTGTTCGAAAATCATGCTTCATTGATTTCAACGAAATAATTAATGTAAAGTTATTTTTTTGATAACTTGAGATATACTTAGATAAAAAGGTTTTTGGTGAAACTATAATTGAATATATTTTGTCTGCCACTGTTACAACTTATTACGTACTTTTAAAGTGTGGGATAGGCTCTTTTTGAATTTAATACCACGCCATATATTTATATACATATATATATATTTTTTTTGTATTGTTAAAACCACATGCCAAGCATGGCATGTATTTTGGTTTGATTATTTTCGTTTAATGAAAAAACAAAATAAACTTAGTATAAATGCATATTCTAAGCACGTTGTTGTCTGGTTAAGTTGTTCACATTAACAAACAAACAAATTTCTTCATGCAGTTAAAATTAACATAAATATCGAAATTTAACTAGATACACTTAAAAAAGCAAAATCACTTTAAATAGTTTAATATATTTTGTCATTAACAACATCAGAACGTTTTATGTTTTGAGCTATTTTGAAGCATTAAATGACTAGTAATAAAACATTTTTTTAAATTTTTTTATTGGTTATTAAATAATACTCTAAAATTTTAGTTTATAGGTATATCATTAATAATCATTAGTTACGTTCAAAACTTCGTTTTTATTAGCATAAAAGTTTTCTAATCACTTAATTGCAAATAAAAATGTAGGTTCGATATAGTAAATAGGTGAAACATGCATGATTTTTACATTATTTTGTAATTGAAGATCATGTGTTTGTGCGCAAATTTAAATCAATTTTTCTTCTTTAAAATTAATGAGTTGATCCCATACATTCGAAAACGTTTCTTATTGTTAAACAATTTTTGCAGAACGGTTAAAAGTTAAAAACGTTTAAAAACAGTTAAAAGTTGCTGAGATATTTCCTGTTGTATATAATTTTTATATAACAACCATTTGTAGTAAGATGGGCTTTAATACTACATATAGAAATTAATAAAATCACTGAATTTGTAATTTTAGTTACATGGTATTTATTTGTGTTGACAATATTTCGAATAATTCGTGTGGTTGCTCTTTTTCTTAAACTCTTAGCAAACATGAGTTTGCCCCCTAAATATATGTATAAATATACATACGTATGTATATGTATATATACATTTTTTGTAACAATTATAGTATTGTGTTTGCCTTACATTTATATTTTTGTATGACATCTTTTATTAACACGATATTCATAGTTAGTCATTAAATCACGTTTCTTTATTTTTCTGGGACACAAGCCGAAATAATGTATGTATGTATTATAGTTCATTTGTATAACTACTACGTGTCTAAAAACGTGCCCTTATTTGAACCAAAGAAATAAGAAACTACAAGCACCCTTCTTTAACATACACACACAAAGATACATATACATATATTTTCTATTTTCCAAATAAAGGTCAAAGTTTTTTATTTATTCTTAAAAATAAATTGTACGTGTTTTTACAACAACTCTTACAGAATGTATGTAAGTATGTATGTGCTTTCTATAAGTGACGTAAATTTAGCACGTTTGAAAAAATCCTATAGATTTTATACAACTTTTACGTAAAAGCAAATAAATTTCTTCAAAAGTGTTCATTAAATATATTTATGTATACACAGTCATATACATATGTATGTATGTATGTATATAATATATATTATTTTAATTATGTACGATTATTTTCCTCTAGATGACAACTTTGGGATATTGCCGCAATATTGCTTTAGGCGATTATCTTCCAATTGCTTGCAAGGTTAATTTAAATATGTATGAACAAAGTACATTTTTACATAATTATCTTTCTTTTCAAATTTCTTATTTTCTGAATGTGATATATATTTATCATATTAGAATTTTTTAGAGTTAAGAATTTGTTTAAATAATATAGAATTATTTATTAATTTAACAAAAATTAGTTGGCAGCGGTGGGATTCGAACCCACGCCTCCGAAGAGACTGGTGCCTTAAACCAGCGCCTTAGACCGCTCGGCCACGCTACCTCTTTAATTTATAGTACAGTATGTTAACATTTCGTAAATAAATTTCTTTCATATGCTTTTGAGCGTGTGTGTATGTGGGAAATAACAGCATGTACTTTCCCAGCGGTAAAAATTGTCATTATTTAATCGCTGATGTAAGCAATATTTAGTAGCTATCAGTGATGATTCTGTCGCTTATATTACTACTTAAATTTAGCATAGGAGTGTCATAGGTCGTTTAATCGGTGCGCTTTCGCTTAAAGAGTAAGCAGCGATGTCAGTGATTCGCATTTCAATTGCGTTTACTTCATAAGCGAAGTCTTAAGCAACGTTAATGATACATCAATAAATCTTAGCAAGTTATGGTGTAATGCACGTTCATTACGGTTTAATTTGCATTTGTAAGCGAAGGCTAGAACATAGTACCACTAATCCCAATGATTTTATATGTATGTAAATACCTTTTTAGAAATTTACTTGTGGTGTAAGCTTTATGTTCTGCGATCAACGATAAACTAACAAACAGAAAAAGAATTGAAACAATTTTTGTATTTTTTTTAATGCCACTATTACGGCATTTTTGTTTTTGCATTTTTTGTGTATTAAGAGTAGAAACATACATTAACCAACCCTTCGCTTATTTTGTAATAGAAGTTATAATGAGTGGATATTTTTTTGCATTTTTTGTGTACTAAAAGAAGACAAAAAAAATTCCTAAACATTTTTGCAAATATACTCAACTAACTCTTCGACTATATTGTAATTGAAGTTATAATGAGTGGAAAAAATTAATTAGATTACACATAGATAACATTTTAAGTACTTATATCGTTCGCTTAAAGTGTCATCCTGATGTCATTGATTATTATCTAGGTACTTCGTTCAATTTACCGCTGGGTTATTATGTTAAGTTATTAAGAGTAGAACATTCAGAATGGAATCTCATATTTCACAAACAGTGTTGCCATGAGCATAATGTTTTTTTGGCCAAAAAATTTCATAAAATGCTACTAAATGAAAAAAATATATACTCGTATTTACATAATTAATAGTAAGACAAGTTATTAAGGTATATTTATCGACAAATTAATACAAAAAAGCAAATTTTTGTCACATACTTCTGGCCGAACGGTAGATTTACACTCAATTCACACGATGACTTTTACGACGTCGCTTTTTCGATGTCTCTTTTTGCTTATTGGTGAGCAGTGTAGGGAAGAAAGAGGGGTAAACAAAAAGACTCGATTTGTGTTTTTCAAGACTTTTCTTCTATTTCTCTTTGTTACTTTTCATTATTTTTCTTACTTTTGTTATTTATCTTTGTTACTTTTCATTATTTCAAAACAAAATCGCGAAAAAGACATGCAACTAAAAGACATCGTATGAACACACAAAGATTTTGGTAGCAACTTCAAAAGGGAATTCAGTAAAAACGACGTCACAAAAGTCATCATGTGAATTGGGTCTTATTGTTTAATTTTTGTTGGTGTTAATGTAGATGATAAGGAAGATATAAAGAATAAAGAAGTCAACATGACAGCATGCCCATGAAGTATTTCTGCACAAGGACACAAACACACTCCCACTTTTGTTAAAGCAAAAACAAACAACATAACCTACATTTTTATGCATAAATTCTTGTTTACTGTAAAAAATTGGAAATAAAAATTCGTAATAGAATTTTTTAAGTTTTACTCAAGTTTTAATTACTATTTTTTATTGTAAATTCTTAAAAATATACTGATGTGTCTAAGAAGTTTCTTTTTTTATAAATATTTATTATTAATTGATCATGAACATTGATTTAAATAAAATTTTATTTTAGTTTTTTAGAATCTTTTAATAAAAGTAGTTTTGAAAATAACTATATTTTTATAAAAATTAATGTACATATTTGTACAGGTGACCTTAAATATAAAAGTGTCACAAAAAATTGGATTAAACAAAATGAAAACAAGAACAGAGGTATTTTTCCAATGAAGCATTTTATGAAATAAAAACGATTTTAAAAAATTTTTAGTTGCGCCTGCTTATGATTTAATGTGCGATATGTAAGTGCATATATGTACATATGTATGCACAGACTGAAATGAACTAAGGAAATCAAATGCTCAGTAGAAATTATATATTAGAAAATGTATATGACGTAATCTTTTGTTTCTATTTGTGTTCTTATTAAAAACAGACTAACGAAAATATGAAACACTGATGTATGTGCATATGTATATAAAAATATAATTTAGCTTAGAATGTTAAGGTTAAAAAAATCAATACTTTTAGAGTTGAAATTCATGAAATCTAAAAAAAGTGACCCAAAATTAAGTATAATTGCAATTTCCGTTTACGCACAATGATTTATCATTATAAATTATATAAATTTCATTTCAATTACACTAATTGACCACCACACCAGAATTAAAAATGAAGACAGACAAACAAATAAATTTTTTTTAATATCTGCAATACTAAGATGTATGTATGTATGTATACATTCACTAGGGCAGCTCACACACTAAATCAGGTGTGATAAATTCGTATTGAGTCTATTTTAGTTAATGTAATCGGAGCAGTTAACGTAATACATTACGAAGTGAAAATATGTACACTTGTTTTAATATAGGAAATTAAATACTTATTCACATTCGTTATATCTTTGTGTATACTTGCAACTGCGGATACAATGTCACATAAAATATTTTGTCACACAAAATCCACCCATATACAGAGTCATCAGTGCACAACCATCATCATTATTTAGTTACTTATATAAATAAATACTATACACGTACGTGTACAATATGTATTTTTATATTTTTCCATAATAAATACTATTATTACATCAAGGGGACAAATGGACAAATAGAAAAAAAGAAGATGTAAAAAAAGGTTTCTTTTTTTTAATCACCTCAATTATATTTCATAAAACTGAAGTGATGATGATGATGGTTAGGTGTGGTTGATTGTTAAGTAAACAAAACAAATTCCATATCATTTTGTTGGGAGTTGTAAACATTTATAAGAAATTAATTGCGTCGGAAGCGTATTCAGCCAAAGTTTATTACAAATCAATGGATTATAAAATTGTTATTAGATTTCATTTTGCACAATATTTTCACATGTCAGTACAGTGTATTCTCGGTTAACACAACACTCGATAAATGAAAATCGTCGCGTAATCGCAACACCTAAATCTTAACAAATACTTAATATTGACATTAGAATGCCTATTTTTTCGTTAATCTTAAATACTTTTTCGTTTTTTATTGTTTTTTATTTATTTTAATTAAATAAATGAATTTATTTGAAAATGTTACACATGTTTTTCTAAACAATTCTTTATTTTTTGGCATTCTGCCACACTTCCTTAAGTTCCTAGTAACAATTTAAAGTAACACAAAAAAACATTTTCTGTGTTTTTTGAACACACTATAAATTTTGTTGAACTATCATTGAATTTTAAAAACAGGTTTATTTGTTATGGTTTTGCTGAAATGTTAATTATGCCGGTCAGGCATTTAATTTTGTGGCTTGGTGTAAAGTTAAACTTTGATATTTGTTTAATATTTATTATTGGAGTTTTGAGCGCACAATTATGCTAAAGTATGTGAAAACCTAAAGAAATAAGTAAGAAATAAATTAAAAGCCAACTACATATATTGTACGGCCTTCTTTGAACAACACGGTTTTGTTATTAAATTTAATAATACAGTGATAGTCACATTCTTGAGGACATCCACATGTTGTCAATCGGATTAAGATCAGTATGTTGAGAATGCCACGGCATCACATTTATCTGATTTTTTCAAACCAAGCTCTTACAATCCTTGCTACATCCTTGGGACTGTTGGCGTGCGAGAAAGAGGCACTTCCCATTCAGCATATGGAAGCAATATACTTGCTAATCAGAGGGAATTGCTACGCTATTTGGTAAATGCTATAAAGCAATACCTTTTGCTCAAGAGTTAAAGTATTTTGCTTTCATATTTTTGCAAGACCATTTGCTACTCCATACGAGTACATACATACATATATGCTACGCCGTAAATTAGTTTCAATTAAAAAAGTAAATAAGGTAATGAAATAACAAAGAAAAAATTAATTTGAATGCCATCAGAGAATTCTTCTATTATTAAATTCACTTACCACAACATAAGACGTGAACTTTAAATTTTGTGTACCTTCGAAGTAGGCAGACACTTGCATGTGGAAAGAAAGAAGAAAAAAAAAGATACGCTTGAGGTAGTAATTTGTTTTAACGCAAAACACAACACGGTTTATTAGGGGAGAAAAGTTAATCAAGCAGAGAAAAACAGGTTCTGGGTTTTCTTTTTTTCGTTTTGGTAACAAGAAAGCTCTTGGCCAAAGTAAACTATACAAATTTAAGCATAAAAGGTGCGCCATGTACAGAGATATACATACCTCATTTTAGGACAGTGAAAAAAATTTCATCATCGTCGTCATCGCAAACATACATTCATACATAAGTATTTACACGAAAACCTGAATTTTACTCCAAATACACCGACTAGCTTTTTTACATTTACCGATTAAATGGATATTTTGGCTTTTTTCAGTACATATAAAGTTTAACAATTGCCAGAATGTTGCAAGGCTCTGCGGCCATACGATAAACGAAAAACTACTTAGTCTAACATGGCCATTTGACCAAACCGGCCTTTAAGTTGGAGTTTTGTGTCTTTTTTATGTTTTGCCATATACTCGTATGTACATATGTATAGTGTTGTCGACTTTCAAAGAAACAAAACATACAAAAATAGTTAAGTAAACCTTTCCTTAATTTTTTTAACCTGGCTTTTATGTGCATACCTACAAATGTACGTATGTATGTAAGTATGTATGTATATACGTACGTTAACAAATAAAAAATTTATGGCGTTGTACAATATGTATTTAACTTTATTATTGTTCAAAATAAAAAAACCAGTTAACTTTTTCTGACGCTTCATTGAAATCTTGAAAATTTTAAAAGTGTGTTTCTTGTTTATCTTCTCAGAATTTATTTTATATTTATACAAAATGAGATACAAATTATTAGTTATATCTAATATAGTATTTACATACATATGTATGGTGGCACGAAATAAGCCCCAAAAAATTTTCAAATATTTTGTTTGGGGTTTATTTCATTTTTTTTTTGGGGCTTATTTCATTTTTTAAAAATTTGGGGCTTATTTCATAAAATTTTTTGGGGCTTATTTCATATCCGTAAAATAGATCTAAAATCCTTGCGCCCTGCCGTAGGCCGGTTATGCAGAGAATACTTTGAACGCGAAGCCGGTGTTCGATATACCATAGAGGATAAATTCCTTGCGCCCGGCCGTAGGCCGTTTAGGCAGAAAATACTTTAAACGCGAAGCCTGTGTTCGATATACCATAGAGGATAAATTCCTTGCGCCCGGCCGTAGGCCGGTTATGCAGAGAATGCTTGGAACGCGAAGCCGGTGTTCGATATACCATATAGGATAAATTCCTTGCGCCCGGCCGTAGGCCGGTTATGCAGAAAATACTTTGAACGCGAAGCCGGTGTTCGATATACCATAGAGGATAAATTCCTTGCGCCCGGCCGTAGGCCGGTTATGCAGAAAATACTTTGAACGCGAAGCCGGTGTTCGATATACCATAGAGGATAAATTCCTTGCGCCCGGCCGTAGGCCGGTTATGCAGAGAATGTTTGGAACGCGAAGCCGGTGTTCGATATACCATAGAGGATAAATTCCTTGCGCCCGCCGTAGGCCGTTTAGGCAGAAAATACTTTAAACGCGAAGCCTGTGTTCGATATACCATAGAGGATAAATTCCTTGCGCCCGGCCGTAGGCCGGTTATGCAGAGAATGCTTGGAACGCGAAGCCGGTGTTCGATATACCATAGAAGATAAATTCCTTGCGCCCGGCCGTAGGCCGGTTATGCAGAAAATACTTTGAACGCGAAGCCTGTGTTCGATATACCATAGAGGATAAATTCCTTGCGCCTGGCCGTAGGCCGGTTATGCAGAGAATACTTTAAACGCGAAGCCTGTGTTCGATATACCATAGAGGATAAATTCCTTGCAACCGGCCGTAGGCCGTTTAGGCAGAAAATACTTTGAACGCGAAGCCTGTGTTCGATATACCATAGAGGATAAATTCCTTGCGCCTGGCCGTAGGCCGGTTATGCAGAGAATACTTTAAACGCGAAGCCTGTGTTCGATATACCATAGAGGATAAATTCCTTGCGCCCGGCCGTAGGCCGGTTATGCAGAGAATGCTTGGAACGCGAAGCCGGTGTTCGATATACCATAGAGGATAAATTCCTTGCGCCCTGCCGTAGGCCGGTTATGCAGAGAATACTTTTAACGCTAAGCCGGTGTTCGATATACCATAGAGGATAAATTCCTTGCGCCCGGCCGTAGGCCGTTTAGGCAGAAAATACTTTAAACGCGAAGCCTGTGTTCGATATACCATAGAGGATAAATTCCTTGCGCCCGGCCGTAGGCCGGTTATGCAGAAAATACTTTGAACGCGAAGCCGGTGTTCGATATACCATAGAGGATAAATTCCTTGCGCCCGGCCGTAGGCCGGTTATGCAGAAAATACTTTGAACGCGAAGCCGGTGTTCGATGTACCATAGAGGATAAATTCCTTGCGCCCGGCCGTAGGCCGTTTAGGCAGAAAATACTTTAAACGCGAAGCCGGTGTTCGATATACCATAGAGGATAAATTCCTTGCGCCCGGCCGTAGGCCGTTTAGGCAGAAAATACTTTAAACGCGAAGCCTGTGTTCGATATACCATAGAGGATAAAATCCTTGCGCCCGGCCGTAGGCCGGTTATGCAGAAAATGCTTGGAACGCGAAGCCGGTGTTCGATATACCATAGAAGATAAATTCTTTGCGCCCGGCCGTAGGCCGGTTATGCAGAAAATACTTTGAACGCGAAGCCTGTGTTCGATATACCATAGAGGATAAATTCCTTGCGCCCGGCCGTAGGACGGTTATGCAGAGAATACTTTGAACGCGAAGCCGGTGTTCGATATACCATAGAGGATAAATTCTTTGCGCCTGGCCGTAGGCCGGTTATGCAGAAAATACTTTGAACGCGAAGCCTGTGTTCGATATACCATAGAGGATAAATTCCTAGCGCCCGGACGTAGGCCGGTTATGCAGAAAATACTTTGAACGCGAAGCCTTTGTTCGATATACCATAGAGGATAAATTCCTTGCGCCCGGCCGTAGGCCGGTTATGCAGAGAATGCTTGGAACGCGAAGCCGGTGTTCGATATAATTTAGAGGATAAAATTCTTGCATTTTGTGATTTCTTCTTAAGCTTACATCATAAAGTTAACAAATTTGGGGTTTATTTCATTTTTTTTGAGGTTTATTTAATTTTTTAAAAATTTGGGGCTTATTTCATAAAATTTTTTGGGGCTTATTTCATTTTATTTGGGGCTTATTTCGTGAATTTTGTTTGGGGCTTATTTCATTTTTTTTGGGGTTTATTTCATAAAATTTTTTGGGGCTTATTTCATTTTTCGATTTGGGGCTTATTTCATTGGGGCTTATTTCGTGGTGCCCATATGTATGTATGTATGTACATGAGGGTTGCTTCTAAATAATATTGTACTGATTAAAAAACTAACATCAATATAAAATTAGCGATACATACATATGTATGTATGTACATATGTATGTATGTTTATAAGCATATAAGAAATAATGGTAAAAAACAATCGATATCAATCTTGAATGAAAACTGTAATATTCCTGTAACATGATTTGATTTACTAACTGTTCTAAATCCGTAAATGTAGATGAAATGGTCATTACAATGGGTAAATACCGTTTGTGTGTAAATTTACAAAATTTAAACATATTTTAAATATATTATGCGAAAATATTAAACTTTGAGAATTAAACTTAAGTAAATTTTCGATAATCTCTGAGAGGGATTTTGAGCATATTTGAGCACATTATTCACTGTCTCTTATTTTCACCAGTTGGAAATTGTTGTCAAGGATCTATACTACATCTTAAAAAAAATAAATCACATTTCCCAATTGTGTTTGGGCACTTTTTTAAAAATTTCGATAATTAAACTTAAGTAAATTTTGAACTGATAGCTTAGAAAAAGAAAAGCAGCAAGTTATCATGACTAAAAATCGTTCAATATATATAAAACTTTAGCCAGAGATACTTTTGAGTATGGAGAATACAGTGGTGATATTATCTAAAAATTAGCTCATATCTAATTGCCACAGATATATATTTTTAATACTTCGTTGAATTTTCAATGTCAAAAATAAAAAAATCATTTCAATTATTTTTATTACTTGACCTTTTTCGTTTGTTTATGATATTTCTTTTTTATTTCGTTAAAATGGAATATTTCAATAATTTCATCACCGAATATATTACGAAACCTATTTAAATTATTTGCAGGACCTAATTACCTATTCAACGATATACATATACATATCTAATAAGTAGTATTCTGCATTTCAGGTGGCCTTAAGCGCTTCCTTATATTTCTTTTTAAATAATTTACCAGCTGATTAAATACGAGATACATTTATACAGAAGTATGTACTTGCATGCGAATATACAAATGCAAATATTTTTAAAATACCTATTTTTTAATTCATGAAACTGTTTACGGCTGTGTAAGCCATTTTTTTATTTAAAAATTTATACAGATTGGTAGGGAGTAAGTGATTCATACCATTAAAATTAAATGTGAACTAAAAGTTATTTACTGGAATGAAAACAAAAAAAAAACATTATGAATAATAATGATTTTTATCAAAATTAATGACATTGATAAATAGAAAAATTTTGTATATATAAATTTCGGAGACTGAAATGCCAAATCCTTTTATTTTTTTTAACTATAGTATATTTATGTATTATAAGCTCTATAAAGATTCAATATTTTATCAAAACGTTAGGTAGCATCAGGAAATATAATTGTTAAAATTAACAAAAAAAAAAAAAAACAATTTATCTCTGAGATAATACCTATATGAAAAGAATTTAAATTTTCTGCATTTTTTGATACAATTTACATGTCCAATTAAAAAGTCATGTAAATTCGAAAATCATGTATTACATAGTTACTTATTGAAGCTAACGATATATCGTCCCCTCAATATAACAATAGCGTATAATATGCTATTATATATAGCACATAGGCTATTGTTATATTGAGGGGACGATATTATAATATTCAATATGTATAAAAATTTATTCGTTTGCCTTGTTGTGGGAAAATTCTGTTTTAAATTTTACAAGTTGAAAACTATGCAGCTTATAATGAAATATAATTATTCTAAATAATACAACAATTGTTAAATACATATGTATGTATGTATATATGTACATGCATACTACATACATATAAATACATACATATTTTCATTGAAATTTCAATATCTAAACGGGAAAATTTAATATAAATGTGACTTCATACTAATTTTTAATTAAATATTAATCATTTAATTTATATCGATTATTTCCCTTTTGAAAACATCTTTTGGGCATGTTTCGAGAACACAAATGAACAGCTTTGTTGTGTGGAAACTCAAAAAGAGGTGTAAGTTGGAAGGCCCTTACATTGCAAATTCATTTGTCAATACATACAAGCAAATTAAATAAGAACTTGTATGCAACAAAAATTATAATTTATAATATTTTTTACATTTTATTTATTTGTTGCGGGTTAGCAATATCTAGATATATATTTCGTTGATAGCTATACCAATTCATCAGCAGATGTTTTACCCTTTATGTTTAAAAAATTCCAAAGCTCATATATTTATACAAAAACTCACAAATATATTTTTGTGAATTACAAAGCATAAAAATAGCCTTTAAAAATTTTTTTCAAACACACACAACAATAATTTTCCATTATGAATGTGTTTACTTTTCTACACCTATACAATTAGACAACCGCTGGTTGCCATTAAAAGTATTTTATAAGGCAAAAATGAAAAGCAAATCTCCCCGTTACAAAAGTTTACATTTATTTGAGCATGTACTCAAGTATTTATGTTTTAAATTTTATTTATTTGTTGCGGGTTAGCAATATCTAGATATATATTTCGTTGGTAGCTATACCAATTCATCAGTAGATGTTTTAGCCTTTATGTTTAAAAAATTCCAAAGCTCATCTATTTATACAAAAACTCACAAATATATTTTTGTGAATTACAAAGCATTAAAATAACCTTTAAAAAATTTTTTCAAACACACACAACAATAATTTTCCATTATGAATGTGTTTACTTTTCTACACCTATACAATTAGACAACCGCTGGTTGCCATTAAAAGTATTTTATAAATATATATCTAGATATTGCTAACCCGCAACAAATAACTAAAATTTAAAACATAAATACTTGAGTACATGCTCAAATAAATGTAAAAAGTATTAATGACGTAGTATTAATAACGTAATAAAACTTAAGTCAGAAAAATATTTTATAAAAACTCACTTGATTACATACTTGTGTTTGTAGCACTTGTCTGCATGAGACTATACATTTTATCTGGAAACAGGCAGTTAAAATTCCCACAATAGTTAAGTTCGGCATTCTACCCATTGTTTTTTTTATGTATTAATTAATGAAAAATAGTTCTGTATTTGCTAATAATAACAATAGTACTAAACTTTCCATCCCTGATGTATACATATATGCTTAGCTGCAACTCTATGCATAGCTGCCAGATGTGACGATTTATCGTCATTTTGACGATTTTGGGTCCTAAAAATGACATAGTGACGATGGGACGATTTATACCCTAATTTTGACGATTTTAAATAATTCAAGTTTGCAACATATATTTGCACTATTAGAGCAACCTTGAACTGCTGAAAATTGTAATGAGAAACGTTTTTAAAAACTAGTTTGCTTAAAACAGAAAACTTTTATTTAACTGATTATAAAAACAAAAACAATTTTTTAAATTTTGAAGACATTTATTTAGCAATATTTGCGTATTGGTAGAATCACAAATAATAAATGCAAAAGAAATATATGATATTAGTAATAATTGTGTTAATTTTAAATAGAGCTTTGTTATCAGATATTATCAAGATTTGATTTTGAAAATATGTATAAAGCTCTTGGCCAAATTAATCCATTTAGTATTTTAATGAAGAAAAAAAAGTTGGTTTTCTGAAATTATAAAATAATTTTCCTATTTTGTTGAAGAAAGTAAAAACCAAAACCTAGAAACAGAGTTCAGACAATTAAAATTATTGTCCTGATAAAAACATAAAACTATTGGATTTTTGGAAAAAACTATCAGAGATGCAAACGAGGGATTCTAGTCTTTTGTTTCCGATTTTGACTGAATTTATTACACAAATCCTAGTTTTACCACATTATCCAGCAAATATGGAAAGAATATTTAGTCAGGTAAACGTAAATAACACTAAAGTATGAAATTGAAAAAGTCGTCTTTGGAGGCAATATTATATTCAAAAGATTATTTAAAGCTAAACAAATGTACCTGCTATGATCTGACAGTTGTACGTAAATTAATCAATATGGTTAATTGCAATATATATTTGTAAAAAATTATATTTTTATTGTATAAATTTTATTGTAGCTTTTATACATTTTTAGAAAAAGTTTTTCCAAAAATGAAATTTAAAATGCATATTTAACTAAATTGAAAAAAATAATTAAAGGATTTGAATTTTTTTATTTTTTTCCATACAATATAAATATATTTCAAAGTATTGAAAAACATGCAATCTATTTACATGTGATTTTATTGTGAATTCTAAGTGAAGTATTTGATCTCTGTATTTTAAATAATGCTGTTTTTAATAAGATTTGTTGATTTAAGAGTTTTGTTATGTTTTGCCTCTAACAAAAATATGTTTTGTTAGAAAAAAAAGCGGTTTTTTCATTTGACGTTTTTATGACGATTTCAATAAGCTATATTGACGATAATGACGATTTTTGCCCAAAAATATGACGATATTACATAAAAAAATCTGGCAGCTATGACTATGCTCTACCGCTGTTAATTAACATGATTTATTTTTGTAACAAAAGTTATAATACTTTTAGCGTCAGTTGGGTATTGCCGTAGTGGCTGATTGAGTTAAGTGGTTGTTTGTGTCTTCGTATATGAGTGGAAGATTTTCAGATGACGCTGGTTCAATCCTTACATTACAGCCGGTGAGGCAATATAGATTGATAGGTTTATTTGAAATTAAATTCTTTCTATTTAATATTACCATCTATTCATGATGCCCTTATGTTTCAGTATTGGGAATTTGCTAAACAAAGTTGATTTTCATTTACATTGGGGCTATAGAAATATGTTTCCGTCACTCCACGGAGTTACTGCGATATAATCCAAGCTTTGATGACTCCACTAACCTGGAAAATACATTACTTTTTTTAACCAAAAAATATGAAATTTTTAATAGTTTGCCAAAATAAGTTTTGATAAAACCACGATTTTTTTAACAAATTTCGCATGATGATTGTTGGAGAATGTTGCTATATTGAAAATTCTGGATATTTTTTAAATTAATTCTGTTTTTATATATATACAGTACAACATTCCTAATCCGGACAATCGCTAATTCGGACTATCCAGTAATCCGGACATTTAAATTCTTCGGATAGTCTATAAAATTGTCTTAAATTATATTTTTGAAAGTATTTAAAAAAGGTACTAATAATATTTATCAATTAATCAAAGCAACTATTGAGCAATTTTGAAATTAACAGACAATTTTTTGGAAACGAATAAATTCTTATACATACATATTTCAAAATTAATACATTTGGTGACTTTTAGTATATTTCTTTGTAAATTAATTAAATATAAATGAATTCTTATCTGTAGTTATACTTATTTCTCTTCGGCAATAACAACAAATTATATGTATGTATGTATGTACATATACATATGTATTGCGTTTAAAAATTTATTTTCCACTAATCCACATATAGTATATATATATATCTATCCGGATTAGGGAGGGGTACATACATACATATTTTTTATAAATGCATACCCAGATAACGTAAAATTTTGTACATCTCCTATTTAATGACTGTAAAAAAATGGTCTATTAACAAGTAAACAAATCACCATACGATGTTTTTATGCAGGCGTGGCTGATAGGTAGCAATGCTAGCCTAGTAGTCCAGAGGTTTTCGGTTCGATTCCGGCCAGAGATCCTGGGTGTTTCTGCAGACATAATTACTTTGCGGGTTGTGGTTGTTTAAAAAAATTAATGCTACCGTAAAAAATAATTGAAAAGCAAAAAAACAAGTACTTACGTAGTACATAATATTAAGAATTTTGAAAAATGTTTAAATATATTTTATTTATAGCCACCCAGAAAACTGTTGATTATAAGTGCAAAATAAAAATTTCCTTTTGTAGATGCAGTTAACTAATTCCAATGTTTTGGAAATCGAAGTCAAAGTTTAAAATTTTAATTGCTCTATCCAGTTTATAACTCTCAAGTTTCCATAAGCAAACAATGACTTGGGGCCTGGGTTCAAACCCTGGCCAGAGCAAGTCAATCAACATCATTAATTTCTCTAAAGTACATTAGTGAGACATTGTATTAATTGTTGTCGGACTATTTAAGTGATGAAGGCATAGCACTGGTCACTAAAAAACTGCTCCGACAGCGATTGATGCTATCCAAGCTAATGTACACAACATCGCCCTCCTTGGTCGGTTAGCAGAAACATCGGCGAAGTAAAACAATTAATAAAATGCCTGCTTAGTACAGCTTAACAAAGTTAATGCGTCTACTGAACACCGGAGCCGCTTCAACACTGCCTTAAAATTAACATAACGCGCAAAGCAGAGTTGTGAAAGAGTTAAGTCTACTAAATTTTCAACATCTATCTTCTCTACCCTATCCCTCTCCCAGAGTTCCGGCACAGTGCACTGCGTACGTAGGGCTCATGCCCTGAGTGCTGGTCCTAATTAAAAAAAAAGAAAAAAATTTCTTCTCAATTTAAGAGCTCTTTAAAAGTATTTTTCAATGTAAGCCTATTCATATAAATGAAACACCAAAATGTTCATGTCTTTAAATTGTGTTTTCATTTAAATACACATACATATGTATTTCTTTGCTATAGTACTGCAAATCTCCATAATTTTTTCAATACTTTACGAAGAAATTATTATTAAAAAGCATGTTTTCAAGTGAAAGTATAATTTAGCAAAAAAAAAAAAAAAAAGAAATACAGAACCTCTGTTTCATTTAACAAAAAAATTAGCAGTATTTTAAAATAAAATTGGTAAAAAAAGGAACTACTTAACCTTTATCTACTTCTGTGAATGCGCAAAACATTTGTATAACTAATTCTCATTTATAAAAGCAATAAAAATAAACTTACAATTATTTATTTGAAAAGAAAATCGGAGATTGCCTTTTTAACAACAAGAGAAGGCGGCAGTTTCTTTTGTTTTTAAAACTAGAGTAGTTGTAAGAGGTAGAGCAAAAACAAAAGAAATTTAAAATATTTAATAAAATGAAAGTTCTTAATTATATGCTTGTACGTATAAACTTTAATTAAGAAAAAACTACTTTTCTTAGTAATAAAGTGATAAAAGAGATGGTTAGTAATTAAACTAAACAAAGAATTAAGCAAGTATAGTTATGTATGAGTATGTAGTTTACATTTTCGTATGTATGTATATACAGTGATTA